>OY282508.1:6449655-7024564 GCA_958295605.1 Ajuga chamaepitys
AGTTTTGAGCACAAAAGCGGAGCTCAAAAGGCAGCTCAATTTTGTGTCATCGTCAATAAGAATAATATTCATTTTTCAAAGAATGATCCAGAAAAATGATATGCACAATGCAGAGTGAGAGATTAACCTTGGAGAATGCACATTTACAAGATGAAGAGTCAAGACTCCGGACAACTAAGAGTGTTAAACCCTGTTCACTCATGTTGAGTGCTGAGAAAAGGTTAAGAATATGAAAAAAAACATGGTTGGTCGAGAAGTTCTTGCACATTTTAAGCCTCCCGAGCAATGGAGCAAAACTCATTTTAACTTTTGCTCAAAATATGACATGTTACATAATAACTGCTATGAAAGCTTCATTACAAAAATCCTTGATGCAAGAGACAAAACTATAATAACTATGCTTGAATGGGTAAGAGAGTATTTGTTGAGAAGGTTGCAAGAAAACAGAGACAATGCTAAGGATAGGTGGAAGAAAAGAATATGACATAGAATCCGTAAGATATCGAGAAGGCATATTGAACAAGTAGGGGAATGCATTTCAATGAAGTGTGATAAGACAAACTACCAAGTTTCTTGCTGTGATGGATCTCAATTCTGCGTGGATTTGGAGAAAAATGAGTTGCACTTGTAGAAAGTGGAAGCTCAATTGTATACCTTGTAAGCGTGTGGTTTTGTAGTTCATGATCTAGAGTTGAACCCAGAAGATTTTGTTGATGATGCTTATACAGTGGAGACATATAAGGCAATGTATCTACATGCCATACTTCACAATAATGGAGTTGGTGAGTGGGTTGCAACCTTATACATTCCTCATTTGCCTCCCGAATTTGGAAGAGGTGTTGGAAGACAAAAAAAGGTTAAGAAGGAGGGAACCTGATGAGCCACTGCCAAGAAAAATAAAGATGTAAGAATGAAGAGAAAATAATCCGTTAAATGTGGCAAATGTGGGATAAGAGGCTGTTGATGTAACAGTTGACATTGACCCAAGTAATCATGTAAATCATGAACAACCAATCTTACTTTGTGTATGCTACTCAGTATACATTTTAAATGATCTAAATATATCTTGGATATTTTTTTAAGATCAGATCTGTAACATGTGACTGGAATTATTAATGAGGAGCAGGGTAACCAAGTTAATATTGACATTGCATCAAATGACGTGATTCATAAAAGATTACATTCCAATATATGTATCTGACAAATTAGCTATATAAGATGTTGCATATACTGAACGTTTTATTTTCTTGATGTGATAAAATGTTCTTCTGCCAAAGCTCAGAAGAAAAGAAGCAAAATGGTGACAAAGCAATGGAAACTGCACCAAGTACATCTGCATGTCCACAAGAGATGTTGCCTCCTAAGGGACCTACCTTGCTTCCACCTTTTGTTGCCATAAACCAACCTGAAGAGATCCCACTAACTCAGTCATCTCAAGCTTCACAAGATGGTTCTCAGAATATCCCTGCACCATTTGTACAGGGGCCAAGTATGTGCGAGCGTCTTCAAATGTCAAATGGGCATTGGGACATCTCTCCGTCGTAGAATTAATTTTAAGGTCCCTCCTCCCATGGGTGATACCCCTCATTGCATTGTTATGGAGAGTGGAAAGAAGAACATACATATGGATGAAAATCCCAAACAGGTTGAGAAAAAAAATGGTGGGAAGAAGTGAATATAGGAACCTGTTAAGTTAGGGCAATTTAGTCGTTTTTTGTCATTGTGTAAAGCTTGACTTTATTTTTTGTGACATTTAAGGTCTGTGAGATCATTTCTTTTGACAATTAATGGGCATTTCTATTCTTGCAAGTGATTCTCTTTTTTATAATTAGTTGGTAACAAAGCATATGTGTCTTGTTATTTCTTTTCATTTGGTTTTATTCTTAAGATGGGATAATCACTATCTTTTTAGTACATTGTCGGAAAATAGGGGTGGAGAATGGGTCTAGAACCCTTGACCTCTTGATTATAAGACCAAGAGTGATGCTATCGAACTACAAGGTTCTTGGTGATACTCACTATCGTTTCTTTTCACTTGATACTCATTATGGATGATTGAATTGTTCCAAATCCTATGGTCAATTGTTAAATTGGTTGATGGTTGTCATTGTCTTGATTAAGAGTGTTCATTAAGCTCAATTGTTCAATAAAGAAAACCAAACGGCAAAGTATAATGATTAATAGGAAATCAGACTTCAATATTTAATAGCAAAAAAATTCACTGGCTACAAAATTACAAGCAAAACAGAGCCCATTGATGATCCATTACAGAGTCAGCAAAAATGAAGGCCATATAATCACTACTTCCATTCACATCTTAAAATATAAGCTAAACTAAGTCAACATATTCAGGGTATACCATACTGAATCATCTATATCATTATCGTACCAAAATTTTCGGTATGCCGAAAATTTATACCGGTATTGTACTGAGAATTTCGGTATACTGAAAATTTATTACGACATCGGTAAATATCGATACCGTATCGAAATTTTGTATCGGTATCGGTATATACCGATCCATATCGTTAATTTGGTATACCGTTAGAGATTTAGTGTACCGAAAAATATTTTGAAATACCAAACTGTTAGGAATTCTCGACAAAATCTAATGTACGCAGCGGAATAAACAGTCGAGAATATTGATCGTGATTTATAACTGAATTAAACGTTGAGCATAAATTACGGTAAAGTTGGAACAACTTACTTGTTGCGTAATTGATCGGACTGAATTGTGCGATTGATTCACCACTTCAGGTATCCACGCGTATATATCGTCCACCACAGGAACTATCCTCGGTACAATTATCGATAAGTGATCGCTAGGAAACCACTTATCAAATTCTATAGTGCCTCCAATTTTTATCTGATAAAAACCCTTGATTCTCTACTATAGAGAATATGTATATATAGTACCATATAACCCTAGGTTTATGGACCTAATATTCATGTCCACTTAATTAATTAATTAGTCTGACTTATTAATTAATAAAGTCCACATATCCTAATCTAGTCCATATCTTTCAATCTCCCACTTGGACTAGCATTAGATATAATTCGAAGCACTAACCTTGTACCCTTGAGCGGAACAACAATACACATAAAGTGTGACCCTTCAGGCCCCCATTATCGACGATAATCTAATTAAAGTCTGCACAAAACTCCTAGACTGCGTTGCGCAGCGAACTCGATATATGAAGGACGTTTACGTGAATCTAGTAAACAAACCTTTATATGAAGTTTATGTAATATCCCTTCATTCACGAACCACCTGATTGAGCCTAGGATCTGCCATGTGTCTATCCAAATAGCTCAATCATTTTTCTCATCTTTATTATATGACACATTCGATCATATTCAATTACTTTAATTGAATATATCTTTTGCATTGGCCAATGACTTTATTGTCAAATAATATAGAGAAATATGAGTGTTCTCTCGAGTTTCAATTGAGGAATGAATCCCATTCTTGGCTCAACTACCATTTCCATTTACCTCATGATGAACCCAACACAAGACGTGTCTTATCCTCCTTTGGGAGGCAAGAGTTGTACTTGGTCAAAGTTCATCACTTAACAAACAAAATGAGGATTGACCTCAGGTCAAAGGATCATTACATACTCCACACACTAATAAACCGTAGACACTGAAAACAAACGGTTTAATAGTAGGGTATACCAATACTCTCCAAAGTACCCATGTGTCCATCACGGATATCTAATATCTCGTAGTCGTGAGACCTACTACATTCTCTGAGAATGTGATGCAGACCACATGTTAACCTATCGCGTGTCATCAATATCCCATTCTTGATGACCATCGGTAATGGCAATTTTAGAATCATACTATATCATTTATGTCTCACACCATAAGTGACAGTCATGATTCAAGGGAACAATTATAAGAATAATAACAAACCATCAAAATAATTATTCTAATAAATGCATAAACTCAAAAGACAATCAAAACGTCATAGAATGAGATCGAGAATGAATGTCTCAAATGTAAGGTTTCTAAGACATGCAAACTATAAACTCCCACTGAATCAAGACCAGCTACCAACGTGTCTAACACCCAAGCTCTCAAAGTGCTTGTTGTGTCTAGCTATACACAACTGTTTGGTTGAAGGATTAACCAAGTTATCATTAGTGTATACTCTATCTAACTTCACATCTCCCTATCTATTATTCTCCAATCAGATTATATCTACGGGAATATGTTTATTTCTGTTCGTGGCTCTCGGTTCCTTTTGCTAGAGCAACCGCACTTACCGTTGTCACAATACAACGGTATTGCACTGCTGGCACTTGGAACGACACCTAGTTTTTTTACGAACTTTAACAAAGCAACAACCCCTTTTTGGCAGCTTTAGATTTAGCAATATACTCGGCTTTAGTGCTGGAATCGACAGTTCTACTTTGTTTGGAACTATTCCGATTCACTGCACCACCATTTAGAACGAAAACGTATCCAGACAAAGACTTGAAGTCATCATGGTCCGTTGGAAGCCAACATCAGTATACCCAGTGACTGATGACTCTAACTGCCCACCATAGACTTTAAGAAATATTCTTTAGTCCTTCTAAGGTACTTAAGAATAGCTTTGATAGTTCTCCAGTATTCCTTACCGAGATTTTGCTGAAATCTGCTCTTTCACGGATTGCAACATGGAATGATTGCTCCCCATTATCAGTATATCGTCGACATATATGATAAGGAAGACAACATTTCATTCTTACGTTTACTATAAACACATGGATCCTCTTTGCTTCTGACGAAATCAAACAATTTGATAGCTCTGTCAAAGCAAATATTCCAACTCCTAGATGCTTGCTTGAGTCCATAAATGGACTTCTTTAACTTGCATACTCCATTCGGCTTTTCTTTAGATATAAAACCTTCAGGTTGTGACATCTACACAGTGCCTTCGAGTTCTCCATTGAGAAACGCGGTTTTAACATTCATTTGCCAAATGTCAAAGTCATAGTATGCAGCTATTACAAGTAATATCCTAATGGACTTGATCTTAGCGACTGGCGAAAAGGTTTCATCATAATCAATGCCCTCGCGTTGACTATAACCCTTTGCCACCAACCTAGCCTTGTAGGTTTGTACCTTGCCAGTTGCATCTCTCTTCTTCTTGAAGATCCATTTGCAGCCTATGGGGCGAGCCCCATCTGGCAAATCAACTAGTTCCCAGACTAGATTGAGGTACATCGAGTCCATTTCAGATGTTAAGGCAGCCAGTCACATCTTCGAATCGGTGCCTGACACCGCTTCGATATAGGTCTTAGGTTCGTCGTCTTCTGAATCAACCTCATCATCTTGGTTCTCAACCAATAGATTTAGTCTTTCAGGTGCACGACGATTCCTTTGAGTCCTATTGAGTTGGTTTTGCGTTGGTTCATTCGGTTTATTCTGATCGTGAGTTGGTTTTCAACATTTTAGAATATTCTCAAGAATTTCGCTATGATTCTCTTGAGGTGGGACTGATACAATATCTTGTCTTTGATGCATCTTATTGTCTTGAAGTGACCCTCTAAGAGTTGTTTCCCCTCCCAATAGATCATCAAAACTCCCACTGAGTTCTTGTCCACTCCATTGGACAAGACCTCATCCTCTATGTTATCTTGCAGGTTTGATACAATATCTTGTTTTGATGCATCTCATTGTCTTGAGGTGACCCTCTAAGAGTCATTTCCCCTCCCAATAGATCATCGAAAACTCCCACTGAGTTCTTGTCCACTCCATTGGACAAGATCTCATCCTCTATGTTATTTTTGTGGTTCTTGAATCTTTTCAAGATCTACCTTGTTGTGACCTTGTTCCTCGGAGATATAATTATCTTCAAGAAACGCCACATTCTTGGAACTATCACCTGGTGATCTCCAGGGCAGTAGAATTCATATCCTTAGTTTCCCGAGGATATCCACAAAATAGCATTTCTCACTTTTAGTCTCCAATTTATCAGTCGTTGTCTTCTTAACAAAACAGGACAACCCTAGGTCCGCATATGGTTAAGACTCGACTTCTTGCCACACCATAACTTTTATGGTATTTGCGTGACCGATTCAAGAGGAACTCTATTCAGAACATAACCATCGGTTAGTAAGACATAACCCCAAAGGAATAAGGAAAGACTGGTGAAACTCATCATGGATCGAACCATATCTAATGAAGTTCGATTTCTCCTTTCGGATACTCCATTCATCTGTGGTGTACTCGGAGGTGTCCAGTCTAACCGGATTCCATGTGATTTCAAGTAATCAAGAAAATCTCGGCTTAAGTATTCCCCTCCTCGATCTGATCAGAGAGTCTTAATACTTTTCCAAGTCTAACTTAAACTCCTTAAATTTCCCGAAGGCCTCAGATTTGTGTTTCATGAGATACACATATCCATACCTTGAAAAATCATCAGTGAAAGTTATGAAGTACGAATATTCGCCTATTGCTTAAGTTGGAACGGTCCGCACACCGCTGTGCGGACCAACTCGAGCACAACCTTGGCACGTAACCCTTTTCCCAGAAAGTGGTTAACTTGTCATCTTTCCTTTGAGACAAGATTCGCAAGCACCATATGATTCGAAATCAAATGATGTGAGATAGTCTAACTTTCTCAATCTTGCTATTCTTTTCTCATTGATATAACCAAGTCTACAGTGCCACAGGTAGGTTTTATTATTCGTATTACTTAGCTCAGGCTGTTTGTTCTTGTACATTGAGAATATTTTGTTCACATTCAAGTATATATATTCCATTCAAAAGTAAGACACTTCCTTAAAACAATCCATTAAGCAAAACAAGCATCTACTGTTTGCAAAATAGAAAGAAAAGTTCATAAATGTCTAATATTCGAATGGAAATAATATTCTTTGAAATCTAAAGAACAAAATATCAATTATATAAATCTAATTTATATCACGAAGGAAGATCTAATCTAATCTATTTTCAACGTACAAAATAAACTACTTAAGCTCTCATCCAATGCACCATGTGCTTTGAACTTCGGGCAGTCTCTCTTCCAGTGCCCCTTCTCATTGCAGAACAAACACTCATCCTTTGGTATTCTCGGCTTCTTTTGAACCCCTCCACTCTTAGGCATCAAGGCCGCATCCTTAGATGCTTTCTTCCTCTTCTTCTGCTTATTCTTTTGTTTGGAAGATCTCACAGAAGAGCTCACCATGAGCACAGAGTTGCCTTTAGAAGTAGATGATTCGTAGGTCTTGAGCATGTTGTGAAGCTCTGGCAGTGTTGCCTTCGTGTTGCTCATGTTGAAATTCACTATGAAATTTTCAAATGAACTTGGAAGAGACTGCAAAATCAAATTTATTGAGACACTTGAGGGTAGCTTCGTTCCAATCGATTACAACCTCTCAATCAATCCGATCATCTTCAGTATATGTTCAGAAACCTAGCCCCCATCATGAAGCTTACACTTGAGGAGATTTCTGAGTATCTCATACTCCATGGTCTGAGCTTCTGAAGCGTACAGACTCTCCAAGTGTTTCAGCATCTCATAAGGGAACATGCTCCAATGTTGCCTATGCAGTTCAATACTCATAGAGGACAACATTAAGCATTGAGCCGATGTGGCATCCTTAACATGTTTCTTATGAGCTTCTTCGTCAAACGTAGCGTACTCAGGAGAATTCTTGTCAGGGATGACACTGATTGGTTTGTCCAAGACATACTCAATCTCGTCTTGCCTTAGCACCAATTGCAAACAACGGAGCCAATCCGTAAAGTTTGACCCAGTCAACTTGTTTGTTTAAATCAAACATTTATAAGCCAAAAACGACATTTTATCTGACGAGAAAATAATAAAATGGGAAAATAAATCAGAATAAAGTAAACAAAGATCACATTCGTATCACTAATCAAAACAAGAGTTTATTGTAATGATTAGCTCCCACTAATTTTAACATATTTTGCGCCCCCAAACACAAAATACGGATTTATAATAATTATAATTATTAGTGGTCCAAAATCCAAGTTTATATTACTGCAGCCTCTGCTTTGGCTGATGACTACAATAATATCACTAGGTAGGCCTCTAAGCCAATTGCAACAACAATTTTGCAATTCTTGGTTTATTAATCCAATTAATATTGCGTCCTCAAATTATTTTGGTCGCTTTAGCGTCTCAAAATAATTTAAGCAAGTCAATTCCATCACACGATGCCAACCATGCAGCTATGAATGAGCCCGAGTCTTGTCGATTTAGAGTAAACACTTTGGTGTAAAACTCGTGGTCGAAAAGATTAGGAATCTCAAACAATTATGATGGACGACGCATTTTGTTTCTAAACAAGACTTGGTTTTTAGTGGGGAATTATTATGTGATACTAATTTTTAAATTTAATATCTAATATTAAATTATAACACAATTACTGGGTGCCGCCTACCCAAGCATAAGAATATGCGGACCACACATATTGGGCGCCGCCTACCCATACATATTGTCGCGGACCACACATATTGGGCGCCGCCTACCCATACATATTGTCGCGGACTTAACTACTATAGTAAATGGAATAAGCATAAAATCAAATAATAGCTTATCACATAAGATCAAATAAATGCTCAACGAATAAAATTATTAATCCAATTAAATTTTTTATTCTTTAATTAAATGTGGATTAAAATTATATATTAATTCTAAATTAATATAAATATATTTATTATTAATTCCAAATTAATATAAATATATAAGTCTAGTATTATTCTTTCAAAAATAATAATACTATTATAATTTATTAATCTAGTAATTAATAAATTAATACTAGTTTATTAGATTAATATATTAATTCCAAATTAATATAAGTATACTTTTAATGTTAATTCCAAAATAACATAAATGTATAAGTCTATTATTATTATTTCAAAACAATAATAATAAGATTTATTAATCTAATTGACAAATTAATATTGTGATTGGGACTTAAGAATTAATCTAATTAATAAATCTAATTTGATTGATTAAATAAGTTCAAAAGTTTTTTTTTTTTTTTTTTTTAATAAATGGCAGCAGCCCAGCTTTATTGGGGCCCAAGAGATTATAGCAAACCCAGTTTCTGAATTAATCCCAAGAACAGTTCAGCCCAAAATTTTGAAGTCCAGCCCCAAAATTTTGAAGTCCAGCCCCAGCCTAGTATCAGAATCCAGCCCAAAACCCATTAGGGTTGGGCTGGGCACACAGCCTGCGCCGCCGCAGCCCCCGGCCGCCGCCGTTGCCGGTATTTAATCTGAACAGTCCAGATGCAGCAGCAGGAGCGATGTGAGCCGTCGCCACCGTCGAATCGTGCAATAAAGCAGAACGACAGCGCAAGAGGAGCACCAGCGAACGCCACCTTCCTCCACGCCGCCGCCGTCGCGATTTTTCTCGCACAGCAGCAGCGCCATGCGCCGCCACTGCCTCACGCCGTCGATTTCGCCGCGCGCAGATAAGCAGCCCTTTCGAGCAGATTGCGCAGCAGCAATACCGCCGCCGATGAAACGTCGCGCGCAGCAACGGCCGTCGCTGATGGTTTCGTAGCAGCAACAACAACAACTGAACGTCGCCGCTGCCAGTAACTTCACAGTAGCAGCGTATCATTGCCGCCGCCACTGACGTTCACAGACGGGCAGTTTCCAAAATAATTTTCGAAAGGAAATCAATTCAAAGATTAAATCTAATTTTATGTCTCCAATCATTCACGCCATAATGATTTAATTACTATACCTTACAATCATTCACGCCAGGAATAAAGGTTATTCCAAAACCAATTGCTCAAATTTCAATTTTAAAATCTTTAATCCACAATTAATTTGAGTTTTAAACAATTATAAATCGAGCCCTTGGCTCTGATACCACTGTTAGGAATTCTCGACAACATCTAATGTACGCAGCGGAATAAACAGTCGAGAATATTGATCGTTATTTATAACTGAATTAAACGTTGAGCATAAATTACGCTAAAGTTGGAACAACTTACTTGTTGCGTAATTGATCGAACTGAATTGTGCGATTGATTCACCACTTCAGGTATCCACGCGTATATATCGTCCACCGCAGGAACTATCCTCGGTACAATTACGTTGAGCATAAATTACGCTAAAGTTGGAACAACTTACTTGTTGCGTAATTGATCGGACTGAGTTGTGCGATTGATTCACCACTTCAGGTATCCACGCGTATATATCGTCCACCGCAGGAACTATCCTCGGTACAATTATCGATAAGTGATCGCTAGGAAACCACTTATCAAATTCTATAGTGCCTCCAATTTTTATCTGATAAAAACCCTTGATTTTCTACTATAGAGAATATGTATATATAGTACCATATAACCCTAGGTTTATGGGCCTAATATCCATGTCCACTTAATTAATTAATTAGTCTGACTTATTAATTAATAAAGCCCACATATCCTAATCTAGTCCATATCTTTCACAAACTACCAAAATACCAAGTTTTTTGTATACCGCCATATACCAAAATATCGAAATTTTTAAATTATCATACCATTACCGTACCGAAAATCCAGTACACCAAAAATTTTGGTATTTTCACTAATCTTTCGATACGGTACGTGCGATACTTCGAAATTTTCCCCACCCCTAAGCATATTACTTCTACCTAAAATAATAAAAAAAAAAAAAAAAAAAAATCTAAATTGATCCAAGAAAGCACTGCCATGAAGAGAACAAGCACAAACAGGGCCATTTTTTTCAGGCGCAATACCACATTCTTCGTCTCAGTGTTCCTCCTTCGCAAAGTCTCGTTCTCGGCAATTTTAATAAAACGTGGTACTGTTCACGCTGGAATTAAAAATATACGTGCGCTTTTCTGGTAATTGGTAAAGTAAGTGAACTCGCCTGTGCCACAGGCGAGTTCACTTCTCCCTGACACAAACACAGTAATCTCGCCTCTGCCAGAGGCGAGATCAAAATAATCTTTTTTTTTTTTTTTTGTAATCTCGCCTATGCGAGAGGCAAGATCAGGTATACGGACCGTATCTCGCCTGTACGAGAGGCGAGATCATGTATTTTTCTTTTTCCTCTTTCAGCAAAATTTTAAAAACTTGTCCAACCTTGGTTTCGAACTTGAGACCTCTAAAGTAAGACTCCAAACTTTATCCACCAGACCAAATCAAATACATATGATTATATCTACATAACATTTATATAACCTATTCAGTAAAATTCTAATTATAATAATATATACATTATGGAAATAAAAATTAGAAATAATTGGCTATTTTTGGCCCATAATTAATTATCAAAATGAAAATAATTGGTCCATAATTAATTATCAAAATGAAAATTAGAAATATAAACACTAAGTATAAAATAATAATTGAGCATTTTTATAAATCTTTTGTTTTATTTATAATTTTGAGATGAATTTATGTATTAAAGTTGGTTATAATATTTTTAAAATATTTTGTAAACTTTCGAATTTTTAATATAATATTTCCGTACTAGTAAATAGTAAGAAACTATGAAAAACGTCAAAAAATATTTTATATTGCAGCTCATTATTTATATTATTTTATATTTATAAATTAGTTTTTAAATATTATTTAAAAAATATACGTGCGCTTTTCTGGTAATTGGTATTTTGTTAAAATTGCCCTCGTTCTCTGCTTCAAGGGAGTTTATCCGCCTCATTAAACCAGAGATGATCAACCTAATCTTAATGTTCCTCCTTCTCAAAGCCATGTTCTCTACTTCAAGATATTTTATCTGCCTTATTAAACCAGATATGATCAACTAGCCCTCTGACATAATGGAGGATCCTTCTACAAAAATATTAGCACAGGAAAAACGAAAATCTGGGGAGCTTTTATATTAACCTTTCAATGTATCTGAAATCCATACATAAGTTCAAAATATTAATATGATTCTACTCACATTTTACGTCAAGCATGATTGGCAACGCCTCCCGAGGTTTGCGTATGTCCAGGAAGTGTGAATCACACCTTATTTCCACATGGCAGTCGAGATAACCCTCGGATTGAGACATTGTCCTCTTCGAGTTTCTTCAGAGATGAAATCTGGGTCTTTGGGGATAATGTTATTTTTTCGTAGGTTAGGGTTCTTTAGATATTGGGGATTTATTTTTTTGGGTGATCCAAAATGTCTAATATATTATCATTAATGAACTTTTTATACTACACACCAAATTGGAGATAAAAGTTACTAAAAATAATGAAAATATAGAAACCTATCATGAAAGAACTGTAATTTTAAATCATTAACAAAATCAAAAGATAGCCTGTATTAATATTAACTAATAACTGATCCAACGGTTTCATCAAAAGAGAGTTAATCCAATGGCTGGAATTGCCCTGATGCATAAATTCCCCATGTGCACCCTGGTAGGTATGGCCCGGTTACAGCTCAATCGGCCCAGAAGTACAAGCCCAACGGCTCAACCGGCCCAATTACGATCAACAGCTCAACCGGCCCAATTACGGCCTATTCAATCATCATGAAGATTTGGTGACCGAGATTACGGTGGCGACACATTTGGGAGTGGAGATTCCCCCACGATCTTTTCTAAATCACGAGTGCAGATTTAATGCCGGGATTATAGGGATTTTAGTTAGGGTTGTGATTTGTATGATATAAATAGTAGAATTAAAGATGAGTTGAGGGTTCGAACTCTGGTATTCTGAAATTATAGCTTGTAAGATTAACAAGAAAGAAGGAAAAAGCACCCCGGAGGGGATATTATTCTTCCCGTGGACGTAGATCTCCGGATCGAACCACGTATATCATGTGTTCTTTATCTTCTTTGCGTAAGATAGTTTTTCCAATTGATTTTCTTTTACCTGAATTCTTTTGATAATGGATCACGCTTTATCAATTGGCGCCGTCTGTGGGAAACAGAAGAAAGTTATCGATACTGCACTTATCAAACCATGGTGACTACATGCCAGACTCAATCTCGTCAAGGTGATCAAACCGAGCGAGATCCACACGGTGAGAAATTATATAAGCATGTTATATTCCTTGAAGTAGAACAAAATCTATACAATGGTGGTTATATACTAGCAAGTGGTGGCATCAGATGGTGAAATGAAATGGGACTAATACTTCAAGGCACTGCAGTTATTGGACGAAACATGCAAGTTGTATAATGGAATCAACGGATCAAGATGGTGAAGAGTGGCAATTGTCTAAGTCTCTATTTGTTGTTCAGCCCTCCCCCCATTCGTCCTACACACTTTTTCCCCTCCCAAACTGATTAAGATTCCACGTCAGGTTCCACATGGACTCCACCGGAGTGAATTCACTTATAGGCACGTGATATTTTATGTGCAATTTATTTTTTCCAGCAAAAAATGGACATAAATTTGAAAAAAATTTGCAACACGTTAGGCAAATATTGCTATATCCAAACAGATTGTATACGAAGTGTCACAGCCTCTACTTACCGGGCAACTTTTACAATTTTTCAACTTATTATTAGTGACCACGATTATGATCTCAAAAACTGTATCACAAATACAATTTTATTTGTAGTGATGCCTATTGGTGTTTACTGTTTAGTCAAGGAAAAATCAAGTTGTTTGGCTAATGCTAATAAAATTGTAATATTACTAGTGTTGTTGTAGATGCTACATTTAGTGAAATTTATTGAGTTAGTACTAATTGTTCTACCGTATGAGGCAATGAGGAATCTTATCTTAATATTCAATTTTGATAATTTTGGTCTTTTAATCATATTTTTTTGGTAAAAAAACGTTTTTAATTTATGTTGCAAGAAAAAAAAAAAAAAGGATAGTAAAATTTTGAACACACGGAAGCGTGGTGGGCCCATAACAATTCATTTTTTTATATTTAAAAGTTCATTCTTTAATTCTGCTTTTCTGATTATTTTAATTTTTAATCGAAACAATTCTTTGATATTTAAAGATCATTGTTTAAGTTCTTCTTCGTTTTAATGTTTAATTGAAACCGGTCTTTGATATTTAAAAGATCATCTTTTAATTAGTTCATTTTTTTATTGTTTTAACTTTTAATCGAAACCAGTCTTTGATATTTCAAAGATCGTCAGTCTTTGATATTTAAAAGATCATTGTTTAAGTTTTTTTTTTTTTTAATGTTTAATCGAAACCGGTCTTTGATATTTAAAAGATCATTGTTTAAGTTCTTTTTTTTTTATTATTATTGTTTTAACTTTTAATCGAAACCCGTATTTGATATCTCAAAGATCCTTTTTCATTTTATTTTTCTGATTGTTTTAATGTTTAAGTTAGTTTATATCAGAATATGTTTGGTCAAATTTATATAAATTCCTTTCGCAAATTCTATTCACACCACCATTTCCTCTATCCACACCACAATTACTTTATACACCACTCTTTAATTTTTTTTAGGGGAACCACACAATTACTTTATACACCACTCTTTAATTTTATTAAGCACAAATTTTACTTTGTACATCCCTCAGTGTTCCAATTATACCCTTTAATCAAAAAATATATACTAATTCTTCTTTTCTTCCCCTAATTCCTCTAGTGTAATCGTGCATCCTTAATTATTCTACAAATATTGTTATGTTCGTCGGAAAGACAAACTTCGGACGCCTCTCTGTGTATCCTCAATTATTCTACCATTATTATTATGTGTGTTGGAAACACAAACTTTGGATGTCTCTCCGAGTGAATTAGGGCAAGGGGCTAAATGCCTTGTAAGAGACACAATCTCTAAGAATCACAATGCTTACTGTACAAAGGCAGGATGATGTCTAATCTCTACAAAAAAGAACAATCGTAACATTGTCGGGAACTAGTCAACTGAAAAAGAAGTCTACCCTTGGTTATACAGTCAACTGAACGAGACTCATCATATGTGATTTTTGTCAATTGAACGTGACTCATTACGAGCCTACACAAATCAGACCCGTTTCATCATGTTCCACCACTTACCATTGAACAAATTCCATCTTCATCTGTTTACCTTCTTCAAGCTTCAATCTAGAAAAAAACAAATGAAATTGCAGCCCTAATCAATCCACCTCCCGTGTTTGCGGATTCCATTTCTAAAATTCCAATCATGTTGTGTGGATTTGTGTAGAGATGTTTTTTCTCTAAAATTCCAATTTATATTGTCTATCTGTATGCAAAAAAATAAGACAGATGGCTATGGGGACTATAGTGATTGTGTACTTCTTCGTAGGAGAAAGAATGTTGTGGTGGCAACTGTGATTTTCTAGAACAAAGAACTAAATGGTTGCGCACACAGATATCTTTAGGAAACGGTGTTCACAAGTTAAGGGTAATAGTGTCAATTTATTAATGTCTATTTTGTAAAGATAAAAATGTGGTGTAAAGAGAAGAAGTAGTGGTGTAGATAGAATGGCCCTTTCTTTCTTTTAAAGATGAAGAATACCAAAAAAAACCTAATAAATATATATTTAATATTTACAAAGGTAAAAAAAACTATAAATAAACCACAATTTGATTATGATAACTCTAAGAAAACAAGAGAAGGAAGAAAGAATAATAAGTAAGAAAACAAAAGTGAGGCAAGAATGAATACTAAGTCTAGGGAAACAAATCAATGACCTAAATGAATCCAAGTTGAATAAGGAAGTTGCATCAGACCATAAGCTCTGTGATTGACAAAACTACCATCAACAGACTGGTAATTCCTGCTACTCAAAGAGTATACAACACCACTCTCTACATTATCTTTGTTGTAAAACATGTTCAAGTGAATATTGTTAGTTGAATCCTTATCGGCACAAGTCTCAGCAAAAGATCCCGTCGTACTAACATATAAACATTTGTTCCCCAAGCTCTCCAGTTCTCTCCAACGCATTGCCGATAAATCAAGTTTTTTAACGCTAAGCGCCCCACAATTACTTCTGACAAAGACACACCATATCTCCCCTTCAACTTCCAACATTGCATGGTTTACTGTATTTTTCTCCTCATAAATCCAGTAACACGTCCATTGAGATTCAACTTTTTTTTTTTTTTTTATCAAACGTCCCTATAGTTTTCAAATTAGCATCCAAAAAATAATAGATCCCTTTGTGAAAAAGTGGGGGGCAAAACGATAGCAGAAACTCGCATTGATTGTCCAACCAGCCTGATATCCATTATATGGTCTCCAAACTTGATTAACCCGAACCCAATTTCTGGACTGAAGTTAGGTTTGGAGATACGAAGAGTGGGGGGTGGTTCTGGAGACAAAAAACCGAAAACATAACAATTTGGGGAAGTGGGTGGTGATGTGAAACAGGCGGACATTAAAGAAGGAAAGGGTGGAAGTTGTAATTTTACTTTTGTGGAAGAATTAAAAAAGAATAATGATCCTTCTTCTTCTTCTTCTTCTTCGTTTTTATCTGATATGAGCAGCCACCCATCCCTGGAGAAGAGAACTTGAGCATTGGGTAAATTCAAATCCAAGTGGTTTGATATATCCAAATTGGTATCATATATTCTTCAGGATTGACTATTGTCTATCCAACGATCAAACACTAAGCACGGGGAAACCATTGTATGCTGCAGCAGCTGCTGCTTACACAACAAATTTATTAGTAAATTCAAAACGAATCATGTATGCATAACGTAATTGCAAAATTTAGCCCAATGTTTTTTTTCCATATCTATGAATCTAAAAAAGTTTATTTCAAATATACCCAATTTGATAAACTTTCAAAAATACGTAATTTCAAAAGCATTAATTCAGAACCTAACTGAATGAAAAGAAATTGATTCAAACCCTAAGGCCCTCTGATATGGGATATAATACACTATCCTGCCACAAAGGTTAACTTGCTGGGATAGTCTTAGGATGTTTATAAATACAAATTGGCCACTAAAATCACTTTTGAGAAGTACTTCCAAGTTCAGGGGATGTTTTGTTTTTCAAAAGTTAAAACTGATTTTGAGAAGTTAAGACCCATATTTTGAGAAGCTAATTTAAAAAAAAAAAAAAAATTAACTTTATTACAAAACACTGATTTAGCCAACAAAAATCAATTTAAATCACATTTCTATAGAACAATTGTTTGCAAACACCTCATGATTCATGATGGTTTACTTTGTTGATCTATTTCAATCAAGTGCTGTTTGGAAACAGTTGTGTTTTTTAGAAGTAATTTAAATTGATTTTTTAGAACAATCATCAAACTTTTGGTTGTAAGAGCTTCTTAAACTCAATTTTAATTATGTACAAACACTTCAAAATCACTTTTGTTTGCAAATTTCCAAAAGAGTTTGCAAACGCACTTAGTTTACCTAGTAATATTGCTTGTGATAATTTGGAAAATTCCCAAAGGTAAAAAAATTAATTTCAAGCAATTCCAGCTAATCCCACAAATAAACAAAGCCTAATTGAATAAAAAAAGAACTGATTCGGCAGAATTTAAAATAAAGAGAAAGTACTAATCAACATAATTTATAATTCAGAAGGGAAAAGAGAAAGTAAGAAGAGAGATACCTAACAAATTGTATTTTTTTTTTTTTTTTTTTTTTTTTTTCCGAAAACCATCAGTCGATGGGGGGATTAGGGTAACAAATTGTATAGAAAGTGGTGTAGTCAGTTTCGAGGTTTCCTGTGTATTTATGTGATAATGTATTTTGACGCACCTCTCATTTCTTCCTTTTATATAGTGGGCTTAGGGCATGATTCAGTCCTTAAAAATAGGAACTAGGAGAACAAGTATAGCCATAGAATTTTATCTTGCAAAACAAATATACATATAATTATCATGTCAAACCCATAGTTTTTTTTATTACATTCCGTTTTAATTGGAATGACCGAAACATTTCATTTTGGTCATGATAATGGAACGCTTTGATAGTCATCCCATTTCGACCAATTTCTCAATCATTCCGGTCCGGGCCGGTCGAAATTCTCGACATGATCAAGATAACCGAAATGGTGTGAAAAAAAAAAAACTATGTACTTTTTTCTTTTTGTGTGTGATTTGTCTGATTTTCTTTCTTTAGAATTTAGTGTATTCTTAAATTTAAAGACCCTAAAATCATTAATGGCCATTAAATAAATCTTACAAAATAACATATGATTTGGAAAAAAATATAATATTTAATCAATATGTTAAAGTATGTTTGAACATATAATGTACTCTCTCCGTCTCAGTTAACTTGTTCTGCTTTCCATTTTGGTCCGTCCAACTTAATTTGTCATACCCATAAATGACAATTAAAGACAACAATCTCCACCCTCAAAATATCTACATTCAATCTCCACCTTTAAAAAAGTCAAAGATTCCACAAAATCTGCTTTTTCTTAATATCTGTGTCTGGTCAACTGCGACAAGTTAATCGAGACGGAGGGAGCAAATATATATATATATATATATATATATATATATATATATATATATATATCGAAACGGAACGCTGAAATGCTTCTATATTGAAATATCTCATTTCAGTTGTAAATGCTTCTATATTGAAATATATATTGAACGGTATTGATAATTTTGGTCAAATCTCTATCAAAGGTGCCAGTCAAACTTATACTCCCTTTCACCCTAAAAAAACTTAATACTCCCTCCAATTCAAGAAACTGTTTAAAATATACTAAGGATAATTAGAATAAACAAATATATCCCTGTAGAATTTAAGAAAATAAGTAAATAGAGTCAATTAAATTAATTGGTCGAATTAGATGGAATTCTTAATTAAGGTGTTAGATTTTTAAGATTTGTTGGGATAAATTCAAAAGTAACATTGAAAGAATTGTTGTTTAATTACTAAAATTACACCTTTTCAAATAAAATTACTAAAGTAACAACACGTATTATTTATTTACCTAAATAGAATAACTTGTAACTCCAAAAATAAATAGATAAATAAGTAAATAATTAAAACATTGAAAATAAAAATAAAAATAAAATAAAATTTATAATAAATTATTAATTTATTTTTATTATTTAATTGATATTTATATACTAGTATTACTATTAATAAATAACAAAAAAATAAAGATTATTAGTTATAAAAAATGAAAAGAAAATAAGAAAACGAAAAATAAAATATCAAAAAGTTACAAAAAAATTGTAATAAGTTATTAATTTAATAAATAATGTTTATATACTAATTATTAATATCAAGTTAGTATATACATTAGATAATTATAAAATTGTAAAATAAATCAAAACTTTAAATTATAGAATGTAAGATTTAATTTTAAACCGTTGACTAAATGTAGAATCATCATACAACCCATCAACTCACCAGCCTTTAAAAACCATCAGATCGTCATCACCACAATTCTACCAACTTAGCTATCAACAACTTACGGTAATTATTGCGATGTATATATATTTGTTTTATACGAGTACGATTATAGTACCACTTTTTTTGGATAATAATATATTGAGATACAGAAAATCTCCATTAGTTAGTTATTCAATTAATTCTTTTTACAGAATTAAGTTGAGCAAAATAGTCCATTAGTTAGTTATTAGTAGCTTAACTGCTTTTATATAAAAGGGCAGCTTTACTCTTCTTAAGAACTTAACACTTTGTATACGGGTTTCTCTCTCAATTCTCAGAAATGAAAGAATTCACAATCTGTGAAATTTGTTATGGTATCAGGTGTATGAATCTTCTGATTCAGATAAGCTAGGGTTCAGCTTCTTCATCCGCTGTGCATTCGCGAATTCTTTTTCGCCTTTCTCCTGGGTTTTTCAGTCGATTTCGTTTTTTTTTTCGAATCGAGTTGTTGTTGTTTGTTTTGGGTTCAATTGTTTCAATTGAATCGTTTTCTTCGCTCTCAGCAGCGTTTTTTTGTTCCGAATTAGGGATTTCTTTGTCTTCTGATTTGTGTTTCTTGTGAAATGGCGCAAGATTCTCTGTCTTTGAATCCGTCCATTAATCCACTTTCTCCTTTGGCTCTTCATCCCCATGATAATCCAACCATATATATTGTTTTGGAGCCTCTCACTGGTGTCAATTATGTCTCGTGGAGTCATTCAATCAAGAGAGCGCTTAGTGTTAAGAACAAGATTCCATTAATTGATGGTTCCTTGGTTCCCCCTACGGCTGATGAAGATGTTGTGATTTACAGAGCATGGGTTCGTGCGAATGATTTGGTCCTGAATTGGATCCTCAATTCTATCACTCCGGACATCAAGCGTACTTTGGAGTTTTTTACATCGGCTCGCGAAGTGTGGGATGAGCTCCACGCCAGGTATTCTAAATCTGATGGTCCGAGAGTTTATCATCTTGAACAATCTTTAGGTTCCATTTCTAAAGGATCTAATTCCCTGGTAGCATATTATAATCTCTTCAAAAGTTTGTGGGATGAATATCTTAGTTATCGGCCGATTTTGAAATGCACTTGTGGTGCGGCTTGTACTTGTAATCTACCCTAATTAGTTGCTAAGACGCAGGAAAGAGATGTCGTAATGAAATTTCTTGTAGGGTTAGACGATTCTTATGCTGCAATTAGGAGTCAAATTCTGCTACAAACTCCTTTGCCTCCCTTAGCTAAGGTCTATTCACTGTTGCTACAAGAAGAGAGTCAAAGAAACTTGAATGTTCCTGTATCTGTTCATACTGATTCCATTGCTATGCTAGCTAGACAGGGTGCTAGGTTTTATAAGGACAAGAAAAGGCCACTTAAGTGCACGCATTGTGATTTGCCCGGTCATACGATTGATAGATGTTATCAGCTTATTGGGTATCCTCCTGGTTGGAAAGGTCCTAAAATATCTAAGGGAAAAGTGGATACTGCTGCAAATAATTCTGTGAATGAATCCTCTCTTGTTGATTCGTCTGTTAAAGATACTGTTGTTACTACTAATCCTCTTTTCAATCAAGATTTGTTTGAGCAGTTTTTGGCGTTTACTAAGCTACAGAAAAGTGCTGATCACTCTGCAGCTGGTGCCTTTGTGCAGTCAGAAAATTCTGGTACGCATTTTTCTTTCAAAGCAAGGTCTGTAAATGATTCTTGGATTTTAGATACAGGGGCCACTGATCATATGTGCTGTGATATATCATTGTTTACCTCGGTTCCTGTCCCTTCTCATATAAAGGTGAATTTACCAAATAATCAGTTAGTGGTTGCAACTTTTGTTGGAAACGTTAGGATAAGTAAGGAAATTACTTTATATAATGTATTATTTGTTCCTGATTTTTCTTTTAACTTGTTGTCTATCTCACACCTAACTAGGAGTTCAAATGTTAGTGTTGTGTTTGTTGATTCTCATTGTTCTTTACAGGAAAACAACACCAAGAAGGTGATTGGTTTTGCTGAGCAGACGGGTGGTTTATACCTATTGAAAACTGAAAAGTTAGCTAATGTTGCTAGAAGTGATAATTCTGGAAATTCTATTAGTTTTAGCATTTAGCATGCTAGGTTAGGACATTTATCTCCTAAGAACTTTGTTTTTCTCAAGAATATCAATGTAAAGACTCATGATATGAATAAAATTTGTGATATTTGTCCTTTGGCAAAGCAAAAGAGAATTCCTTTTCCAATAAGTACTTCTGTTTCTTCTTGTGCATTTGAACTGATCCATTGTGATGTTTGGGGTCCGTTTTCTATTGAGTCTTACAATGGATATTAGTTTTTTCTGACTATAGTTGATGATTATAGTAGGTGTACATGGATTTATTTGCTTAAACATAAATCTGATGTTAAAATTTCTTTAGAAAACTTTTATAATATGGTTTGTACACAATTTAATACAAAGATCAAATGCTTAAGAAGTGATAATGGTACTGAGTTCATTCTTTCTGATTTTTATCATAAGTATGGCATAATCCATCAGACATCTTGTGTGGAAACTCCACAGCAAAATGGTATTGTTGAAAGAAAGCATCAACACCTCTTGCAAGTAGCAAGAGCTCTTCTCTTTCAATCTTCAATTCCTCTTAAATTTTGGTCTGATTGCATACAAACTGCAGCACATTTGCTTAACAGAACTCCCTCTATAGTTTTGCAAAATAAAACACCTTTTGAAAAGTTATACAATAAGCAGCCTGATCTGTCTTATTTAAGATGTTTTGGGTGTTTATGTTTTGCAAGTACAATAAGTGCTCATAGACATAAATTTAAGCCTAGAGCTGTAAAGTGCATTCTTATTGGTTATCCTTTTGGTACAAAAGGTTATAAATTGCTTGACATATCTACTAGTAAAGTATTTGTTTCACGAGATGTTAGGTTTCATGAAGATGTTTATCCTTTTTCCAAAAATTGCGATTCCGTCATCATTGATAAATTGTTTATGGCTGATCACATTATTGAACCCTCAATACACACTACTGAGACAGAGATAATAACTGATGAACAAAATTTAAATACTGTTCAGAATTTAAGCATTTCAGATTCAGGTGATTTGATTCATCAAGAACTTCAAGACGAGTTAGATGAGTTTGCTTCAGACTCTTTGAGCATTGATAATGATACTTGTTCTCCAGGTATGCCTACACCTACTTCCCCTGTTATACAGAGTATCGATGCTACAGAGAGTGATGTTAGAAGATCATCAAGATCTAGACATATCCCTGCATATCTTGATATCTATAAAACTACTTTGCCGCCATCCTTAAATCCCACATCCAACACAACATCTGCTAATGTGGCTTCTAGACAAATTTGATACCCAATTTCAGATTTCTTGGCTACCACTAAACTTTCTGAAAATCATAAGTGTTTTATTGCTGCCATAACTCAGATAACTGAGCCAAAGACTTATAAACAAGCAAAAGACAATAAAGATTGGATTAATGCCATGAATTCTGAAATAGAAGCTTTAGAAAGAACAAACACTTGGACATTAGTTGATTTACCAATAGGTAAACATTGTATAGGTTGCAAGTGGGTGTACAAGATAAAGCATAAATCTGATGGGACTGTGGAAAGATATAAAGCCAGGCTAGTAGCAAAAGGATACACTCAACAAGAGGGTGTCGATTATTTTGATACTTTTTCTCCTGTTGCTAAAATAACTTCTGTTAGAATATTATTGGCTGTAGCTGTTGCAAATGATTGGCTAATTCATCAATGCGATGTCAATAATGCTTTTTTACATGGTGATCTTATTGAGGAAGTATATATGTTACCCCCCCCCCCCCCCCCTGGTTATTGCACTGATGGTGACAAACGAGTTTGCAAACTGAATAGAAGCATATATGGTTTAAAACAAGCTTCTAGGCAGTGGTTCACCAAACTTTCTGAATCTCTTTATAAAATTGGTTATATTCAATCTAAAGCTGATTCTTCTTTATTTACTAAGAAAACAAATCAGTCCTTTACAACAGTTTTGTGCTATGTGGATGATATGATCATCACTGGAAATAGCATGACAGAAATCCAACTTGTCAAAGATCACTTGCATAATGCGTTTACAATTAAAGATTTGGGTGTCTTAAAATATATACTTGGTATAGAGGTTGCTAGAAAGAGTGATGGCCTTCAATTGTGTCAAAGAAAATATGCATTAGACTTGCTTGAAACTGTTGGCTATTTAGGCAGTAGACCTTGTTCTACTCCTATGGATGAAAAACAGGTTTTTAACTCAAAAGACAGCCCTCCTTTGCAAGATCCATCTGCATACAGAAGGTTGGTAGGTAAAATGCTATACTTGACTATTACTAGACCAGACATAGCATTTTCAATACAAACTTTAACTCAATATATGAGTAATCCTTTAGAAGTCCACCTAACTGCAGCTCACAGGTTATTGAGATATGTTAAATCAACACCAGGGCTAGGATTATTTTACTCTACTGATAATGATTTCAAGTTACAGGGATTTTGTGATTCAGATTGGGCAAGATGTCCCCAAACCAGAAGAAGTGTCACTGGATATGCAATCTACCTTGGACACTCTTTGATTTCATGGAAATCAAAGAAACAAACGACAGTAAGCAAGAGCTCAGCTGAAGCTGAATACAGATCAATGGGTTACACATCTGCTGAACTCCAATGGATCAAATATATACTTCAAGACCTGCAAATCCATCATACTCAACCTGCCATCCTCTACACTGATAGTAAGGCAGCTTATTCAATAGCTCACAATCCAGTGCTACATGAGAAAACAAAACACATTCAGATTGATTTTCATTACACAAGAGAGAAGATCAAGGAAGGCCTTCTCAAGATTATACAAATTCCAACTGAAGCAAACCTGGCTGACATCATGACCAAGCCACTGCCGCCTTCTACATTTCAACCTTTCAAAGACAAAATGAGAATGATTAACATACATTCACATTTTGAGGGGGGGTATTGAGATATAGAAAATCTCCATTAGTTAGTTATTCAATTAATTCTTTTTACAGAATTAAGTTGAGCAAAATAGTCCATTAGTTAGTTATTAGTAGCTTAACTGCTTTTATATAAAAGGGCAGCTTTACTCTTCTTAAGAACTTAACACTTTGTATACGGGTTTCTCTCTCAATTCTCAGAAATGAAAGAATTCACAATCTGTGAAATTTGTTATAATATACGACCTCCGTCCCGACTAATCTTGCAGTGAGAGGATTAACACAAGTATTAAGAAAAATTATTTTTTTGGATTTTGTTGACTTTTCAAATGTGAATTGAGGGTGGAGATTGTATTATAACTTTTCTTTTTAAGGAATACGCAAGTTCATTTGGAACGAACGAAAACGAAAAGTATGTAAGATTAATCGGGACGAAGGTAGTAATAGTCTTTTGTTTGTATTTCAATTTCTTATTTTATGAGAGAATTGGTATGCTAAGAAGAATTCTTTTTAAACAGCCTCTAAACAACACGAGTAAAATGATAAAAGGAGATATTCACATTTTTTAATATTTTGCTTATGAAGCGATCAGTACAATAAATGAGTTATCAAAAATAAGAAATTGTACATTAAATAAAGGCTAATTCTATTTACACCATAAAAATTAATTTTCACACCATATTTACTTTTGAATTAAAAATACAAACTTTTTACCTTGTACACCACACCACTTGACAATTTCACCCTTCCCAATAAAAAAGTTTGTAAATTAAGAAACATTCATTCCCTAGCTTCCCACCTCCCTCCATTTTATCCTTCTTCTTTCTTCCCCAAACCACCCGTATATTGAATAGAAATCAAAGAATTATCTGTAAATCCTAAAAATCCATTTTCATATGAAAATCTTAGATAAAGTATGATGTTCTTCCACTGATGCGGACTAAAAAAAAGAATTCGGATTATTATTATTATTATTATTATTATTATTATTATTATTATTATTGTTACTGCTTTGTTGGACGAATTTAAGAGTGTTCGAGATGTAGTGATCGAACAGGACTGTAAACGTTTGGGTGATCTAATAGAATAATTATTCTTTGAACAAAATTATGTATAAGTGTTAGTTCATGGAAATAGTCTTTTTTTACCTATCTCCTGAAATCTGAAAAACTAGAAAACGAAGGAAAATTATTTTTATAGTGTATACTTGATTCTTTTTCTTTTTTCAATTTTGTCATGTTCTAGGTAAAGAATCCGCTGAGCAAAGGGAAAATCGTTGTATTAACATTCTATCCATTTTCTGAATTTGGGTACGTGCTGCTTGTTTGAGAGGAAGAAGGTAGCTAGGAGGATTGGGAGTTAGTTTGGCAAAAAGGGTAAGTTAGACATTCGATATAAAGATAATTTTGTATGTTGTGTAGAGAAACACTCCAAATTAAAATTGGTTGTTTCCAAAGTAGCAGTTCATGCACAAACCTCTGAAAATTCAAGTGGAGCTATTAAATTGTTTTAAAGAGATCATCTGAAAATTTTAATGTACACGTAATTAATTATGAGTTGAATAAAAATTATTCAGAAGTTCGGAACAAATGCTTCTTTATGCATCAATAATGCTACTTGGGATCTCAATCTTATATAAAAATCCAATTTGTGCAGCGACAAAATAAAATAAAATACGGAACGTATATGATCCTTGCACCACAGGGTTACGGGTGATAAAATTGTTCAGGCCCAATGGCTAACCTCAGCCCACCTGACATTTTAAACAGATGGGTCATAGGAATCTTGATCTGAAATATTATCAGTTCAAAAGCCACGACACAATGGGTCAATGACCACGGACTGACCCAAACGTCTCACTATATTTAAGGGGTTAGACTGGGTGTATTCACTTATTTTCGACCTGAATACCAACATAAGGCACTGGCACAACGGGTAGGACCGAACCGTCCAAATTGCCACCTCTACATGGAGTACATCTATATATACCAAGCTTAGTCTTACACTTGTCCCTCTATCCCACTCTTTCTCTACTACACATTCAGGCCACAATGAAGCCCCCATCCATCACTTTGCTTTCTTCACTTCTGATCATCATTCTTCCCTCTTTAACCTCATCCCAAACCTGTCAAAGGGCCTGTGGCAAACTCCCAATTAAGTACCCCTTTGGCACCGGGCCGGGCTGTGGCGACCCGCGCTTCCAGCCTTACGTCACCTGCACCGACCAAAAGCTCACATTCACCACCCACACAGGCTGCTACACCATCACCTCCATAGACTACAACACCCAAGTTATTTACATTTCCGACCCCACTATGTCCACCTGCACCTGCACACAGCCCAGCAAAGGCTTCGGCCTAGACTGGGACGCCCCGTTCACCTTCCATGACGACACAGTTTTTGCCCTTCTTGATTGCTCCACCACTTCTTCACCGATTTACAAGGACAACGGTGGAAGCAATACCACATTTCCGATGTGTGATTCTCAGGGGGGATCTGTTTGCAGCCTTCTCTATTCCTGTGAAGCAATTAGCAGGCTAAGTTTACCAATATCAACTTGTTGCGTGTACACGCCTGTGGACCTTGGGCCTTCATTCAATATGGACCTCCAGAAGTTGCAGTGCTCGTCTTACTCGGCGTTGTATGGATTCAACGGGCAAGAATCCAATCCTGAGGGATGGGAGTACGGGATCGGGCTTAAGTATAAGTTCAATTTCAACAATGACTATCCAGAACTGTGTGCAACCTGTGAGAAGAGTAATGGAGTGTGTGGATTTGATAGCAGCCCGTATATGTCATTTGTCTGTAACTGTCCTGATGGGTTGAACACTACGACGGATTGTTTCTACGGGAATTGGAGCTATGGTTCAAGATTCCAGCATTGGAGAATTGGTAAGAAATGAATTTATTCACCTTATCTTTCTTCCATTTCTTGATACTGAAGCTTGTTTTTGTGCTTTCAGAGTTTCTGCTACTCTTCTGCTACATGTGGTTCGTCATGCTGGCGTTCGCCTAGGCTGAAAGGGGACAAACATCGATCATTAATGAGTTCTGACAAATTACGCGATCATGAATAACTCTGACAAGTTTGGTGTCATTCCCTGTTCGATTCGAAATTGTGGATATTGTCTTCTTAATATTTGTCCATTAGTTATTGTACTGCTATTTGATCAAGAACGTACTTTTATCATCACTTAAATGAAACACAATAATCGACGAATCAGCATCAACAAGCATGCAAATCTCACTGCCAGAACCAGTTATCTTCTGTAAAATAAACCCACAAAAAGAAAAATAAATAAATAAACACAAACACACAAAGAGACGCTTTTGATCATTCGATCAGTTCCAGAAGCATAAACTTTATGTTGTCTGAATTCCACTTTATCTCAAAACAATCCAAATCGGAGGGTGTGGGTCAAGACAATAGGTAAAAAATGTGACACAGCTTGCAAAAGTAGAGATATGAAGCCTCAAGGAATCAACTGCATAAAAAAAATAGATGCAAAGAATAATAATACCTTATGGAATATGTTCTTCTTTAAAGCGGTCTCCACTCAAATGTTCTTTCTTTATCCAGATTCCATGGGAAACTTCACTTAACCAAATCAAAATTGGCCACCCACTATCTCCTCTGCTATCATTTGCATCCCCACTTCATTATACCCAGTCTCGGGACAATCCAGAAAATGCTCCACTAGAGAGAGAGAGAGAGAAAGAGAGAAAGAACCTGATCAACGATGGACAAAACCACCAACACAGATTGGAAAAAACAGGTTTACGCTTAAAAAGAAACCAACATCTTTGCCTTTTAATCTGATCAAAGTTTTATAAGGGACAATAGAAAATTCAAGAGTATTATCTTGATGTTACAGTTCTTGCTATCAACTACTCAAGTAGTAGTAAATGATTTCATATAGTCCTAGCATCCCTTAGCCGTAACGGTTACAAAAATGGGGCCCCAGTACAAAATGGAAATGACAGCGACACCTCCAGGCCCAGATTGTTGAACTATGTACAAGCTAACAAAAAAATCTCGAAAATAGTAATCTTCAACACTTGTCATCTCATGTTGCAGCAATGGGGTTTGCGAAGAAGTCGCAGTTTTTCCCATAAGCAAGTCATCTGTCTTGGAGATTGGTAATGCGCAGTGAAGTAACCCTCGATACATCCAAATTGACAGAACTTCAAGCTGTGTACGTACTCCACTGCCCTCGTGCTGTTGAACTGTTCCACCCACATTCCCATGCTAACATCTTCCATCTTGAATAACTGCAACATGTGAAAGAGATGCTCCATATAGTGCAGATAAACAGCCAACTTAGAAATTAAAACTCAAACCACCCAAACAGCCAACTTAGAAATTAAAACTCAGACCACCCATCTACCCACCCGCCCCACCCCCACCCTCTCCCTCACAATAAAAAGAGACAAAAAAGAAAACACGCATATGCACTCAATGGGTTGGTAAAGCAAGGTGGAATCTTACACGTAATTTATGTTCCTCAAATTTGGACACAACATATGCTGCAATGTCAGATGTCACAACATATCCAGGGCCATTGGCATAGGGTGGATACGCCTCCTCAGGCCATTCCTGCAAACCCGCAAGAAGATATTGGAACTGAGAAAATGCCATTGCCATGTCATAAGTGATCATTGAGAACCAGAGAGAGAGAGAGAGAGAGAAAGAGAAAGGGGGATTGAAAAGGCAAGGACATTTATGATAAGCAATCTCAGAATTTTCAATTCCCATCAAGGCTTCAACCACATGGTAATCAGATGTAGATGTATAAAATTTCTGCAATTGCATTCATTTCACCATGTGTGCAGTTAAAATTTGTGTATATTGAGAATGACTTTTTTCTGCAGCAAACAGTCACATATATCATGCATTTTATTACCCAATATAAGAGACAAATTACTATAATTCCCTAAAATGAACTCTTTTCTTTTCCAATATTCAAAAAAAAAATAACTAAGGCTCCATTTGGATGGAGGGATTTGTGCTATGGATTTATAAATCCATTGTCAAATCCACTCCATGTGTTTGGATAAAATACTAAATGAGTGGATTTGAAAATCCAGATTTTTAAATCAACCCATTTACAAATCCAGGATTTGAAATTCTCCATTTTACACTATATTTGGGTGGATTTCAAATCCTTTGACAAATGTGGTCATTTACAAATCCCTCCTGACTCACACTTCTCTCTTCTCCCCCCCCCCCCCCCTCTCTCTCTATCTCTCTCGTCCTCTCTCTCTCTCTCTCTCGTCCTCTCTCTCTCTCTCCTCCCCCGCTCTCTCTCTTCTTCTCTTCTCCCTATCGCTATCTCTTCCTCTCATTCTCCAATAAAATACTCATAATATTTTTTTTAATTCTTTTTTTTTCCTTTTATCTCTAATTAAATGCTCCCAATAAATTTTTGGGATATAAAATACATAATATGTATATATGTGTGTATATATATAATTAGAAAAAAAAATTATTCGGTTCATTTTGATGTAGATAAATATTATTTTATTTAATAAAAAATATAAATTGTTAGTTTAAACTTTAAAGAAAAAAAAATTGAATTTTACAAATATTGTATCAGTGTTTTGCCAAATAATAGATTTGAAAATTTTGGATTTCAAAATCCTTTCACAAATCCACCATAAATCCAAACAAGGGATTTCAAGTCCATGGATTTCAAATCTAAGGATTTTGAAATCTATTCATTTCAAATCCCCTGACAAATCAAATCCCTCCATCCAAATGGAGCCTAAGTTCATAGTTTAACGATCCCAAGGATAGAGGAGAATCAGAGACCAAAAATTAAAAAAAAAAATCCATGAATATTCACAATTAGGTGTTTAGAACAAAATACTTGCTCGATGCAGTTCTGATTAAAAATCATTGATGATTTCAAACAAAAGAGTTTCACTTATCTCAAGAATACTACATTCCCAATGAGGATCGTACTAAGAACTGAGTTATACTGCACCTCACCTCTTCCTTTGCCAAATCATGGAAGCACATCACCATGGTATCCAAATTCTAAATGGAACGGATATATTTTCGTGCTGAGTTACAACTTAGACAGTTCTATTTCAACATGTATCACAGCATATTATTTCTGCATAATTGCAATTGACCTACACCTCAAATTCAGAACGAGTAGCAAGTAAATGACAAAAATAGATGTCACGTTCAGTTGATTTTCGAACCTACTTTAAATGGAGAAAATCTTGAACTATAAGGCAGGCACAAGTACAGATAACTGCAATAGATTTTGTCCTAACCTAAAGCATCTGCTGCTACAAAAACGCTGATATGTAATTTAGCCCTAAAGTATAGAAGGCAAGAAATACACCACATAAGATTGTCCATGTAATTACTTCACATTAAAGAATAAACAACCTCCACGGATGAAAAAAAAAATGATTTTATATGGAACTAGAAGCATAAATAATTAATTAAATTCAATAGAAAGGTCAAGTAATGAAATGAATACCAAGAAACATACCTCATAGGTGACTGCCCATTTACCATATCGCAGAGGCTTGTGGTAGTAGTTGATATTTCCAATATAGAAACTTCTACCTATTGGAATTTTGTTCACTTCCATCATCACAGCATCTATTCTTACAAATGTATCGTCATCACATTTCATTATATACTTAGCTGCCACAGTGCGGACCTAACAACCAGGAACATTAATGATAAAAGAGACCATGTGACAATGTCAATGAATTTAATCTTGAAAAAGCAGACATTACTCACCCCATACTCGCAAATGGCGATAGTCTTCAGTACAACAAGGTCATAATTGTCCATGTAAGGCACTATAACAATATCACCAAAATACTCTGCTTCTTTCATGAGTTCCACATTAACTTCCTGTCTAGCATGCTACCAACATGCAGATTCACGAAACAAAAAGGATATTAAAATTAAGACATTAGTGTAGGATACAAATTCAACCGACATTTCAATGTTTTAAGAACACTCACCATTGCTACAAAAAAACGAGTGACAACATTTGCAGATTTAACTACTTTATACTGCATCCAAGATTTTCTGACTGCCATCCGCTCAGCAAAATGATTACCAGCAGAGAGGACGCCAATGAAGAGATCCACAGGTCCAGTTGGAAGATTCGGCGCTTTCCACTTCACAGACATATCCAGATGCTTCCTTGGAGCAGTACTTGGATGTGAAGTAGGCAAAGAAGCAGCAACAATAGAATGAACATCAACATCCCCATTCAGAAACAATCCTGTAGCATCCTCAAGAGTGAAACCCTGCAATATCAGATGGTCCGTAAATGTCTAATATATTTCAGAACTTCGTTATACAAGGAGTTATTACAGAAGAAGTTCTCACAGGACGATATGGAAAGGATGAAATATGTCGCCCATCTACATTAACATGATACCCTTCCAAACCAGCTATAAGTGTAAGTACAAACAACTTGTTCTCCACAAAAGGGAAGGGCCAATCGACAGTAACCTTCTTTGTCCTCCCAATCAGCCTTTTCAACCACCATGTTGCCTTTGATTCTTCAGCCCCACTATCATCATCACGAATCCATCTCTCACATTTCAGCTGCCCATCAACTTCATTCAATTGAAAACACGTTACTTTTGAGAGCATAACTCACAAAGTTATGTCAATAGACACTACATAAGTTTTTACAATTCACTCAGAGCAAGAAAGTTCATAAATGTGCTAAAGCAATTGATCAACTGAACAACACCAGTAGGATAGTGAAAGTAACTCCAATTTATCATGGACAAAACCAATTATCAATTACTTCACCTCAAGATTTAACAATAAAAGCTAAATAAAAATAGCATAAAAGCACAATTCTGTAAAGCATCAACGACTAAAATCATGATCCATATAAACAATGGGCATAAACAAATATCCAAGACATAGCAAATTAACAACACATTACACAAATGCATTTCGCTTGCAGATTAAAAAGTCCCTCACCAGTTTCCTCATCAGCCCTCGACTTCCACCCTTCACAACGCTGAGCAGCAGCCCACTGCATCCTATAACACGTATTTTGCTCAATCACTGGCCTCCCACTCCAATCCCCCTTTATCCTCGGATTAAAATGCAGTATCCTGGGTGGGTCCTCTCCATCCACAGCCCTCAACCCCTGCAACTCAATAATAAACTGCGACACCATCATGCTCCCTTCACCATCCTTTGGCAGCGCTATCTTTGACTGGTTATCCATGTGGGCCCCCCGAGGAGTACCAACAACCGTGATGTGGGAGCCAAGTGACAAACCACAAGGTATGACCATCATGTTCCCTTTCCTCAAAAAATCATCCCCAGACAACACCACCGAGCTCGGGCACGGCTCCTGTTCTCTCTTTCTTGTCCGGTTTTCCAACTCTTTCACCACATTCCCTGACTTCAAATCCTCTATCATCTTCTTTCCTAAAGCAAATGAATCCCTAACTACCCTATGCAACTCAGAAAATTCATCTTTACTCACACTATTAAACGCATCATCATCGAAAATGAGGCCAGATATCTTTTTGTATTCACCCATTTTCCGGTCGGGCGCCCGGATAACCACTTTATCTTTCTCCTTCGTCGGAAACTGATTGTCATTTTCCGCTTTCATTATAGGATGTGAGAAAAGGGGCAAATTGGAATCTGCCTCAGGGGATTCTAACCCTAACCCAGCTCTCAAAACCATAGGAATCTCAAAGCTAATGAACAGGAGATACAGAAACAGTAAACCCGACAAGACTTGAATCGATCGGAGCCGACTCAGTGAGATCAGAGACTCGAACTTGGCTCGCTTACTCACACCCATTTCTGTAAGAACAAGAAAACCCAAAAGAAAAAAAAAATATGGGTTTCTTTTTTTTTTTTTTAGAGGGTGCAACTGCAGATCAAGACCTTATAATTCGATTGGAGAGCGGTTTCTCCCCAAAATAAATGATGTTAGTTCATAGATGAATGAACTAATGCATACATTTACCTACACTAGGAAACAAAAATAATTTTGAATCAAATAATCCACAGTGGAACAGCGAATTGAATGCTGATTGCCGTTTAAAGATGAAGTATTTGGAGTTGAAACAGATCAGGTGCGGTTGGAAGGAAATTTTGAAAAGAGGAAAACGTCGGCATCATGCTATTGCTAGTGAAGACAAGCCCAACGGTGTCGTTTAACTGCCAACCGATATATTTTTCAATTAACAATTGCAAGTCACTGTTCCAAAAAAATTCTTATATCAAAATGAAAATGAATATTTTTTTAAAAAAAAAACATCTCGTTTTATTAAGACAAGTTAAAAAAAGTATTTTTTTATTTTACAAATTAGTTAGATGTAATTAAATAATTTAAATGAAAAAATAAGTGGAAATGTGTATTTATGATTTTTGTAGAGTTTCATATTTGTTAAAGAACAATGCTAAATGGGCAGAATATGTTCGAGCAGAAAAAAAAAAATGTTTTTTTGTAAAAAAAAATTCTATTATCTTCTAATTAAAATTGCAAATATAATTAATAACTATCACAAGATCAAATTTTAATATTAAGTATCATTTTGAAGTGATCTAAGAAACTGACCAATTTTTAATTCATTTTTTTGGGTTCTTAATGTTAAAATTTGAATCACCGCCTTCACAAATAAATGTTCATTAGTACTTCTTAAATACATTTATAATAAAAATATTAAATTTTAAGAAAAAAAAAATTTGCCCAGGCATATTTTGCCCAAAACTCATTTCCCTTTGTTAAATTGTTAAAAAGATTAGAAATGTAATACATTTTTAAGTAGGACTATCGTCAGGGGCGGACCCACTCTTATGGGTGGGGTGGCCTTGGTCACCCCCAACTCCGACCTACACCCCATTATTTTTATGTCTAAAACGTGTATAATATATATATTGTGTATTTGTTATGAAGAAAATGAGTGTCTGTCTCCCCCTTTAAAATTATAAAATACTAGGATATACCTAGATAATTTCCATTATATACAATAAATATACTCTAAGTTTGAATATATAGATAATTAGTGATATATTTCAACATATACAATGATAAATATTGTTGATATTCTATTTAAATAATAAATATAATATATTTAATATTTATTATCACGTGTATATGAATGTTGGTTGGAGAATTTTTTTTTGTCGGCCTCCCCTAACCCTGAATTCTGGGTCCGCCCCTACCTATTGTACTGTTAGTTTGAATTCTCAATTTTAATTACAGTATCTCGGCCGTATCCAATGAATAAAATTACCTTGTTTTAAAAAATAAATAAAATAATTAACTTTTAAGATAAATTAAAATAAGATTATTTTACGTATTGAATATAATTGAGACATTATAATTAGAAGAAATGATCCAAAAAGACTTGCCTATAGCTAAGAGTCGAGAGTGACCGGTGGTCGTGGGATATACACGACATGAGTCTCCAGGTAGGTCTTTTTGGAGCAGTTTTTTTCTGAGTATTTGTATTCAGAGTTGGAATAATTGACGAACAATAAGTAAGGTTTATTAAAGTGTTTTTAAAGAGACTTTAGAGCTGAGTGTCAGTTGGTATATGCATAGATGACTTAATTGAGCAAAATATATGGTGCGTTTAAGGTTCTTCCGATCTAATATTTTATAACTTTATTCACCTCAGTACTTCAATATTTCTCGATTTAAAACAAATATACCCATAATTTATTTTACTGTTCTTTATTCACATATCGTACATGTACTACCGAAAGGGTTATGTAGAAACTCCACATGGTAAAATGGTTTACGAGTTGGAAAATATTTTTTTCTAATAGATTAACAATTCTCTCTCCGTTTTAAAAATAGTGTCGCTCTATTGAAGATAAAAAAAAAAAAAAAAAAAAAAAAAAAAAAAAAAAAAAAAATTATTCAAAAAAGTGTTCTTTAGTGATAGAACCACAATTCTTTCAATTTTACCCTAATCAATCTACTTAATTTAGTTCATTATTTTCTTATTTTATCTTACTATATAATATACGAGAACCCTCTATAAAAGAATATCAGACTTATTTTCCCGCCCATTTAACTTTATAAAAATAGTATGTTTAGATCATTATCAACCTATCAACCTATAATCTACCTTTAATGTTAAATGAAAGTCACCTATTTTTCGGAGAAAACACGTGGCGGCCTTAGAGATGAGCAGAAATATAATTCTTATTTTTCTATTTAAAATTTAAAATCGTCAATCCGGATAAGCGCGTGTCGGCGCGTGAGAGATGTGCGGAAGTTTGTTATCATTTTTCCAGTTAAAATTTAAGGTTGATTTGAGCCAGGATATTAATTTAATATAAAAGATTAATTATATAAGTTTAACAGCTGTAATCTACTTATTTAAGTGAAAACAAATTAAACAAAATCTGTTTCTGCTTATTTAACAGAAGAATTAAACAAATTACGCAAATAATTAAACACCACTAACAGTATTTTTAACAGTTGTCATCTGCTTATTTAAGTGAAAACAAATTAAACAAAATCTGCTTATGATTATTTAACAGAAGACAAATTAAACAAATTAAGCAAATAATTAAACACCGCTAACAGTATTCTAAAACCACCAGTATCCCACGATTTCCACATTTTCTCAACAGAAAACAAATTAAACTAATAATTTATTTATTTGTGTGCCTGAATCTATTATAGAGCTTATTTTCGAATTAGATAAATTTAATCAATATCAATAAATTGAATACGTCCACTACATCCCACTACTTCACGTAATGTATAGTGGATCATAACAGTTTATTAACATATTCCACCTATAAATGTCATCAATCAAAGCTTTAACATCACATTTATCGAAAGCAAAAAACTCAAGCATTTCTCAAAAGCATTTCCGGAAAAAATGGCTCCTTTTTTCACTCTGGTAAAAGACATTGGCCCTTCAACTACTTTGTGGGCAATGCGTGTACGTGTAGTCCATTTTTACGAGGTACCTGCGTTCGGAAGCAAATCTGAGGTTGCAACCTACTAGTACATCTTCCAGGATAAAGAGGTACTGTAAACTACTTACCCCAGAAAACGAAACTTTTCCGTTATTATTTTGCAATAACATATACAACATTTCAAGCTAACCCTCACTGTTAAATATGACACAGGGAGATCGAATTCATGCCACTGTTCGAGGCCAGGCCATGACCTGTTTCAAAGGCAAAGTAACAGAGGGTCACTTATATGCCATCAAAGACTTTCTAGTGACTGAAAACATAATGAAATTTAAGATCACTGCTCATCCAATGCGGATTATCTTTTTTAGGAAGACCAAAATGCAGGAAATTACAGACGAAAGCTTTCCGCCAAGGTCTTATCAATTGAAGACATTCACTGAGCTGCAACTCGGGAAAGAAGTATCCGATTTTTTTCTATTTGGTACGACTTTATGTTCTTTATACTCTTATGTTGATTAAGCCTAATATTTCATAAATTATTTGGGTGTAAACAAACAATTGTTTTATGCTCAGATTTGATAGGGAGGGTTACCTCATGCGAACTGCCACTAGTCGTCACAACAAGGGGGAAGAGAATGAACTTCACCCTGCAAGACTGCAAAGAGGTGATGGTCAGATGCACATTGTGGGATGAGTACGTTGACTATTTGCTACCATTTGTAGAGGCAGAAAGCGAAGAAAACATAGTTGTACTGATAGAATTTGGACGCGTGTCAGTTTCGGAGGTATAGACCAAATTTTAGTTTTTTTTCAAATATTTACTTACATTTTTTTCACTAATATAATATTGAATACGGAGATCAAGTTAGGTATTGCAACACTTAAAACGTCACCAAAATAAGTGTGAATGGAGATAATGATGCATTTGTGCAGTTTAATGCAGGGTATAGTGTATATAATTTGTTTCTTATATTTTATTTTTTACTGCAGACTGCAAAAAGATGTTATAACATTTTCCTGTTTTGCTGTAAAATAACAGTTTGGCAGAAAGCTAAAATTGTTAATGCAGCAGTAACAACTGTTGCAAGTTGTTCTACCCCGACAGTAGCAAAAACGTGAATGTAAAGCAGTAGTCTAAAATTTGGCAGAGATTGTAAGGTATGAAACTAATGGGAGTTATTGGGTTGCTGCCACAATTATGCAGTTGGAAACATTAAGGGATTGGTACTATCTAGCATGCACCAGATGCTCTAAAAAACTGACAAAAGATGGAGGGGTATTTCTATGTTTGAAGTGTGGATCAAAGGAAACCCAGGGTAACTACAAGTAAGTGTCTTTGGGTATTAATGCATTTGATTTACTATGTTTAGGTACGAATGTGTTTTAAATCCTAATCTATGTAATCTACGTGTAACATGTATAAAATAGAGACACTCATGCACGATGAGAGTGGTGTTGCTCGATTACTCTTATGGGACAATGAGTGTACAGAGTTAATAGGGAAGAGTGCATCAGATGTTATAAAATCAAACTTAAGTGTTGTAAATGTATCAAATTCTTTATAAAGTAGAAAATATAATTATACACCTAAATTTGTTTACTTATATGCAGAAGGAGGCATTTGACTTCGTGCCTAAAGTGATTGAGGAGGCGATGAACCACCGCATCGGTCTATTTAAGGTTCAAACTAAGGGAAACGACCACACACGAGATATGGCCTACAATGTGATAAAAATGACAACAGATGCAAAAATACTGGATATTTATTACAAAAACTATGTAGACAAGAAGGTTAAATTCTTGTTTTTGACTCTTATATGTTTACTTCATATTTTTTCCGCCTGATTTTCTAAATTTATTACTTCACAACCACCAAATAAGGTACTTTCTATTAAGGATGCAGAAAATACGATTGGTAACAATGAACCCAAGATAGAGAAAGGTTACGAGGCTCATGATGAAGGAGATGATGATGAAGATGACATCCCACTGACCAAGCCACCAAAAGATCATAGTGGGGGAGACTGTGCTAAAGCAAATAAGCAGAAAAACAATGTGTTGAAGAAAGCTTGAATTTCGTTTATTGCTTTATATATATTTATTTTATTTCCATCAGAAGTATTAGGGTTTCATCAGTTTCTTTCTCAAATTTTCTAGGTTTAGGGTAGACAATTTCTATTTCAGCTTCTATGCCCTAGATGTTATCAGTTTAGAGTTCATTCAGGGTTAGACTATTAAACATCTATGTGTAATATCATTTAAATTTAGCATGTCTACATAAGTGTACTTTTGTTCGTTCAATATGAAATGCATTTACAATGTCCAAATATCTTGGTAAGCTCTCATGTTGCATGATCTTGAAAACTTGAAATAATGTAACTTCAAATAATCCTGCAAGTATTAGCGAAACACAAATTAAATAATATTAAAGGCAGCTTAGTAGTAATCCTCAACACAAAAGGATATCTCCTTTCTTAATTATACATCAAAATTTCTACAGTACAAATTGGTAGTACAAATTAGAAATCACAATTTCTACAGTATCAAAATAACTGATTGAGTTACAATATAACATAAATTCAATTAGTGACAAAACACAACTTTATGACATTAATATCAAAACAAAACTATTATGTTGCGCATATGTATAGCAAAATATATAAGATTTCATTTGTTGATTATAAGATAAGGATCACAGAAAAATTAAATCTGTTTTATATATAGTAAACAAATATGTATGTAAATAAAGATCTACATTTAAAAAATAACTTCAGAATCATACAATACTTTCAATCCAAGCTAACTAAAAAAAATAAAATTTGTCAACAAATTAAGACACCTATTTGTCAGAAAACTAATAAATTTGAAGGCTGATTTAAATTATTCTATTAAGTGACAAAATTTGAAAACCTCAAAAAACATATACATCGCAATTTCCATAGTACCAAAAAAACTGATCAACTAATAATATTATGTTGCGAATATGTATATAAAAAGTTATTAGGTTTCATTTATTGATTACAAAATATAGTCTACAAAGAATCACAGAAAAATTAAATTTGTCCTACATATAGTAAAGAAATATGTATGTAAACGAAGGTGTACAACAATTTGTAAGTTAAAAAACCACCTGACAATCAATAGAATCATACAATACTTCAATCCATGTTAATTAAAACAAAATATATTTTTCAAAAAATTATAAAACATATTTGTCAGATAAATTATAGTTTCGAAGGCAGATGTAAATTATTATTTTAAGTGACAAAATCTGACTACCTGCATTGAAAGACAAAAGTTACGTGGATCACAATTGACCTTGGTAAAAGAACTGTAAAAATGTAAAAAATTTCTCTGTTGTAAAACTAAACTAATCTAACATATACACAAACATCATACACATAGATCTACAATAACTAAATTAATTTTCAAAAATAACAATTTATTATACATTTGATATTTAATTAAAACATTTTAGGTTTTTTAGTGTAAATTAATAACAAAAATAACTAATTTTCAACAATTTAAAAATTAATTAATTAACAAATTATTTTAAAACATTTTTAGTTTGTTGTAGGTAACATGTCAATACATTGATTTAAATAATAAAAATGTTCACAAAATAAAAAATATTCAAATATAAAAAAATTGAATCTCAAAAAACTTATCTTGGTAAGCCATCAGGTTGCATGATCTTGAAAACTTGAAATAATGTAACTTCAAATAATCCTGCAAGTATTAGCAAAGCACAAAAATTAAATAATATTAAAGGCAACTTATTAGTATTCTTCAACACAAAAGTATCTCTCCTTTCTCAATTATACATCAAAATTAATACAGCAAAAATTAGTAGTACATATTAGAAATCACAATTTCTACAGCACCAAAATAATTGATCGAGTTATAGTATAACATAAAAACATAAAAACAAAACACTATTTTATATGACATTTATATCAAATAAGAATATTATTTTGCGCATTTGTATAACAAAAAATAAAAGGTTTCATTTGTTGATTATAAGATAGTCTGGACTGGATCACAGAAAAATTAAATTTGTTCTATATATAGTAAACAAATATGTATGTAAACAAAGATCTATATTTAAAAAATAACTTCAGAAAATTAAAGTTTATAACAATTTATGAGGTAAAAATCTATCTCTGACAATCAACAGAATCATACAATACTTCAATCCAAGCTAACTAAAAAAAATATTATTTTGTCCAAAAATTAAGACACCTATTTGTCAGATAACTTATAACTTTGAAGGTTGGTTTAAATTATTTCTTTAAGTGACATAATTTGACAACCTCAAATAACCTACACATTACAAATTTTTGAGGTACCAGAAAAACTGATCAAGTTAAAATATAACATAAAAAAATTAAAACAAACTACTGTTTTATATGACATTTAGATCAACTAAGAATATTATGTTAGCGCATATGAATATAAAAAAAATATTATGTTTCATTTATTGATTACAAAATATTCTCTGGAAAGAATCACAGAAAAATTAAATCTGTTCTACTTATAGTAAAGAAATATGTATGTAAACAAAGATGTACAACAATATATAAGCCAAAAAACTACCAGACAATCAATAGAATCATACAATACTTCAATCCATGTTAATTAAAACAAAATATATTTTTTCAAAAAACTAAGAAACATATTTGTCAGTTAAATTGATTTCGTTATTGACATGAATAAACAGTTTACAGTAACTAAATAAATTTTCAAAAGTAACAAATTATTATACATTTTATATTTAATTGAAACATTTTAGGTTTGTTAATGTAAATTAATAACAAAAATAAGTAATTTTCAAAGATTAAAAAACTAATTAATTAAAAAATTATTATAAAACATTTTTGGTTTGTTATAGGTACATAGGACGTGTCAATACATAGATTTAAATAATAAAAATGATCACTAAATAAGATATATTAAAATATATATAAAATTGACTGGGTATTAATGTCTTAATTAACATTTAGTTACCTTTATTAAAGGTACCGTAACTATCAATTATCAATCTCCAACAAATGTTGTTGACCTTTTCTGCATATAAGCTTCTCCTTTTTTTCCTGCAGCACTATTGAAACGAAAAAAAAAAAAAAAAAAATCAATTAACAAACATACCAAGTAATTAATATTTTACTCATTTAAGAAAAGAATATTATGTTTATTATTAACAACTTGGAACTCTTCATAACTAATAAAATCATCATTAATTACTTAAATAGCCTAACAAGAAAATATCCAGTAAAAATCCCACTAACCCAATCACAACACTATCTCAACTCACTTACACATGTGACTGCATCTTCAGTCTACATATATATATATGTGTGTGTGTGTGTGTACTACTAGCTTCAAATAAGGCAAACAACAATAATTTTTCTTATATTTTATTTTTTACTGCAGACTGCAAAAAGAGATTATAACATTTTCCTACTATCGAGAATAAAGAACTTCGAGAGATGTGCAAGGCACTCTATGAGGAAAAGTATGGATCATCCGTGATAGATCTCCAATTCTCCACCAGAATATCTAGTGCCACGGTCCCATGATCTGATAGCACATACTATCGCCTCCTACGCTAATGTAATGCTATGTTGGATGTATTTTGGTCGATACCATCAATTTTTTTATGTCAATAAGGACTGTCTGATTTTCAGCATAAATTTCCTTTAAAAATAAACACATACTTAAGAGAGTGTAATGGAGACTAATCATGTAACTATTCCTAACCTTGAATCTTGAAAACTATTCCAACAAATAAATGTAGGCCCAAAGATTTTTATAGCAAAACATGTCAAAATAATCGCATAAAGTATTTATACAAATCGTCCATAAGACCTACGCGACTTCGTAGTTCCGACCTGATGAAAGTGCTCAGTAGAATCCGATTCAGTTATTACAACATTGGGTTAATTTCATAATGCAAATTGAACTATGCGGAGTTTTTTCATTTCTTACTTAAACAGTTTATTTTTTCCGATTGCAACCTGTGTAATGCGAATTTGTTACATTATGCATTTCCGGCTATATAGGTCATGTGCCCCTCACATGACCTCTTTTTCTGTTTTTTTTTTTTTTTTTCATGTTTCTAATGTTGTATTATACATTTGAAAATTCTTTTTATTTCCACTTATTTAAAAAATTAAAATAATTTATTAAAAATAATTTTCTAAAAATTTCATAAAATAATTTATTTTAAATCTCTAAATAATTGTACATAAAAATCATAAATATAAAAAATCATAAAATAAATTTAAAAATAAGAAATTTAAGAAAATATAAAAAATGTCATCCCAAACATTGATTCATTGGAAAACCTGGGGCCCCTTCTCTCCGCCATCGCCAGATGGGCTTGAGAACCCAAAGAGCTCTGCAGAATATATCATCAGGGTTTCTAGTGTTGATTCTGAACACATTCAGCCCCGTCTCCTGATTGGAAGAATGTTGCGCCACCTGGACCACTGGCGCCAACGTTTGGTGGCGGCACACCTCCTTACAGACCTTCTTCCTCGTACTGAGAACAGACGGCCCTCTTTTGGGGATCACTCAACACCTAAATCAAAAACATAAATCATAAAATTTAATTCTGTAATGCTTCTGCAAAATTTTAGGATTTTTCAACTAGATATTTAGATCTCGAAAGAACGGTGGCTCAGCGGCGGAGTTGGCGCGCAGCTATAGGGGGACGGGAGCAGGCGAGGGCTTCAAAAGGGTGTTTTATTTTAAACCCTCGCTAAAATTATGAGCCACTTTCAACAAAAATCATAAGAAGAATATCAAAATATTTGCTTCTAATAGCAGAATCCAACATGATTTTTGCAGAATCATTATCAGAATTCTAAATTATAGGTCATATCGATAATTTGTAGCAATCCAAGATTCTCCAATCAAAAATAATTCTTTAATTTTAAAATAATTTTAGAATTTTAAAATAATTTTTAGAAACAATTTTTTTTTTAATTTACTGGATTTTAAATTAATTTTAATATTTTTTTTAGCAAAGACAAGAATCTTATTCATTAACAAGAGACTTTAACTCTTTAAGTACAAGAATCCCTATCCAGTTAGGTAGATCATGCCCCATCCATACATACAGAGTGGTAGATGAAAAAGAAAATGAGCAAGAGCGTGAGCTACAGTATAAACCCGAGACATGTATTGAAGACTAATAAAAGAGTTACAGTTAAACAGAAGACGACATTCTTCAACGACAAAGCCAGAGTAATCCAACATAATCCCTTGCCCCATGACGAGCAAAGAATCATAATACACCCGAATCCTTTCAAAACCACACTCAAGGCAGAATCGCATATCACATTCCAAAGCTAGCTAATAATTCGGCAAAGAAGACAGAACCTGGTCTATAGTGAGGATTGATAGAGAAAGCCCAATACTTAATCCAGCCCATGGCCCAAGATATATTAGAATAGCTGATGAAGAAGAAGGCCCATCTCACAAGCGTGACAGCAGTAACTTGCATACGCAGGCGCACAATAGCAATCCATCGTAGTAACAGTATTGGTACTATTTTACAGAATTCTGTTGCATAAGATAATGTGTAACCAATATGGTAGTGATACGTGGCTAGGTCTAGAATGATCTTATAGCTTGTATATATGAAACACACTGTAACAATACTGTTCCATTGAAGAAATACAATATCAGAAAATTGCCCCATACTCTAGCTTTCTCTTTTAGTTATGGCTTCCTTTAATGGTTTCTTTGCCTACATTTATGGCTTTCCTAACAGATGACGTGCAGCCGCTAAAACCTTCCCACAATTATCACGAACCACAAAACCGACACTATATTTTCCATGGACATCATCAAAACCCACATCAACATCTAGACGGAGCTCCCCTGCAAGCAGAGAAACCCATCGAAGCTGAGAAACACGGGTCACAGGCAAAGGAGCATACCTTGCTCCACCGCACTATCATATTCACAAACAATTATTTTTAATATTTTTTTATTTTCTTAAATAATTTCAGTATTTTCTTAAATTTCTTTTTTTTTTTTTTTAATATGTATGATTTCTTATGTAAAATTACTTAGACTTTTAGAATAAATTATGTTCTAATTTTGTTAGAAAATTATTTATAATAATTATTTTAAAATTTTTAAATAAGTGAAAATAAAATTTAATAAAATATATAATATAACATTAAGTGAATGAAAAAAGATAAAGAAAAAAGAGGTCATGTGGGGACACATGGCCTATAAAGCCGAAAATTTTGGCTAAAGTTGCAAAATGTAACAAATTCGCATTATATAGGTTGCAATCATAAAAAACAAAATGTTTATGTAAGAAATGGAAAAAAAAAAAAAAACACCACATAAGTTAGATTGCATTATAAAATTAACCCTAAGAACATTTGACATAATCATGTAAAACATCTACATAAGCTGTGTAAACTATAAACCCGTAGATGTGGAAAATCATATCGTGCAAATCTATATTTTTGCAAATGGGATTGTTCGCGTTTCAGTAAAGAGCCCTTTAGGCGTGAGAAATCATATTGTGCCTTTTTTTTTCCTTTTTTTTTTTTAAGGGTGGCCTCTTATTACCTTCACATTAAGCTCTTCTATTTTAAATTGAGCGGATCTTGAGGAGTCATATACTATGTTATAACAAGAAACACACACAAAAAAAAAAAATAGCATTATAGTTATACGCGTTAGTTTTGAATATCCCATCAATATTAATAAGATATTCTAATATTAAAAATTAAATTTAAATATACTAGAAACACCCATCGTGCAATGCACGATTTAAAATATAATATATTTATTTAAAAGAAAAAGATAAGATCAAATAATTGAGGAAAATTAATTGACTAATCTTTTTCTTGTTAAGTAAATAAAAGAAATTTATAAATCTAGGGGAAGATTAGTATATAATAAAATGACCTATATATTTATCATATATAGGGGAAGTTTTTTTTACGCAAAATAAATTTTTTACTATATAATGATGATCCATAGTTTTCTTAATTTAAGCACAAATGTTATATATTCCTTAGTTAGTGAATAAGCAGAAAACACGTTTTATTTAATAAATCGGTGAATTAAAACTGAAAATCGTGGTTTCCACTAATAGTATTGTTTATTTAGGCGGGAAAATTCCTTAATTCCTATTTTCCGCGAATTTTGTTATTTATTAAGTATAGATGTGTTTAATGACGTATGCAGGATTTTAAAATTAGGGTACGATATATAATTTTATTAGAAGAGGGATATAATATAATTAAAAATACATAAACGTATTATTTAATATTTACAATCGTAGAATTCAAAATGTGAACATAAAAAATTGAAAATACACAAAACTCAAGTAGAAACTACTACTCCAAATAGTATTTGGGGGTACATTTGTAATTTATTGGTATATATATATATATATATATTTTTTTTTTTTATATACATAGTATTTTTATTTTATTTTTCAAATTTGGGATACAATTTACATCCCTTACTAAATTCGCCCCTGTATGTGTTTGATCACTTTTGAACAAATATGCGTTTGCCCAAACGATTATCTTTAGGTAGAGATGGAGCCAAATACTGTCCTCTAATTTTTTTTTAAAAAACCACTACTATATACATATTTCAAAATATTTACATCCAATTAAAAGTCTGGCTCCAAACACTCACCTTTCAAAATTAATATATTGACAACTTTTAAATTTGAAAAATTATAAAATATTTATCACCCTCAATAAAAATTTCTGACTTTATCTCTAACTTAAGGGCATGTTCAGTAATTTGATAAAAATATAGTGCATTAAGTGGACACATTGTACAAGTTCACAACAGAATCATTCATAAGGCAACGCTATGAAACTGATCTCCCTTCTAATTAGAAATTAAAATGAATCACGTCCTACACAAATCATCTCCTTCCTCCCTCTCTTGATCTTCATCCATTTGCTCCTCCATTTTTCAACCTTCTGATTCGTGAATTTTGATTTATTAATTGCAGAAAAATTAACAAAAAATTGGCAATGGAAAGCTCACACTCAATGAGTATGGATTTTGACGCCGAGCTTTCTCTGAGTGACAGGCTCAAAGTCTTCAAATCTAACAATTTCGATCCTCAATCATATGTCACCAATCACTGCGGCGCCATGAGCGAAAAGGTAAGAGACAGATTTTATTTGCCTTATTATTCATGAGTTGGCGTGGATGTGAAGCTGAAAATTGAATGTGAGAATGATGATTCAATTTGAATATGCACAAATGGGGAAAAAGTGAAAACGAGTTTGAATTGCACATTTTGGCAGGAAATTAGGCAACTCTGCTTTCACCTAGTGGGCTTGAAGAAGGCTTCTGCAGAAGAAATGCGGAAAAGTGTTTATGCCAATTATGCATCGTTTATAAGGCAACTTGTGCTTTTATTCTACTATAAATATAAATATAGATATAGATATATACTCTCTCTTCATACTATTCCTTTGACCGTTCGTATGTGTGTGTAAAACCACCTTGATAAAAAACCAATCAATATTGTTGTTGTGTACATTTCAGAACATCAAGAGAGATTTCTGATCTTGAAGGGGAGCTAGTCTCCTTAAAAAACCTCCTATCATCACGCGCAAACATCGTTCATGGCATTGCAGATGGAGTTAGAGTTGAATCCTTGCCAGATGGAACAGATCAATCAAAAGACAAAGACATTCTTGATTTTGATGATAATCACCTTACAAAATATGATAAATGGCTCACACAATTCACGGACAAGATTGAAGTCTTGCTAGCCGAGAGAAGATTCGATGAATCTTTAGCAGCACTAAACGAAGGCGAAAATATCAAAGAAGAAGCCAGGGAGAATAAATCAGTGACTCCCGCATCACTACTACAAATGCAAGAATCCATTATGTTAAACAGGCAAAAATTAGCAGATCAATTAGCAGATGCTACCTGTCAGGCCTCCACAAACGGGTTCGAGCTCCGTTCATCAGTACAGGCCATGAAGAAGCTAGGAGATGGGCCTCGGGCCCAAACATTGCTCCTTAAGTCTCACCAGCAGAAGCTTCATAGAAACATGCAGGCTTTACAGCCGTCGAGCTCTTCTTATGGCCCGGCCTATACTACTGCTCTTTCACATCTTGTCTTCTCGACCATAGCCCAGGCTGCAAATGATTCACTGGCCATATTCGATGACGAGCCCGCTTTCGCATCGGAGCTCGTAACTTGGGCCGTTAATCAGACACTGAATTTTGCTCAGCTTATCAAGAGAAACGTTATAGCAGCACCAGCAGCATCAGGGTGCTTGAGGATTGTTGCTGAGTGTGCTCATATATGTTTGGGCCATTGTTCGTTGCTAGAAGATCGTGGGCTGGCCCTTTGTCCCACGCTTTTGAAATTCTTTAGGCCTTTCCTTGAACAGGCTTTGAGTACCAACTTGAAAAGGGTTGATCTATGTACAGCTGCTATTGCTGCTTCTGATGATTGGTCACTTTCTTATTCTCCGATTTCCAGCCGTTCTTGGGGCACTGCTTCTGTTAGTAGCACTGCTGTATCCCAACCAAAGCTATCAAGCAGCGGACACAGATTCAATACCATGATTCAGGTGGCTATTACATCGAATTCCTTATTTATTTATTTATTGTTTCCTTCTTGACAGTTACAAGAGTTACCTACATTTTTTCACCAGTACTATGGCTATTTTTGCTTTTTCACTATTAACTTAGATTTTTGTAACCAAAAGTTCATGGCTATGCAGCTATAACTCCATAGCAGGTTTCTAAGACACTTTTTGTTGTGATAATCCGATCAAGTGCATCACTTCTAAGCGGCTTTATAGTATTTTTTGCAAGAGTTGAGGAAAAACCAACCAAGAATTGAACTGATCTGGAGATTTTCTTCATTTGTGTACTAATTTGGCCATAAAGATCCGTTGACATAGTTCGAAAAAGAAAATCCTTGAAGTTCATCATGCAATACATGTGATCTAATTCTTACCGGCCATTAGGTTGCAACAACAAATTTCATGTACTTTAAGTTGCAAACTGCAATAAGATAAAGGTACCTACGGAAGTGCAAAATGGACACACATACCAAAATGAAGTTAACCTGCTTGCGATGCAAATTTAAGTGATGATTGCAACATATCTTTATCCAGGAACTTTGTGAAGATATTGGGTCACTTGAAATCATGTATTTATCTGAGCAAGCGCTAGAAGGCGTCCTACAATCATTCAATTCGTATGTTACCACGCTGATAAGTGCATTTCCTAGCTCTGCGGAGACCGAAAACTTGGAAGGTGCTGGAAGAAGAATTGTGAAAATTGCAGAGACCGAGACTCAACAGATAGCTTTGCTGGCCAATGGAGTTTTGCTAGCAGACGAGCTTCTTCCACGTGCAGCAATCAAGTTATGTTCAATCAACAGAAGTGATGACCAGGCTCAGAGAGGCTCAGACAGGCCTAATCGTCCTCCCGAGCAAAGAGAACTGAAACGAAGGCTTCAGAAAATCGTTGATCAGTTGAGAGATAGCTTCTGCAGACAACATGCTCTTGAGCTTATATTTACAGAAGATGGAGGTGTTCGTTTGAGTGCTGAGATGTATATAAGTATGGATGAAAGCAAAGAAGAACCAGAATGGTTTCCCTCTACTATTTTTCAGGTAACACTATTCTAAGTCATTCTCAATATTTGGTATGTATATAGCTGTTTCGAGTGTTCTCGTTATGCTTTTTTGAAGCAGAAAAAAAGAAAAATTCCAGAAGCAGCAAATTATAATTAGTTATATTATAATTTAAATATTTAATCTCTTCTTCAAAGACTAATTTACATTTGAATATCCACTCAGGAACTATTTGCAAAGTTGACAAGCCTAGGCAGCATTGCATCTGATATCTTTGTAGGGAGAGAGAGATTTGCAACTATTCTGCTGATGAGGCTAACAGAGACTGTCATCTTATGGTTTTCTGAAGATCAACACTTTTGGGACGAGATCGAGTCCCCCGAGAGGGGACTTGGCCCACTTGGGCTTCAACAGGTTCTGTCTTTACCGAGTTTCAAGAATTATATTAATTTATTGCCAAGATTATCAGGAAAATGTCTGTATTGCTGTGCAGTTCTATTTGGATATGGAGTTTGTGATACTGTTTGCATCACAAGGGCGGTACTTATCCCGGAATCTTCACCAAGTGATGAAGAACGTCATTGCTAGAGCCATTGAAGCAGTTCAGGCAAGAAACATTGATCCATACAGGTAACTACTTCAAATCTTGTCCCGAAAAGTATTGAATTATTCTCGTCAATTCTCTGTTATAACTTATAACTGACTTTTATTTTTATTTTTGTGTCTAGTGTATTGCCAGAAGATGAATGGTTTGCTGACGTTGCTCAGATCGCGATGAAAATGATATTGGGCCAGGCCCAGTTTGACAACACTGATCGTGATAACAATAGCCCAACAGCATCTATGTCAGCAAGATCTGCATCATCTGTCCATTCTCATGGAAGTCAATAGCACGTCTGTTATAAAATTATATTCAGGTATTTTTTATCAGATTGTGTTATCTTTTTCTAGCAATGGTCTAAAAAGTGTGAATAAAATCTATCTGTATATGCTACATTGTTTCATATTATATATGATGATTACACCTCTGGTGCACATATTCAAAGTTTATTCAAAAAAACCCCCAAGTTGTTGATAGTTCAAATAATCAATTTCGTTTAACCGTATACAACACAATATCTGTTCTGGCAGCTCTTCAGCTTTGTTACCCTGGCAAAAAATCGAACAAAGCATGTATTAACAATTATAGCCTGTCAGAAAAGAACTAAGGAAAGAGAAGTTGGAGTATGTAGAGCAAAAATTAAGTTTCTAAACTGAAAACCGTTATACTTGCCTGAATTGTTAATCCAAAATCCAGGACACACAACTTTAGCCTGTCCAAGAATGTTTCAAACCCTTTTCTAGAAATGTAGCTAAATCTATGCATGTCCAAATCGATTTCAAAATAATTCTCACCCTGCAAAAATAAAAAAAAAAGAAACAAACTGGACAGCTTGAAAATGGCTAAAATGATAGTCAAGAGTTCGAAAAATGCATCACAGGCATACCGAGTAGAATTCATGTTGAGGGCGTGAAAGAACAGGTTTCTCATTGTAGGCTTGCATGAGCTTTCTCTCTGCACCACTTAGAGGTAGGTCTTCAACATTTGCTACCCGGCCTAGAATCTTTAACCTTTCCCTAAATGGCGATACTGTGTCTACAGGAAAACCTTTAACTTTTTCTACTTCATCATCTATTAATTTCTGTAATTGGTAACAATATATGTTTAATTACAAAGGTGGACTATGAAAGCAAGCAAAATCTGCATGATAAATGGATGCAAGGAATGCAAGTTGGACACATTCACTGACCCTAATATTTTCTTGAAAATGGCTTGAAAGTTCCTCGGTAAGGTTTTCGGACAGCTTAAAGTACAAAACAAAGCTTATTCCTTCTCCATCTGTTTCACCCTGGAAAATGGCTGCAGGATATAATGGTATCTGCAAAACCAGAAGACAAATTAAGTTGGCCATATTCTTTATCATACAGAACATATATGCGAGAGTACCACTGTTATGATAATCTTCTGAATTAACTAAATGTATGGCAGACCTGCATTTGATGTATGCAGTAAGAAAAAGTACCTGAACATTTACAACGAGAATGGGTGGAAGCTTCCCTGAAGAATTAATAACAGGAAGTTTAACAAATCGAGCAATGTGGTTAATTTTCCTCTGAGATAAAAATACATCAAGCCCGATAGGATTATACGCAGCACCATTAGGAGCAAACTCTTTCTTTTTATCCCTGCAAATTACATGTGCAATATGCGGACCGAATTAGAACAAGTAATTTTCCCTCTGTCCAATATATAAAGGTGGATTTACAATTTTCGGATGTTCCATATATATAGCTTTGTTTCTTAATCTAGTAGTTTTTTATTCATTCTTCTACTAATGTACCCGTATTTAATGTGCATTGTTGTCATTATCCAGTGCTAACTGCCAATAAATAGGGGTAGTAAATTTTTATGTGCATATTTGTCATTTCCAACACCATTCGTAATCTGTGTAATACTTGGGATTGACAGATTGCAAATACAACAGATACCTTGAGAACTAGAGACGATTATATATAAGGAGTATAGTTAGATCACCTGAAATAATTGACTCCCCTAACCCTGAAAGTCCCTGCTTCAATGTCCGACCAACTGTCGGGTATTTTCTTCCCCACAGGACAGAACGGCACCTGTGAACCAGCTATAGGTCTTTGTAGAAGCGCCTTTGAAGAAACTGCGACATAAACAAGACAATATACAGATAACTCCACTTTGTTGTCTGAACGAAGACAATATATCCCACATCAAAATTAAATAAAAAATGTACGTGTACTTACGCAAACCAGCACTAGTATGCTCCTCCCTCCATTTGAACGAGAGCCTTACCGTGGCCTTCTTCCTCATACTTGGAGGGCTATCGCTAAGTGACCTTCTCTTTTCGACGGGGACTATAGTAGAAGCCAGACAAGGCAAACAGTTGTTAGAAAGAATTCCACAGTTATCCAATAAATTATCTTCCTTTCCACCATTTTCTCCTGGAGGGCCAGATATTTCATCAATAAACACGGGCTCTACATTTCCACCATATTTCGCTCTGATATCAGACACACTCGAAGCAACTGAAACTCTTGCAGCTTCAGTGTCTGTGTGAGAAGTATGCATCTGAGAAACATTGCTTGCTCTTGATGCCCCATCAAAGCCACTAAGAGAGAACACATCTATACAAACAATGCAAAAGAAAATCAAGAACAGCTATGGAGGATGAAATGCATTTATTCGTTATAGAATTTTTTTTTATGTACCATCAGGAAGGCTTTGGAAATCTTCGTCGCTCCAGTCAGATTCTTCAAGTACTGCAGCAGAATCAAACCATGATTCTTCTATGCTTCCTGAGAAACGTAATGTATTTAATTCGACTGAGAAACTCTAACATCCTTAAAATTTACATAATAGCTCCTGTGATCATCAGAATTAACAGATAATCAATCTTAATTTGCAACTAGAGATGTAGATGAAGATGATGTGTTCCTTTAGATACACGTGTAGAAACTAATACCCCCAATACCCCGTGCAGTTAGCATATTTTTATTTTTACTGTGTAATAGGGAGTCTGATAGAAGTTTCAAGACGAGCTCGGAGAGCAAGTAACTAGTCCCAATGTTGATCAGATCCCCAGCAATAAGAAGTAATTTCCAGACAAGTGTCTTTGTTTCTTTAACAAATAACAAACAATAAAAGCAATACCAAATTACAATCTTAGTCAGTAATGGGCCAACATTATTCTATAAAGTCAGATTTTCTTGAGATCCATGAAGAATACCATTACTCATAGCAACTCTCTAATCTCACGAGGCTAAACCTCATTTCCACTTAAACAGCAAACAGAGATCCATCAAATTTCAAGCACATTGTAGTGAAATCACAATAATTGGTAGTTATTACAAATATTAAAACAGAGATATGATACTAAATCAAGATGAGCAGCATGATATGGAAGAGACAGAGAGAGGCGAACCATGGAAAGTGGGAAGATCAAGAGGTAAGGAGGAGAAGTTTTCAAGTGTAGCAGATGATCGATCAGAGAAATGTGAACGGAATCTTCTGTTGGAAGCCTTTCTTCTCTTCTTCCTTCTAGAACTTCCAAACTTACCTCCCACACAGTTGTCTGGCCTGGACACACATGCCCCCATCTCTCTCCCTCTCTGTAAGAGACCAGATTAGAGAGAGAGTGGAAACATGATTCTAGAGAGAGAAAGCGAGAAACACCCCGATCTCCCACCCAATAAATAAACAAATTCGTCGCCATTAATATCTTCCATATTCATAGAGATCCACAAAATTAATGCTCTATTATGATTTAATAAACAAATTTGTGATTTTCAGAGCTCAAAGTCATGGGACTATCAACAATCAAGTCAAGTCTAATCATCCGCCACCAATTACTAATTTATTCACTCCACATCGGGAAATAAGATTTTAAATTACAAAAATAAAGATAATAAAGACAAATAGGAAATGGGAAAGTTAAGAAAAATCAGTGGCACGTGTCCAAATTTGAAGGGGTCAAACGTGTGGGAATAGAGCTTTCTCAGATTCGTACGTGCGTCTGATATCTTAACGTTTTTTGTCTTGGAGCTCAGATGTCACTCTGTCAGGCCCAAATCTACTACGCTTTGGACAGCATGTTTAATTTTTTCTACAACTTTTCTGTCATATTTTTTAATTTGGGAAATGCTTCTAAACTTATTTAATCCTCTATGTGATTATAGTTGTGTTTTATAAGCAAGTCTTTGTAAGAATTTCAATTTTACGGATTGGGTTTAAGCATAGCATAAAATCATGAATTCATATCGTAATTGATATATGCAGTTTATGTTCTGTTACAAAAATTAATGGATAGCTCCGATTTGTCCCTCGCCTAAGTATTAGACTTTCATTTATTGTAGATATATTTTTTCCTACCTCCTCCATGTATAATTACATCTATTTCCCATGTCTTGATTTTTGTTGGACCATAGGCCTTAGTCCACCACATCGTTAGCATCTAGCAATTTTCACAACACTGCGCTTATGTGCTTCGATGAGTTAAGTTCTATCACTAGTTTACAAAATTTACAAATTTTATGCCACAAAAAAAATTCTCAAAGCGTAACTTGTATGTGACATTAGTTGGACTATAACTCAAGCATAAGTTTAATTGGGTCAGAATTGAGCTCAAATGATGTAGGTGAGCTGCATGTATCAATTTACCCGCCAAATTCAGAATTCCTCTTAAATTTAGGACCAAATTCATAAATCAAAACTGTTGGGAAATTCTTTGAAAATTTTAATTTATGTAGGAACAAAATTACAAACCACTTATATATTGTTACAACACCATTGTGCAATTTTCACCGACAGATCTCATAAAAAGGCACAATATTTAAAAGAAAAAAGGTATAAAATAATCGTGAGTACTTAATTAATATGATAATATGAATAACATATTGGCGTGTGCAAGCTACTCTTTGGTGATTGTGTTCCAACTTCCAAATGGGTTGGTTATGATTACAATGTGTTTTTGGCATTATTGCAAAAGATGCCTGCATTCTGTACATAAGCATTCCGCTAAACAATGTTATACTTTCATAATTGGGCTTCGTTTGACGTGGACATGTTAAGATATGATAAGATAGTTTAAATTGAGATTCGTATTGTAATTTTGTATTTGATATTCATAGACTAATTATTTCATACCCTAGTTAATAGTTAAGATTAAATCAGGAATTTACAGTTTTCTGCAACAAATTAAGTGAATTCACGTTTCCGTTATATCCCTTTTTTAAAGTGGAGAACGATGAAATAAGGTTTCTGCGCAACATTTCTCTGTAATTATGAAACTAGAGGAAATGGGTTTTAAATGAATTGAAGGGGTAAGTTTATCTTGTCACATTTTTAGTCATGGTCCTGTCCACTTGCGAGTAGTGTATTTGGGCTAAAGGGCGAGATGGTTATTGTGAAGAGCAACAAAGATATCTGGTCGGGCTTGACCTAATTTTGAACTTACGGATTACCTATCTAAAATACCAAACAATCATATAAGGAGAGATGTGTATTAAATCTTGGTTTGATCTAAACTATTGAACATGGGCCTTAGCAGGGCCGGCCCGGGGGACATGTGACAAGTGCCGTTGCAAAGGACCTCCTTTGGCCAGGGCCCCTAATTTTTTTCCTATATATTTATATATATTTAATATTACAGTACATTGCATTCTCGAAATAAACTCTGCTGTTGATTTGTGTTGCTAATAACTTTTTTCATTGTATCGATTATGTTCATCGTATTATAATTTTCCCACTTATTTTATTAAAATTTTAAAATACTAAATTACTACTTCTCAAATATAAAAAACCACCACACATCAATTCATCCATTTAATTTTTCTCATTTTCTTAATTAAAATTGTCAAAATACTTAACTACTCGATCTCTAAATATATTAAAATCAGTAAATATAAATTCATCCATTTAGATTTTCATAATTAGAGATAATTAAAAAAAATACATTCTCCCATTTCAAGTAGACAACCAGCAACAAGGAAATAGAAGAAGAAAAAAAAAAAACTAGTTCGAACATGATATTTTACTTTTTTTTATCATTTTTCCTATATAACATTCGATAAAATTAATAACGTTTATATTAAAACATGATAGAAAAAAGCATTCGATAAAATTAACATGATAGAAAAAATCATTCGATAAAATTAAAAACGTTTATATTAAAACATGATATTTTTTTAATCATTTCTCCTATATAACATGTCAAGTTAATAAAATAGTTCATAAAAATTAATTTAAATATTTCTCCAAAATAAGGGCCCAATTATATTTTCACACGTGACTGTTGGGCTTTAGTGTTTAAACGTTGAACAACCACATACGAATATGCTAAGAAACCCAAAAATCAGTATCATAGCATATGCTACAACATCACTACCTTTCTGAATGTATTGTGATGTCCCCTTCCACCTCCTTACTGATAATGCGCAATCCGGTAATCACTCAATCGAACAGTAATCAGCAAGAACAGAATGTAAAAACACAGAATTTACGTGGTTCGATCCGGAGATCTACGTCCACGGGGAGAAGACGGCAATCGCCGAGGTGTTTCTTTCACTCGAATGTTGAGTTTACAGTGCGTGTTACAGAAAGCAAAGTGCGAACCCTAATTCAGAGTTCTTTTCATCTATTTATACTCCTAAATTCAAACCCTAACTAAATCCCTATAATCTTGCCCACCAAATCTGCATGGCAGTTGGGAAAAGATCATGGGCCTTGATTCACGGAACAGATTTGATTCGCTGGACCGAATGCGTGGTGCTGGGCCTGGGCCTTCGCGCTTGCTGGCGTGTTCGCTGAGCTGGTAAATGGGCTCAGGATTAACCCGGCCCGAAGTAACCGGGTCATCCCTATCAGATGCCCCCCCCCCAGCCGAAGCGAGGTAGGAGCTTCGGTTGTCACCGGGGTGTAACTGTAAGCAAGAAGACCGGGGTCACTGGCAGGCCGAAGTGTTTATGCGTGACGGAGTGTGTCCGCCTCCCTGGGACTTTGCCGAGCAGTCAATGGACGCAGCGCCGAGTTGGGCCGAGGTGTTTGGGACCTATAATGAGATATCGAATTTCCCAGAATCGAAAAATGCGTTGTAAGCATATTACAGTCTGGCCGAGGTGGAAGATATACCGGGGTGAGTAGTTTGGCCGAAATGGTAGGGGCACCGGAGTGTGGTAGTATGGCCGAGGTGGAAAGTACACCGGAGTGTATCTTGAATCTTCCTGAAGAAGGGTGAAGCTGATGTGATTGGCGGCGCCATAATGAGAGAGAGAGACGTGAAGTGACACGCTCTGCGAGTTCCAAGACATCTGTTCCCCACGCGCCTCGGTAACTGTAAAGCGCGTGAAGAGCACGCATGAATCTCCATCACTGAATTTGAATAGGCTGCATCAGAGCCGTCGGTTTTTTGCATTTATATTAGGAATAACTGCACAGTAACTTTTCATCTTCTCCATTGTGATTCATCAGTTATAGAAAGCGGGAAAAAGAGGAACTTTGCGTTTGCGATTCATCAGAGATCAAAAATTTCTCAAATCCGTCCTTTCGAATTCAAATCAAGTAAGTATGTCATCCTCTTCATCTTCTTCATCTTCTGGCCCATCTTCGAGGCCATCTTCGGCCTCGATCAAAGTAGTAGGAGGTTCGGATAAACCGTTAGATGTCCCCCCCCTATCATATATCATTCCGGAGAAGGATGTGATTAGAACCATAGACAGAGTCGATGGTTTAGAGTGTAATACCATGATGGTATCGTTTTACGAATGCCCGGCGGTGGATCTTGAGGTATCCTCCATAGGTTTACGGATGTCGCGGGGGCAACTTGAGAGGGAACTCCCATCATTTTATCTTCCTTTCGACCTTGATTACATAATTCCTACCCCCGAGGATAGGGCCTGTTGCCCACCGCAGGGGTTTATGACCGTATATATTGACCCCCTCAGAGTAGGGTTGAGATTGCCGCTGTGGGGCATAGTTGTAGAGTTGTTAAGATACTACGGCATTGCCCTCTGCCAGTTAGCACCGAACGCGGTGAGGCAGCTGGTAGGATTCACGGTAGTTAGTAAGCAGGCCGGAATAGAGCCAACTGTAGAGCTTTTTAGATTTTTCTACCAGCTGAAGAACTTCGGGAAGTCCAAGGGGTGGTATTCTTTTAGTCCCCGAGCCCGAGGAGGGTTTAAGGTCCAAAACCCGAGCAAAGTAGAGGGGTGGAAGGAGAGGTTCATATTTGTCAGGAATAAGATAGCTCTCCCGAAGTGGAGGAGTGACGAGGTGCAGGATTCCGCCCCTGTGGAGAATCCGGGGGCCGAAGTGAGGCACATATTCCTGCAAGTGGGGACTTTCCAAACCCTCTGTTCCGAGGAGGAACTGGAGAAGGCTGGGCTTAGCCCATATTATTCAGGAGACGGAGATGCCGAAGAGGGTAGGAGTTCTTGTGTCCTGTTATTTAATTTTGCCGTTTTGCGCAGAATTGACCTTAGATATATATTTGCAGCGGGACGCTTCGGAAAGCAGCCAGCATCAGGGAGCCCTGCAGCGTCGGCGGCGGCAAAGAAGAAGGGGAAAGCCACCGAGGTGTCTCCCCGAGAGAAGATGCCACAGAAGGTGCGACCGTCGACGGGGTCGGAGGAGAGGGCGACGCCGGCGGGGTCTCCGGCGTTATCAAAGAAGAGGCCGGAGCCTACTGGGACTCCACAAGCACCATCCAAAAGACCCCGGGTTGGGGCAAGTACCGAGGTAATATTAAAAACGCTGATCATTAGTTTAACTTACACGAGGTGTGTAACAGAGGCCTGAGCCATGTATTGTGTTGTGTTTAATTCGTCCAGGGAGAGCAGGCGATCCCCAGTATACTGGGGTTTGACGGCACGGATGCCGAGAAGATTCTTCGGCTGGCCAGAGGGATTATAGAGATCGGCCTGAAGAGCGAAGTGGAGGCTAGGGAAGAGCTAGCCGCGACGGCGCGGGACCTTCGCGCGCGAAATGACAAACTGTCATACGACTTGACCCAGGCACGCAAGAGGGCTGCCTTGGTTGAGTCCGAGATCGCGCGTCTGCGCGGTGTGGAGACGGAAAACCATGGTCTCCGGGGTGAGCTGATGCAGCTGCGAGCGGAGATGGAGGCGAGGGAAGCAGCCGTGGTTGGAGGGCAGGGAACTTTGCTGAAGACCTTCGCTGAGAAGCTGTTCAAGACCACGACCTTTCTCGACTTTCAGACGAAGTTCGTGGCAATAGGGGACAAAGCCACCCGAGCTATGGTGCTGGAGGAGGTGAAGGAGGCGTACCCGGATGTGGACATTACTCGTCCAGAATTCGGGTACGACCCTGAGGCAGCGGCCGAGGTGGAAAAGGCCTACTACGCTTCTCTAACGGAGCTGCCGGAGTGGCCGTTGGTGAATGCACTCGGGGAGAAGAAGCAGCTCCTAACTGCCGCAGAAGTTGCGAGCTGCGAAGTGGACCAGGACGCTGAATTCCTGGCCTTCTGCAGAGGTGAACTGGTCCCAGCCCCCCAAAACACCGAGCCCCTCCCCTCGATGGAAGCCGAAGTCCCTGCTGAAATCGTGGCCGTCGTAGCAGCCGAAGAGGCAAATGCTGAAGTGTCTGCGGGCCAGCAAGAAGAGTTGCCCGAAGAGACTGAAGCCATTCAGCGGGAGGTCAGTAGATCCCCGCAAATTTAAACTTGTAAATTTGTAGAAATGTTAGGGATGATGTAATTGAACCATTGTACTTTTGCAATTTGAAATACAATTTCCTCTTCTTGGACTCTTGTCATCTGTTTATTTACGCCATCCATTATGTTGTTGCCGAATTGTATTCAACTATAATATGTTTGAGAGTAATCGTTCTGGTTGACTCTTATCACTTGTCTAGAACACCGCGGAGCTGCACGAGACAATAAAGAAGTTAATGAAATCACTTGAGTGGTTCCGCGGAGAGAAGAACTGTCTGGAAATGCACGTAGTGCCTAAGCTGAAGAAGCAGATAGCCTCGGCAGAGGAGAAGGTGGTCGAGGCCAATGAAAGAGCCAAAGACTTCGAGATGAAGTATCGAACCACAGCTGCCGAGATGAGCCGCGTCCGCGTTCACCATAAGGAATATGAGCGAATTCTGTCCGAGTTCGGTCTTCTAACTTTTGAAGAAGTAGAAGAGCGGACTGTTGAAATCCAGAGTGACATCGCGGCGTTGATGTCGAGGAGCTCGGTCGAATCCGCGGAGCTCGTGAGGAAAAGAGAAGTCCTGGAACTGCTGCTTAGTATGTATGAAGGGCTGAAGGGCCGAATCAGGCGGAGGCCTTCTGCTGAAGAGTTCATTGCTAGCACAAGCCAGAACCGAAGTACGCAGAAAGCTCCTCGGAAGGACAAGAAGACCAAAGGCAAGAAGAAGCCTTCTGAGCAGAGCAAGGGCATAGTCATCCGAGAGCCAGCTCCGGTTACTACAATTGAAGAAGAACCCCCGGTGGTTGCCGAGGAGATAGTAGAGGAGTTGGCCCGGGAAATAGAAGTAATGGCTTCGGAGGAGTGGGACCCTGAGCAGTGGGCTCAAACATCGAGGTCGGCCCCACAGTCCAGTAACCGAGCACAGTCCAGAGATGAAGCCCCTAGGCCCGTGCCTAGAGAAAGTCCTCGGCGGAGGGAGACTCAAAGAGATGACCGAGCCGGAGCCCGAAGGGGTAACAGAGCCGGGGCCCGAAGTCGAGGATCTGCAAGATCCCGGAGGACCCAACACAGACCGAGAAGTGGGTCCCAGCACCGGAGCGCTGAATATTGGCTAGGGGGCCGTAGACATTAGCTTATATACTTGTTGTTTTTGCTGTTTTTTTTTTTTTTTTTTTTTTTTTTTTTTTTTTTTTCTTTTATAGTTGAAATCTCATGTAAGAAACCGTTTGATGTGTAATATTCAAAAGATGATAACTGTTGTAATGTGTACAAACTGGTGTAATAAAAGTAACTTGTTACAAATTACTTTAATCGGATGTTCGGGAACACAATAGAAAACTTGTTAACTGTTTTAAATAGGTGTTCGGGAACACGGTATGGATAAACCCAATCTCCCCGGACGGATCAGGCGGGAGTAAAAACTCCCCGGACGGATCAGACGGGAGTAAAATACCTCCCCGGACGGATCGGGCGGGAGTAAACATTTCTCCGGTTAAACAGACGAGAAAGTGATGTAAGTCCGGGGACTGATATGCAAACCTCCTCGGACGGACCGAGAGAGAGAGATTTAATTGTCTGGAGACTAATAATGATAGTGTGATTGTGTTAGGGCGTCCCCGTAATATAAAGAATAACACAGTAAGTTATGCAAGCGAAGAATTTTTATTCAATGATAAGTGCCGGAGCAAACTCGAAAGTACAGGGCGAAATAACAACTATAAAGGAAATTAAAGGAAAGATAGTACTTGCAATGTAGCCTTCACAAATAGAAACGCCTCAAATTTGTGACGTGCCAACTTCGGGGGATCGGGGTCCCGTTGATTTGTTCGAGCTGATAGGATCCAGAGTCATGTACAGCAACGACTCGGTAGGGGCCTTCCCAAGAAGCATGTAATTTGCCCTCGGGGGCAGCTTTGCTGGCCGAGTTAAGTCGAAGGACTAAGTCCCCGACATTGAACTGTGTACCTCGAACCCGGAGGTTGTAATACTGAGCAGCTCTCTGTTTGTACTTAGCCTGCTGAATGAACGATTGTTCTCGGCGACTTTCGAGCTCATCCAGATTTACGCGAAGAGCCTCGTCATTATCATCCGGAACTAATGTGAGGAGGCGAGGACTCGGCACACTGATCTCAGCGGGGATAACGGCTTCGGAGCCGTAAGTAAGGCTGTAAGGAGTCTCCCCGGTGGAGGTGTGCGGCGTTGTACGAATAGCCCATAAGACTTGTGGAAGGTTCTCAGCCCAGAGACCTTTGGCATTATCCAGGCGCTTTTTTATTCCCGTGAGAAGGGTCCGGTTTGTGACCTCAACCTGCCCGTTTGCTTGAGGGTGAGCCACCGAAGTGAAAATCTGTTTGATGTGGAGTTCGTCACACCATGAGCGGAATGGATCGTTGGCAAACTGTTTGCCGTTGTCCGAGATGATAGTGCTCGGGATGCCGAAGCGACAAACGATATTGCGCCACACAAACTTTAAAATGTTCTGTCCAGTGATAGCCGTAAGTGGTTCGACCTCGACCCACTTAGTGAAGTAGTCTACGGCGACGACCAGGAATTTCAACCCTCCCGGAGCGACAGGGAAAGGCCCAACAATATCAATGCCCCATTGGATGAACGGCCATGCACCTTGGATTCCGGTGAGCTCGGTTTGTGGCAAATGTTTCACCCTGGAGTGTAGTTGACACTTGCTGCATCTAGTCACTAAGTCGTGAGCATCGTTGAACAGGGTAGGCCAATAGTATCCCCAACGGAGAACTTTTTTTTCTAAAGTCCGGGAACCGATATGGCTTGCACAGGCCCCTTCATGAACCTCCCGTAGTACTTGAATGGCCTCGGCAGGGGCAAGGCACCGAAGACTCGGTTGTAGGTACGATTGTCGATATAGAACTCCATTATGAAGGGAGTATTTAGGAGCTTTGAGCACAACTTGCCGAGCTCGTAGCTTGTCAGTGGGCAGAATCCCATCTCGGAGATACTGAATGATCGGAGTCATCCAGTTCGGATCACTGTCGGTCAGTACCGAAACTGTAGCCTCATGAATTGATGGATGGGAGAGGTCTTCGACCATGATATCCGGAGATATATTAGTTTGGGCTGTGGAGGCCAGCTTGCTGAGTGCGTCGGCTTTGGAATTCTGAGCACGTGGGATCTTCTGGATAATAACTGCATCAAAAGCAGACATGAGTTTGAGCGCTAGAGCGTGATACCTGACCATTGTTTCTTCTTTGGCGACATAAATCCCCTGAATTTGCTTAGACACGATCTCGGAGTCCGTGAAGAGCTCTAGGTGACGAACACCTAAAGATTGAGCGAGCCGGAGCCCGGCGAGGACTGCCTCGTATTCCGCTACATTGTTAGTCACCTTAAATTTGAATCGGATGACATATTTGACCTCGACCTCCTCGGGGTCGATGAGAAGCAGCCCGGCACCACTTCCTCGGACCGTGGATGCTCCATCCACAAATAGTTGCCACATCCGTGGTGAAGGAGAGAGTGTGACGCAGTGCGGTGTATCATTGTCTGCGGGGGACTCATGATTGTCTGCCAGGGTTTCGGCCAGGAAGTCGGCAAGTGCTTGACCTTTAATTGCTCGGCGGGGGAGGAACTGAATATCGTACTCACCTAACTCAATTGCCCACTTGGCGAGGCGCCCGGACACCTCGGGTTTCACAAGGATCTAGCGTATAGGGTGATTGGTCAGGACTCGTATTTCACGTCCCTGGAAGTATGGCCGAAGACGCCGAGCTGCCATAACAAGGGCCAAAGCGGTTTTTTCAAGTTTGGAATATCGCGTCTCGGCCCCATGGAGCACCCGGCTTGCAAAATATACGGGATGTTGAACCCCCTCCACTTCGCGCACAAGAGCGGCGCTGACAGCCTCTTCGGCGGATGCCAGATATAAGTACAGCGGCTCTCCGGGGAGAGGAACTGACAAAGTAGGCAGCTACTGTATATGACGTTTCAAGGCTTCAAAAGCCTCGGTACACTCTGGAGTCCACTCAAAGGACTTCGCTTGCCTCAGGATCTTGAAAAATGGGAGCTGGCGCTCCGCTGCCTTCGATAAGAATCTGTTTAAGGCCGCTAGGCCACCTGTAAGGCGTTGAACTTCCCTGAATGTTTTTGGGGGCTGCAAATCTAATACATCACGGAGTTTAGCTGGATTGGCTTGCAAGCCGTTTTGTGAAACCATGTATCCGAGGAACTTCCCGGAGCCAACACCGAAGGTACACTTCGCCGGATTGAGTCGCAAGTTATAGCGCCGCAGGGTGCGCAATGTTTCGGCGATATCCTGCACACATGAAGGATGGGAAGAGCTTTTGATGACCAAGTCATCGACGTAAACCTCAACATTGCGACCTATCTGGTCGTGGAAGACAAAGTCCATTAGACGCTGATAGGTGGCTCCAGCATTCTTGAGCCCGAAGGGCAGTTTCTTGAAAGCGTAGCACCCAAAGGCAGTGATAAACGCCGTTTTGATAGCATCCTGTGGATCCATAAAGATCTGATGATAGCCTTTGTACAGATCTAAGAAACAAAGTGCCACGTACCCCGTAATGGCTTCGGCCTTTTGATCGATGGAGGGCAAAGGATAGCAGTCCTTCGGACAATGCTTATTGAGATCGGAAAAATCAACACACATCCGCCAAGCCCCACTGCTTTTTGTTACCATTACTGGATTGGATAACCAGGAGGGGTAGAATACCTCGAACAAGATGTCCGCATCTAGGAGTTGTTTCACCTCAACTCGAATGGCTTCGTTTCGCTCCGGAGCGAATTTCCTCTGCTTCTGTTGGATTGGCTTGACACTAGGATCGATGTTCAGCTTGTGGGTAATCACCTCGGGAGAGACCCCGGGCATGTCCAGAGGAGACCATGCAAAAACATCGGAATATTCTCGCAGGGTCTGAATAATGGCCTGATGTAGCCATGGCACGTCCACGGCCCCTACTGTTACTGTCTGCTCCGGCTTAGACGGATCTAGCGGGATTTGAGCGGTGGCATCCCCCAATGGGGTACGGTCCCGAGGTTCTAGAACCTGTGATGTTACCTGAAGCTGCTGTTTGGGAGGGACCTTAGCAGTCTTTTTGAGTGCTACGTACATACACTCCTTTGAGACCCTTTGACTTCCGCGGATAGTCATCTCACCATGCGAAGTAGGAAACTTGAGCGCGAGGTGATACGTGGAGCATATGGCCTTTGCCGGGGTGAGCCAGTCTCGGCCCAATATCATGTTATATGGTGATGGAGAATTCACCACATAAAAGTCCACGAAGATAGTTTTTATCTTCGGATAAGTCCCCAAAGACGCCGGGAGAGTGATGATACCTTCCGGCCGAACTTCACCCTGAGTGAAAGTTTGTAGTGGCTCGGGGGCCGGTCGAAGTTGGTCTCGGGAGACCCCCATCCTCTCGAAACAGTCCGCAAATATAATGCTTACTGCAGCACCATTGTCCACGAAGACCCGCCGTACTGTTATATTAGCTACAGTCATGTCGATGACAATAGCGTCAGTGTGGGGTGTTATCTCTGGAACCGGATCCCTATCCGTGAAGCTGACAGTCTCGGACAGATGGAGGCGTTTGTGACGTGGCTCCTCGGGAGGAGGACGTCGAGCCTCTGCCTTTAAGGCACGTCGTGAAGCCCCGGTGGGTAGGGCTCCATATATCACGTTTATCACGTGAGGGGGTGCGTTGTCCCCGGGTCCTCCCGGAGGAGGAGGTGGAAGTGGGAGACGTGGCGGCTGGCGATTGCCAGAATCTTGTCGTGCGTAGTTATTGGGCCCCTGCCGGTTATTCTGCCAATGTGGCCGATTTTGTTGAGTATCTCGATCATGATAACCTCCGCGGTGATGAGACGAGCCCCCATTGTGGTTTGCCCGAGGTTGGTCTCCGGTTCGCGCAACGTATTGCCGCAAAAACCCTTTCTTGAGGCATTCCTCAATCTCCTTGTCGAGTTCTCGGCACTCCTCTGTCTCATGTCCGTGATCTCGGTGGTACGCGCACCACTTTCCACGGTTCCTCTTTTCAGGAGGCGCTGTCATCCGCGGACAAGGTCGGAAATCGTTTTTGTGGAGTGAAAGAATTTCAGCACGTGACTTCGTCAGTGGAGTCAATTGCAGAATCGCACTTCGGGATTCTGAATGCCCCGGTGTCAAGCGTGAAAATGCGCTAGTTCGCGTACTAGGCCCAGTTTGTGCTTTGTCGGCCTGTCGCTTGATTGCGTGCTTCTCACGCTTCTGCCGAGTCTGCTCCTCGGCCTTAGCAAACTTGCACACTGTTTTGAACAGTGCTCGAGTTGTGACCGGAGTGTTCCGAGCTAACTCGGTGTGGAGTGTTCCAGGGCGGAGTCCATTCATAAAGGCGTTGATGGCCACATCGTCGGGACAATTGCCCACCTTGAGGCTTACCGCTGTGAAACGGTCCAGAAATTGGGTAACGGTTTCACCGTCCCGTTGCTCCATACTCATGACGTCGGCCAGAGTGGCCATGGGCTTCGCCCGGGCTTCGAACCGTGCCCAAAAGTGCTCGGCGAGTTCTCTGAAAGAGGATATGCTGTCTCGCGGGAGAGAATCAAACCAGACCCGAGCTTCATCCTGTAAGTACTCCGGGAAAATCCTACAGTACTGAAGGGATGTGATGTTATCATGACTAAGCATGCTGTGCCTAAAAGCTCCAAGAAAATTGGCCGGATCTCCTGTGCCGTTGTAAGGTGATATAGCTGGCCGTTTGAACCCTTCGGGAAGGGTGATGGCCATGATTTCGGAGGAGAACGGCGTGATAATCTCTCCATTGGCATCAAGACCTAGGATTCTATCCAGCTCAACGTTGCGTTGAACTCGCTCATACTCTTGAAGATCCTGAGCATGAGAATCAGCGTAGCGAACTCTTTTAGCCGCATTAAGTGGACGGCGGCGATCCACATCAGCTGGTTCCTCATTGCGAGGTCGTGATCCATTTGAACTCCCAAGGTCCTCGGAAGAACCAGGTCGTTCCCGTCGTCGATCCTGACGCCCGCGGTAGCCCGGTTCCCGTTGTCCGCGTGGGCGGGGCGGAGGCACCCCAGGATTATCATTATGGCTAACAGGTTCTGCGGCAGGCCCCGCTGGGCGTAGGCGATTAACTGCCCAATCTTGTAGGACATGTGCATGCTCTTGTAAGAAATCTTGGAGCAGTTCTGGGGTGATTTGAATGTTCACCGGTGGTGGAGCAGCAGCAATATTAGGGTCTTGCTGATCTTGAGGGGGTGGAGGGTTTTGATTACCCTGATGATTGGACGTACTTTCCACCGGGAATTGCCTCGGCGGCAAAACTTGATCCACGGGTGGATCTTGATTAGGTTGATCTCCTTGGCGAGATTGATTCTGACGAGTTGTCACCATGATTTCGGAAGGCAATGATATTACAAAATACTACCTTGTCGTTCCCACAGACGGCGCCAATTTGATAATGCGCAATCCGGTAATCACTCAATCGAACAGTAATCAGCAAGAACAGAATGTAAAAACACAGAATTTACGTGGTTCGATCCGGAGATCTACGTCCACGGGGAGAAGACGGCAATCGCCGAGGTGTTTCTTTCACTCGAATGTTGAGTTTACAGTGCGTGTTACAGAAAGCAAAGTGCGAACCCTAATTCAGAGTTCTTTTCATCTATTTATACTCCTAAATTCAAACCCTAACTAAATCCCTATAATCTTGCCCACCAAATCTGCATGGCAGTTGGGAAAAGATCATGGGCCTTGATTCACGGAACAGATTTGATTCGCTGGACCGAATGCGTGGTGCTGGGCCTGGGCCTTCGCGCTTGCTGGCGTGTTCGCTGAGCTGGTAAATGGGCTCAGGATTAACCCGGCCCGAAGTAACCGGGTCATCCCTATCACTTACCATTTTTAGTTCAAATTTGCATAATTGAGTGGGGCCTCATGTTAATGATGCAAATAGAAATGTGAGAAAAATAATACTAATTATGTATGCTCAAACAAGTATAGAAAATATAAATAAAAGGTAATAAATCATCACATATTCTAACAAATAAGAAATAAATTAAAACATGATCGTAACATCTATTACTCATCTTCACCAGATATGGGCTTTTCACAATTCATTATGAATGACCAAAAAAAAAACAAAGGGAAAAGAACAAATTATTTCATTATAGTGCCCCATTCCAAAATAAAAGAAAAAATCTGATTCAAAAAGTTTATTTTTATTTTTTGTTCCAGACAATAAGGTGATGTGTGATAAATCTGTTTTTATAAGTTGAAGTTCAATAATAAATCTATAACAATGACATTTTTTGAGTTAATTGTGGTTAAAATATCAATCTTATGAATAAATAAAGGAGCATAAATAATACTTGATGGTTTATTACAAAGACATTTTTCCGTGTAGTGTTAGTAGATCACAAACAGAAAATTATACATTAGTGAAACATAATTTTGTTTTTAAAAGCATATTTTTCTTCCGTGATCATGCATTAAACTCATTTAGATGTTATTTTAGGTTTGGATAAAAAAATTACGACGTATGAAAAATGGACAAATAAGTTCTCAATTAAATTATATAGATATGGTAAATTAGATAATTAGAGTATTTTTAGGAATAATTATAGAAATACTATTAGAAAAAATATAGAAAAAGAAAGCCTAAAAGAACATCTATTCATAAACAAAACACAAAAGCTAATTAAAAAGACATCTAAAAAAAACGGAGGTAGCATATTATAATAGAACGAATTAGGTCGAGTAAAAGGGGTTTTCACGACATTTTTTGAACATTAATTTTTCCTGTATATAAAAATAATAATTGGAACATATACTGAAATAAAAATCTGTTAAATGAGGAGACAATTTTGTTAGGCTACTTAACAAAACGTTTGTTTTATTGTCCCAAAGTGAGCTGTTCAATGTTTGCTACTTAGCTGGACGATTTATCATCTTTTTTTGTATGCATTCAGCTGTTGATGAGTTGCCATCGTAACCTACTTGCCTAATGCTTCGGATAATCGGTATTCTATACATTACATCGTTTTCTTCTCATTTTTAATACACAATACGTGTTAACTAGTAACATTTAATAAATATTATGAAGTACACGATAAAACGTACAAATGTAACGGAGGGTTTCATGTGATTGGTTAATACTTTGCCCTCTTCTCGTTTATCATTTTCTTTTTCTTCTTTATCTCAGTTTGAGTGTGGTTAAAATATTTAACTTTGTGCCTGCAGTTTGTTCAATTTGATAAAGTTGAAGGTAGTAGAATGGTAAAGCAGTATTTTTGTTTCGTATTAGTATTATACACCTATTGCAATATATGTGTTTTTAAAATATATTATTATTACATAAAAATAAATTGAATAATCTTATCTTATTCTTAACAAAAGCAGTAAAATAATTTAATTTTCATTTTTTCTTTAAATTTTTATTTCAAACTATTTTGTATAATATATTCTGAAATAAATGTGATTTCTTAAAACAATTTAATTTTCACTTTGAATTTTTTTTACTACAGCTATCTTTTAAATAATTTCAATTGTTTTCAGAATATTTTAAATATATTTTTAGAGTTTTAGAAATAATTTTCAGAATTTTTAATAATTTTATGATTTCTAAAAAATTTACTATTTTTTTATTTTCTTGCTAGAAAAGCTGATGTGGGTTGCAAATGGAAAAATCTTCAAGCTACATGGTGCAATTGAAAACGAAAAAACAGTTGAGGTATTTAAGTAATAAAATACATAGTACATAGTGTTTTTTCTTTCGATTTTAACCCTATTACAAAAGTATTCAAACTATTTTTATAAAATTTAAAACAAATCTTTTCAATTCAAATGCATCCATAAACCATAAGGGAATACTTTTTCCATATTTTCTTATTCGTTTTTTATCTTATCTGAAGGAACAAAATTTACGTTAGTTCTTCCGAGTGGGCTGTTGCTAAGCCTCATGGACTTGACCCATCATGCCAATATTGGGCTTAATTATATTATATTGGGTTCAACATAATTAGAAATCAGTTTCGGCCAGCCCAATCAATCCAATTCCACGCAACAATTAGTATAGTCGGCTTAAAAAGACAATCATAATGTTATTCCATGTATCATAAAAAAAAACCTCAATTATTATTTAAGGTATTATTTAAATTTTAACATTTTATCCTAAATCGTAAAAATAATCTGATTTTTTTTTCCGCCAAAATAAATATTACTACCTCCGTCCCAGCTTAACCTGCCTACTTGTCATTTTAGTTTGTCCCACCTTAACCTGCCTACCCCATAAATAGCAAATTTCTCTCACAATTTCCACCCTTAAAATCTTCATTCTCAATCTTCACCTTTAAAAAAAATCAAAGATTCCACAAAATTTGCTTTTTCTTAATCTCCGTGCCCGGTCAACTTAGGCAGGTTAAGCCGGGACGGAGGGAGTATATAAAATTAGATAAAATGTCAGCTTTTACTAAACTCAAGGAGAAAAAAAAAAGAAGAGAAGATAGTTTGTTAGTTTTTTTTCCTTAAGGCTTCGTTTACCTTAGTAAATACTACCTTCGTCCCGCTCTAACTTTGGTTTGTCCCAATTTAATTTGTCAGTCCATAAATGATAATTTTCTCTCACAATATTCGCTCTTGAAATCTTCACCTTTGGAAAAATCAAAGATTCCACAAAATATATTTCTTCTTAAGCTCCATGCTCAGCCAAGGTAGGTGATTAGGCCGGGAAGGAGGTAGTAGTAAACAGAGAGAGGTTAATTATTTAGGCCAGTGAGATAACTCCACATGATGGAATATAAATTGTTATCCACTTTCAATGTTTACTTTAACATATTAGATAAGTACATTTACTATCATTATCCACCTTTTACTTGTGATATATGACGGTTTGGATAAGGGCAGTCTCATGTGCACCAGTTGCATGATACAATTCGGGGTGTGTATCGAGATCCAGCAATTCCATTCGTCCTGAGCTATGCTTAAAGGTATCATTTATTCTGAGTAAAGTTATTATAGTTATGGGTAAATATATTATAATATATTTATCTAGAACAAGTCATACCTTTAAGTATAAACATTAATATCTTCTCACCATGATATCTTTACCCAAAACATGTAATATCTTTAAACATAAATACTAATACATTTTTTTTCATGACCAGGATTGCTCGGATCTAAGTTCCGAACAATTGGTGCACAAGAGACCTACTCTTTGATAAGAGTGATATTACCTAAAGATCTATTAATAATTAAGTTTGCAAAGAAAAAGAGTAGTGTATTATATTCAGGGATAAAAATGTAATTTTTTCAATGTTATCTCAAGTATTGATCAACTATCCTGGGGTGCCTAGATTATTATCTAAGGTATTATTCGGAAGTTGACATTTTATCCCGGCTCAGAAGAATAACCCGACTTTTTATTTCCACCAAAGTAAACATTATATATAACTAGATAAAATATCACTATCATGGATTATCTACCAAAGTAAACGAAGCCTAAAAGAGATACTCCCATGTCCTATAATGAGGATTCTTTTTTAAGAACTTTATTATCCTAAAATGAGAGTCATAACAAACACAATACACCAATTTATTTCAAACATAATTAGTCTTCATCATATTAGTAAAAAATAAATATTGTACTTTTTCAAATATGACTCTTGTTATGAGATGAAGGAAACATTAGTTTTTACCTGACACTTGAAGTATGAGCGTTATTTTACTTTGATGTGTAAAGTATTTTTATTTCTGCTTGTCACCTAAAATATGAGCAATTCTATCAATTTGTCACATGCAGCAAGGAAAAAAAAAAACCACTTGTGAAATTATATTAGTAATTTAAAAAAAATTAATATATCTAAAAATTAAATAAAAAATGTTTGAATAATACGATAAAACTGGATACCAGCTCAATCTTTAGAAGTATCATAGCATTATTACATATGATAAGGCAATAGTGAATTTTCAAAAACTTATGATTAATGAATCCCCACCCCACGCTAGGTGTAGGGGGTCCAAACAAGGACAATTTCCGTATACCTTATCTTCACCATTTACAACAATACTCGTTTTAAGGGTCCGAACTAGAATCTTATTGCTAGATATGTTTTTCGTTCATTGTGACCAAATATTAATGTGTCCATCCAACCGTATTAAAATCTCATAAAATTAAATAATTATTCTATTCATAATTTATGAATAATATTTTTACACATTAGTGATGAACACATTAACAAGTGTTCATATATACTATATGAATATATAAATGGACGAAAAAGTCCACCAATATATTGATAGGCATACAATAATTAGGGCAGAAAAGGGTCCATTTAGGAAGTGCAGGGGTGGGGCAATTTGGGGAGCTCACACTTAGCTGTAGCTGTCTGTATTTTGGGGTCCTTAATTTCAACATCTATCCTCATTGCAGTTGGCAACCTATCTCAAATCAATCTATTAGTATTACTCCTCTCAATTATGCTTAAAACAATTTTGTTTCCTTAAATTCAAATCCTAAATTATTCCTCTACTTTATTTTAAATTAGTTGATAGATTATTATAGTACAAGGAGAGGCACCTTGTTTATTCCGAAATACTATGATGTATAGTAGGTCTCTTGTATACCAGTTGTACGAATTTTAGATCCTTGAAATTTGGGTCATGGGAAAAAATGTATTATATATTATATATTTTGGGTAATGTATCATGTTAAAAATGTATTAGTGTTTATGCTTAAAGATATTACTCATTCTGGGTACATTTACTCAGAATAAGGAATAACTTTAAGCATTGATAGTAATACTTCACCTGAATTGTACTGTAGAATTGGTGTACATGAGACTTTAACGTATGATGTATATTTGTGAGTTTTTTTTTTTGTTATAGACTTACTTGACATATTTTGAACTTCATGCCAGCGCGACTATAAATTATTGTTAACGGAGACCTAAAAAGTCCCATCCTTCCAAAGTTAGCACTACAAGAAAATCCGTTTGCAGTATTTTGTTTAAACGAATGGAATATTTTATTTGAACACTTGTGATTGATCAAAAACACTTATAAGAGAATTATAAGATGGGTATGTTTTATCTATAAAAACCATAATGATGCAATAAAGTGCACCTACCATGGTCAATTTTTAATAACCGCTAATTATTTAGTAGATATAGCTTCTAAATCTAGGGTTTTATAATTAATAACCTTATAAAGTACATTTATCACTACAAATTAGTTGAGAACTTTGACTGAATGCTCTAATCTTATTGGGCAGGGCATGGTTTATGGATTATGCTATAAGTGGATTTCAATATTTGTAATATGTTAAAAAAAATTCGACCTAATTTGGAAACACCAAGAATAAAATCAAAGCTAATGATCGAGATTCTGTTATTAGTATTTGTCTTCCAAAAGAATCTTCTTTCTAGAGCATCACGAGAGTATTTTTAAGGCAACACTTTCACTAATTATAAGCAGTGCTCTAAAATCACTTGACACTAGTCGAATTATAAACTGAGGTCTAACGTTTAGTCAGAATTTAGGCAGAGCTAAGTAGGATATAAGAGGAACTAAGGAAAAGAAGTAGGGGAAAATGTAGGTGGTCGAGGGTAGTCTAGGGACAAGATGGGGCCTAGTCGAAGTTAGACAAGGACTTATAGAATATAGATTATAAGTTCTCATAGGACTAATTAGAGCACACTATAAACCGCAGAAGTCCTATGTGACAATTCCAGTGTGTTCATGTTGTACTTTAGAAAATATTGTAATTGGATTATTTGAAGCAGTGGTACCCGAGATTTTGAATTGTACAACCCGAAGTATGAACATAAAAAAGACTCGATACCATTATATCAACACTTGAGCAGTGGTAAATTTTTTCTCGTTTAATTAAGATTATTTTATAACAATGACTATCAACCAATTACATAAAATAATAAAAAATTCAAATGAATTGACCTGAACACCAAAGCCATAGGTCAAAAGAAAAACGAAAACTCATTAAGTATATTAACAAATTAATTAAGTAAAATGTAAAAATAATTATCTGTCATACTAGCCTAAATGATAAGCTATCTACTTACTGAAATTAAATGATCTAAGTTTGAAAATTGATGACCACAAGTTCCTACTTCTTCAACCTAAATGTAACACATATCCCAATCGCTAGATCAAAATGTTACTTGCAAATAAATTTCCTACCTAATCTATAACCATCATAACCTTTGGGCTGCAATCGTGATGCAGGAGGCATGAGCTAGCTCTTGAAAAGCTAGATGGGAGAACTTTTGGTAGATGGTAAGCCTAAAGTGGATGTGATTGCTGGTAAGTCCAAGAAAATCGTCTCATAGCGGGTTATAATGCAATATTAGTCTTGGATAAAGAGATTAGACCACACTTTCACTCTTAATCACACTTTTAAGGTGGATTTAGACTTGCTTCTCACGAGTTCATGTTGCATCAAATACTTACATGCCAGTTACTCTTGGCACATAATTTACACGACTTAACTAGCAGACTCGTAGTTACTCTGGGCATAGATTTTACATTACTTAATTAGCAGACTGATGAAAGATGTAATTACTCTGACGCGTGAACACACCTTAAATATTATTGATAAATTAAATTCTACCTCCAATGGTGGATCGATGACTCATGTCCGTGCAACAAGTTGTACACCAAATTATATATTTTACCCATCATTACCAAGAAACATCACTTATTTTGGGTGCATAGCATAGCTTACAAGAGACTCAAATATGACATATATGCATGTAACATTTTACTACTGAATTATGTTTTCCGGAAAACGTGATGAACACAAGGATTAAATTCAAATTTGATGTCTTCCCCCTAAAAAGAAAATTCTAATTTTATGTGTTGATAAGTAAGTGTATTAATTGGTGGTTGGCCACCCAAATAACTATTGGCAATCATAGGTTTCTAGCTTTTAATGGACCGAATTTAATGGCACTGTGCTAAGTATTTTTTACAGCTCATATATGTTGATTACCAAAAAGTAGATCAAATGCGATTTAATATCTACTTTATCATTTCCTCATTCACATTTCTTGACATTCTTGTGAGAACCGGCTGTGTATACTGTATACATTCTCGGGGATGGATCCATGATTTATTAATGAAGTGTACTCAGAAGTTAAAAACTTGTTAGAGTTGAATGAAATTGTAACTTGCTACAGACTTCAAAACAAAGAAAAACAAATATACTAGTAACAAAGTGTATAACTGAAGTAACTAATAGATAAGTTTGTAAAGAAATGATTGGGCGTGATTTAAGTATAAATTCTTTATTTATATCTTTTTTGAAGACTAGAGTGTAAACAATAAAATTAAATGGGGTGAATTTAGTTAAAATATGGAGCGATGAATAATTTAAATAATAAAAGTTCTACAGATTTTATACTGTGTTGGAGCCCGATATAAACCCAATATAGATCTGTCCCTGTACATGCCTATCAAACTAATTTGCCAATATATAAGCACATAAATTAATAGAGAGCGAGCGAGAGGAGACATGTGGGCCATATAGATTCGGGGAAAAGTTTATTTTAAGTTGGGATAGGTTAGGCCTTGTATAGAAAAAGTTATGTATGTTTATACTTTTAAATTTAGTTTTGTAAGTTTTAAAAAATGTTCATTTTTAGGCCACGTTTGCGTCACGTCAGCAACTCCGGTAAAATTAGTGATTTCTGACAAAAAATATTCTTAATTTGAACATCTTTCGAAAGTTACAGGACTTAAATTAAAATTATCTAATATGCAAACAAATTTCTAGACAAACCCTAATCTCCGTATACATGACTAAAAATAACCTTTTCCCTAGAGTGATGAAGTAATCTATTTTCCCTAAATTTATTTAAGTTTGAACAACTCGCTTGCATAATCGATTATTCTATTAGACGTTTATGGAAGTTTGAACATGCTCTCAATAATATATTACTGCTCTTTGACCATCATGAATGAGTTAATTAGCTAGCTCAATCACTTGTTAAGTTTATGCATTTCATAGTATATCAGGCTGCAGGTGGTTGCATGAGGAGTAAATAACAGTGTAGCCAATGTTGGAAATATCCGAGGTATTGGATCAATACATGTTAAGTTTAATGTCTATGATAATTTTATAGTGACATAATTAAAATGGTATACTAGAGATTTAATTTATGAGCCTTAATTAATAGGTTTTAAATAATTATGAGTTGTATGTGTAAATATCATCATAAAGGAGTTTCAATTTGTTTAGGGATCAAATTGGAAATAAATGAAACTTATTAGTATAAGTTAGGGGTTATGGTCCCCCAAGTTTTGTATTCTCTCCACATAAGGTGATTAAGGGTGAGACTAATCGTTTAGAAGACCGTTCCGGTTTTCGCACAATGTCAGGTATGAATTCAGATATACTTTCGCTTATGCTTAAGCTTTAGATTATTATTTTTCTTATCTCGAATTATCATTATAGATGATATTTAATTTAGTGATTGATAGAGCATGCTTAATATAGCTATTTTCTGATCGTTAATAAATTGATCTTTTGCATGTTATTAATGATTTATACTTCTAACCGCCAATTCAATTAGCAAAAAGATTAGTGTTCTTTTAGTCGATAGCAAAATTTTACAGCATGTCAATCACTATCAAGTAGGCAAGTACCAATTTTTTAAAATCCCTACCAAGTACCAAATAAAATAAATTAAGAAATAATAAATACTATAAAAAATTGCTAGTGGGTTTTACCAGTTTGTATTAGGGGTGTGCATAGGACAGTACGGTTCGGAGATTTGAAAAATTCAATACCGTCTCAAAGTTCAGTTCTTCCAAAATATAAGGACCGGAATCGAACCGAAACTTATAAGGATCCGTACCGAACCGTCCCAAAATTCGATACAATATTTTGGATCTAACGGATCTACTGAGACGCTTTGATTGAGTACGACATACTCGATAATCTACAGATTTCTTAAGAATTTTAAAATCAAAGTTAAACTGGAAACAAAGATCAAGATACTCACATGAGAGTTGTAATTAAAATTAAAATTTATGTTGGCATAAACATCAAGTTATAAGTAAATCCATTAAGTTATAAGTAAATTTTTCTAGTAAAAAAGTAGTAATATATGAAAATTATGCACAAAACTTGTAAACTACTCGATGTCTGAAATTATTAATATATTTATATATTTTTTTAATCTCGATTTTCGGTACGGGACGACTCAGGTCAGTCCGGTACAATTTGATACGGATATTACTGAATATCCAGAACCGCACCATAATTTTTTTCGGTACAATTCGATTCGGAGAAAGTCAAAAGTCAAAATTTTTTTTTTTGGTTTAGTATTTTTAATTTGGTGCAGTACGGTAAATTTCGAGTTCCATACACACCCCTAGTTTATATAGGTACGTGTTATTGCCAACGTCCTCTTTACAATACAGATGGTACAATACGAATAAGCTTTAGTTAATTAGCATCTACTTCGCATTTATTCATACTTAAAGAAAATTATTAACTCAAATTAATGCTACAATTTACAAACCATTTCAATTTGACACCCACAACCCATATGGAGTATAACAATTTACTTTTTAAGTTTTTCAAAAATCTAAACATCATGAACACTTATGTTAAATAATTGTTCGGTTTTTTTTATTTCGATTTTCCAGTCCTGAAAATCGACTTGAAGACATATCGAATTTTAAATAGGATATATCATATTCGTAGGAAACATATATTATGACCGAAATTAAATTGAAAAGGAGAAATTGAGCAAATACCTACTCATATATAAGCTTTGATATTGTTCATCTTTTTGTCGTAAAGAATATTAAATTTTCCAAATAGAGTTGGTAAAAGATTGTAAGTAGTGATGTGAATTGCATAACCATTTTTAACAATTTGTCACGTGGAATGTTATTCACTGGTAATAACAAATAGTACAGTAAAAGGAGCACGATTTACACACCACAATTGGAGTATGGCTGCCTAGGTACCCTAGATTCAACAAATTTAAAATTAAACGTGTTGAAATACATACTGTGTGACCACTTTATACTTCAATTTAGAAACTTATTTAACATACGCCTCTTCATCTGATTGCATTATTTTGAGAAAAAAGAAAATGAAATATTAATTGCTGTTTCCTTGTGATATTGACTTCTTGCAAGTAAATATATAAGACTTCAGACTAAAATTATAAATGAATCACTTATCTTTAAATGATTGAATATATGAGTATCGAATTTTGATATGTTGTATGGCTACGATGAACAAATTCTGAATGCAAACTAATGTGTTATTAATGTACCATATTTAAAAAAGCTACCAAATAAACATGTTTGTAAATTGGTTAGTCTCTTTAAAGAAAACAACATCAAGATTATACTTCATAAAATTTGACGTTGGTCTATGCCAAAGTAAGGATGGTTTTTATTGTACATGGTCCTGAATTTCATAAGTTACCAAACATTGGGCTGCCAACCAATCACATAGGGCACTCCTTGCTCCATGTATAGTGGCATCAGGCAGGGCCGGACCAATGTTATAAAGGGTCCGGTGCGAAAAAGAAAATAAGGTCCCTTAAAATATTGATAATATTTTATCAAAAGAAAATCATGGCCTTAAAATATTGGTAATATTGTATAAAAAAAAACTAGATAATATTAAGGCCCCTTAAAATATTGGTAATACTGTATAAAAAAAAATGGATAAAAATAAAAATACAGTGCTAGAGAAGCATCGAACTTGAGATCTCATCTAAATACAAGATTTTCCTCTGCTAAGACTAACCAAATAAACTACATCATCTATTAATACAATATTCATCTGTAATTCCTATATAACTTCTATATACTGGTATGTGTATATATGTGGTACTAAAAAAAATTCGGGGGCCCTGGTCGACGGGGGACCTGGTGCGGCGGCACCGTCTCGACTGCCCCAGGGCCGCCCTTGGCATCAGATGTGTTGATTTATGCCTTGAATCTGTGTTTCTGCTGAAGTTTGGGCATGCTGAAGAGTCACGGCCGTGACAGGAGGTGACACGGCTGCAAAAACTTGTGCTTGGAAAAGGGATCAGTACAGTGGAATGAACGCGGCCGCGTCAAGAAGCTGGACACGGGCACAACAGCTGGATGATGCGGTCGCGTTAATTTGAGCTGGATTTGTTAGCCAGAAACTAGTTAGACGGAACGCGACCGAGACAATGCTCTTCGCGGTCGCGACAAGTAGCGTGCTAGTTAAGTTTTCGGCCCTTTTGAGGCCCAACTAATTAGAGAATATATCTATTAGTTCTAATTAGTTATAGGGCTAATATGGATCAGTTTTTTATTATTCTCTGATCATCTGTAACATCTGAAAAAACATCTAAATAAAAGATTTCCTCTCTTCTGCCCGTGGACGTAACTAACACATCGTTAGTGAACCACGTAATTTGCTTTGTAGAGTTTACTTTATCGGTTTAATATGTTCTTTCTCGTATCTGGTTTAACAAATTGGTACCAGAGCCTTGTCTAAGGGGTTCCACAATCTGTTCGAGAAAGATGTCTGGGATAAACATGAAGGTCAACAAATTCACAGGGAGGAATAGCTTTAATATGTGACAGATCAATATGCGAGCCTTGTTGAGACAACAAGGGATGTGGGCACCGCTGAAGGTGAAGGATAAGAACGGCAAGGAGGTGGCTTTGTCTAATGCTGAGATGGCCAGTCTAGAGGAGAAAGCGCACTCAACGCTCATGCTGTGTCTCACAGACTTCATTACCGAAGTTGCAGAGGAGAAAACTGTGGCAGGTTTGTCGTCGAAACTGGAGACTTTATATATGACGAAGTCGCTGAACGACAAGTTGCTGCCCAAGCAACGAATGTTTAGTCTGCATATGCACGAAGGTTAGTCGCTTCGTGAACATCTGGATCAATTGAACACACTCTTATTGGAATTGCGTAATATTGAGGTCAAAGTAGCAGATGAGGACGTTGCTTTGATTTTATTAGTTTCTCTACTCCTATCGTATAAGAACTTTGTACAATCTTTCATCACTGGGAAAGACACTGTATCACTGGAGGAAGTGAGATCAGTCTTGCATTCAAGGGAGCTGCGCAATAAGGCGGCTGGTACGAGTTCAGATAGTCAGGCCGCTGGGCTAGTAGCCAGTGGGAGTGGGAACAAGGGTTTAGAAATTCTAGTAAGAAGAAATTCAAGAAGAAATCTGGATCATTTTTTCATTATTCTTTGATCATCTGTAACATCTGAAGAAACATCTGAATAAAAGATTTCCTCTCTTCTGCATGTAGACGTAGCTAACACATCGTTAGTGAACTACGTAATTTGCTGTGTTGATTTTACTTTATCAGTTTTATGTGTTCTTTCTCATATATGGTTTAACAAATTAGTATCAGAGACAACTGATACTTGCAATTACTGCAATGAGAAGGTCACTGGAAGAATGATTGTTGATTACCTCATATGTCCATGCAGAGAGTGGTTCATGACATACGAGTAGATTGATGGTGGCAATATTTCCATGGCTAACAGTTCAGTTTGCAAGGCGGTTAGGATTAACTCGATTAACCTGAGGACGCATGATAGTAAATTATGCATTCTAAACGATGTTAGGCATGTTCCATTGATGACGAAGAACTTGATATCATTGAGTCTGCTGGACGCAAAGGGTTTCAGTTTCCGAGGTGAAAGAGTTTTATATGTCTGCAAGAGTTCAAACGTGGTCTTGAAAGGTGTGAAGCGGGGGACTCTGTATATCTTGTAGGGATCAACGGTATATGTTTCTACTGCTGTTGCATAGTCTGAAGTTCATAAGGATGATTTGACCAAGCTGTGGCATATGAGGCTTGGTCACATGGGTGAAAACGGGATGCAGATTCTGTCGAAGGGAGATCTTCTTGGTGGCCATAGGATCACTAGCCTTAAGTTTTGTGAACATTGTGTCCTTAGGAAGTTACATCGCAACAAGTTTCCCAAGGCAATTCATAAGATAAAAAACACGCTTGATTATATCCATGTTGATTATTGGGGTCCTGCACGTGTTGCCTCTCTAGGAGACAATAGATACTTTATGTCTACAATTGATGATTACTCAAGGATGACTTGGGTGTTTATGATGAAACATAAGGATGAAGCCTTCAAGAGCTTCAAGAAGTGGAAGACATTAGTGGAGAATCAAGCTGGGAGGAAGGTCAAGAGGTTGCAAACTGATAATTGTTTGGAATTTTGTTCATCGGAGTTTGATGAGGTTTGCAAAGAGGAAGGGATTGCAATACATCATACAATGAGGCATATACCACAACAGAATAGTGTAGCAGAATGAATGAACCAGACGCTTCTGGAGAGAGCTCGATGCATGCTCTCAAATGCTGGATTAGCTCGAAGGTTTTGGGCTGAAGCGGTCAACACAGCTTGTTACTTGATAAATCGTGGACCTCACACAGGTATCAACCTCAAAACACCTTATGAGGTGTGGTCTGGTAAGTTTGCTGACTACTCTAGTTTGAGAGCTTTTGGATGTACAATTTATTATCATGTTAGTGAGGGTAAATTGGAGCCAAGGGCGAAGAGGGGAGTGTTTGTAGGCTATGGGGATAGTGTGAAGGGTTATAGAGTTTGGTCTACGTCTAAAAATAGAGTTATTTTCAGCAGGAATGTAGTTTTTTATGAGAATTCTATGCTTAACCCCGTAGTGAAGTCTATTTTTGTGTGAGGTAAAGATAGTGTTGACAAACAGGCAGAGCAGAGTGAATCACAAAAGGGTGATGAGGAAGAACAGTCACAGGTTGACTGACACGTCGGTTTCTAACCTAGTGTTCCGCAATTGTACGGATGTAGGTGTAGTACTATTGTCAAGGTCGATCCCACAAGGAATAGTTTTAGGTAGTTTGATACCCTAATACTCTAGGAATGTCCTAACTAGATACTAAGTTTTAAAGGTTGATTTTACTAATTAAAATACTCAATTAAATATAACTTCAAACTTAGGAAACACGAAAACTAACAATCAAAGAGAAAAGGTATCCTAGGGCTTCGATTTCAGGATATTATTTCAATGTGGAATATGATTAACCTATTAATTTACCAATTCTAATGTTTATTAGGCGGCACGACAATAATCTAATCCTTCTCTCGAAGCGATTAAACCGTTGATTAATTAAGCTAATTACCCTCTCGAGTCAATTAAACCTAATAACTCCCAAACGATCCTAAGCCACGGCCTACACAGTCATAGACAACTGCGCTCTATGTTCTAAGTCTGATAACAATTCCCTCCTCTCGAAGCGGAATTGTTAAACTAAATTACTAAATCTAGGTGATCAAGCTAAATTCAGTTTTAAGCACAAACATAGAGATAAAACACATACAGAACGGAATTAATAGATTAAATCATAAATCAAAACATTGTCATAAAAATCCCTACTTTCTAACCCTAGGACACGAATAGCTTAGCTACTCATGCCTAGTAATAATCCAATACAAAATTCTAATAAAAACATTGTAAGAATTAAAACTAAGAAAGAACAATTTAACCCGGATGACTCCGTCTCGATGATCTTCGTCTTCTTTGTCTTCCAAGATGATGTAATTTATGTTCTTGATGATTCCTCCTCTTTCCTAAAGTTTTGGTGTCCTTTTTATAGAGTTGGGCCGAATCTTGGGGAAGATAGGATCAAAATCCTATTAAAATTAGGTAATTATCGCAGGAAAACACTTCTGACACGGCCGTGTTGCTTAAGTGACACGGCCGTGTTGATTTGCAAAATTCACTTTTCTAGCAACAATTTGACACGGCCGTGTTGCTTGAGTGACACGGCCGTGACCGGTTCAGGCCGGTTCGGACCGGTTTGGACCGGTTCTTCGACGGTTCTCACTCTTTTGGGCCGGTTTTCACTCTTTTCCAACTTGTTTCCTCGTCCGGTAGCCTGAAAATACTCAAAATACCTTAAAACAAGTCTAAACACGTCAAATGACCCAAATATTATTAATATAAATAAATGCCGGTCAAATATGCACGTAAATGATATAAAATATGATCCTAAATCGACCTAAATACATGCATAAATAACGTGTTATCAAACTCCCCCAAACTTAAATTGTTGTTCGTCCCGAACATCATACAAAAAGACACAAAGAAAACAAGTGATTATGCATTTGTTTAGGGCGACTAGATGATGAATTCAGTTTCAGTCTGATTTTTCTTAAAACAACTAGGCAACACAATTCACTTGAGCATATGCGATAACGCGAAAATCAACTACTCTCGAGACTTTGAACTTTCGAATCATTCAACCCTCACCGGGTGAGTGTTTCACTCATCTCTCAAGTGTTTAGGCTAAAATAATTTTCACTCATATTGAATTACATGCAAAGCCTACCATATGCTTGCCAATCGTCTACACTAGACCTCGTACTTGATATGTGTGACAAAAGATCAAAAAGGTCTTTATTTTGGTTGTAATGTGGGCTTAAGGTAAGGTGGGATACATTTGGATATAAGTGACTATTCATTGGACTAATCAAGTTACGTCTAACCCGACTACCCCTCAATACAATCACTCAACCTCACTCTTCAAATTTCAGCAAATCACCCCGCAAGTTGACTTCTTCACCTTCCCAAGTCCATACAACTTAAGTGCTTTTCAATTCTGTGGGTACCACATTTTTGGGACTACCCGAATGCTCTAAGCAAATTCACAATTTAAGCACTTTATTTTCTAGCCTCTCCTCTATAATACAACTTTTCTTTTCTTTTTTTTTTTTTTTTTTTTTTTTTTTTTCTTCTTCTAGGAGAGTCCATTCTTCGTTTTTCACCTATCACTTTTCTCTTATTTCCTTCATCTTTTGAAAATATCCCTACTTCCCATTCCTTCCCACAATTTGTTCACCCAAAAATTCCTTCCAATCCTCCTCCCTCTAACTTGATTAATCCAATTAGGGCCAAAAGAGATAAATCAAAAGGTTTCGGCTGACATTGTTAGGTTATGAATAAATAAAGCTATAAGGCTCAATTGGGCTAACTAGGGACAATTTTTTTTCATTATGGTTCAAAGGTAATTTTCATGGTTCAAAGAAATAGGCTTAAACAAAGAGTTGCCTAAGATCATTTCCTAAATCACGACACATACTTGACACATTCTTAGTAAAGACTCAAGGCAAGTTCTAGAGACTAGTACACATATTCAATCAAATTCACACCGAAAGAAAGTATATGACTCCAAAAATTGGAGTATAATTAGGCTCAAATTCTCACAAGGTTAATTTTGATTGAATATTCTAAGTTCAAGCTCAATTTCGTCTCAAAACACCTCTCATGCTCTATTATGTGCCATTTTTTCATCTAAATCATCTCATCATTAACTATTCATCATCCATCTTTCCCTAATTTTCTCTTTTTATTTTTCTTTTCACTTGTTACCTTTTTCCGGGTTTTATCCTTCTTATGACTCTAAAAATTGAAACACTAATAAGACTCTAAACTCTAAACTCCTAAGACTCAACATGGAAACGATATGCAATCAAACTTGGGCTCACAGACCCAACAACACCAATAAATCAGAAAAATGGGCTCACAGACCCGATAACACCAATTGAAACAATAAAAATCAGCACGATGGGCACACGGACCCACAATTAACAGCACGAAATTCGAACGAGGTAAATCAAAACTATAAATATAGCTGCCAAGACGTCCCACGGTCTACCCCCTCCCCCAAACTTGGCTGAAAGCCAATGTTTGGAGGAAAAACGTGGTACGCCTTGGTGCTAACTTACAAATCGTTTCGACGACGGCTTTTTGAAACCCCTACGAGCTCCGAAATCGTGCCATTTTGCTCCTTACTGAATCTTGGTTCGGCCGTCTCCGCATCGCGTTCTGAATTTTCGCATTTTTTCTGCTGAAGTATTGACACGGCCGTGTTGAAGGTTGTGACACGGCCGTGTTACATTTGAACCAAAGTTGATGTTTCTGGGCTGATTTTGACACGGCCGTGTCGTTTGTGTGACACGGCCGTGTTGCATTCCAGTTTGGATACATATTTTGAGAAGGCTTTTGACGCGGCCGTGTCAATTGTGTGACACGGCCGTGTTGCATTTAAACTATCTTAACACGGCCGCGTCCAGCATGTGACACGGCCGTGTTGCATTCCAGTGTTAAAAACACTTTCTAGGTGCCTTTTGACGCGGCCGTGTCCATAGTGTGACACGGCCGTGTTGCATCCTCTGCTCCTTTTAACGCGATTTTTCCGTCTTTTCGACCCTCGTTTCTTGCAACACTCGTCCATGTTGATTCCTAAAACAAAAACACTAAAACACACGTAAAACATAAAATTAATGCAATAGCAAATAAACATAAAACAATAAACATCGGGTTGCCTCCCGACAAACGCTTTGTTTTACGTCTTCAGCCGGACGTCCTTTTCCTATCAACCTTCTTCTAGCCACCCCGAGTCGGATGTTTTCTGACCAATTAATGAGCTATTTGGGACATGAGGATTTTCTACAGCAGTTAGGGTAGTGTAAATAATGCTACAATTGTGTCTACCTCTTAGACCCGACTTATGTATTTTTAGTGTGATTATTTCGTTTTGAACCCGAAAAATCAACTCCCCTTTAGGTACATCTATTAGTGCTTGGCTAGTCGCCAAGAAGGGTCTTCCTAAGATAAAAGGGAATTCATCATTCCCTTTCATGTCAACAACTAAGAAATCACTAGGGAATTCAAAATTTAGCACTTTTACCACTACATCCTCTGCTACTCCCAACGGCGTTAATGAAGATCCATCCGCGAATTTGATAGTAGTAAAGGACCGTTTAATTTCCCTTAATCCTAATTGTCTATACTGCTTAAGAGACATTAAATTTATACTAGACCCCAAGTCACACATGACATTATGAAATTCATGACTACCAATTGAGCAAGAAATAGTAAAACTCCCTGGGTCTTTTGCTTTTGTTGCTCTTCTCGGTTTCATGCTTGTGGTTGCGTTCTTCTTGGGCCCACTCGGTGTCTTCTTCGTCGTCTCTTTTCCATCCTTCCTCTTCTTGAATTCCTCTTTATCTTGGATTCTCTCCTTTAGTGGTTCCTGTTTCACAACAACAACTCTAGATTGCTCTAAAGGGTCAAGGTTAGCAAAGAACGAATTTTTAAAACAAAAATCAAAAGACTCATCAAGAATAGGAGATGAAATTTTCTTATCTATGATTGGTTCGACCTCCTCCTTCTCCATGTTTTTTACTTCCTCACTTGATTCTTTCGCTTCTTGGTCCTTCATGCTCTCTTCATGCTCCACAACATTGCAGTGCTCCTTCGGATTCACCACTGTATCACTCGGGTATTGGCCTTGCTTGTGTTGAGCTCCTACTATCTTTATCAGTTGGCTCATGTTTGATGATAATTCACCAATGCTGGCTTGAGTCTGAACCAATGTATTCTCGAGCCTCTTGATGTCTGCCCCTTGCCCAGTGATATGCTTGTTTAGCTCCATGAATTTTCCATCCACTTTCTTCTCCAACTGAGCTAACTTTTCATCATACTTTTCAAATTGTGACAGCGCGATCTCTTCTTGTGATGGCTTCTTACCGTCATGGATCATGCCATTTGTAACAGCAAATTCGGGTGGCGGATTAAGTGTATTTTGCGCGTTCCCATATGAAAAGTTCTGATGGTTCGGATTCTGAGGGTACTGATTGTACCGAGGCTGATTGTTCTGGAAATTGTTGAAGTTTCGTTGATTCACAAATTTGACTTCTTCAACTTCTTCCGGACCCCCTGGCTGTTGTGCTAACGTTAGATTAGTTGGCAAATTCACCTGGCTCGTCAATGTTGTTACTTGTGCTGTGAGCTTTTCAATTGGCTCATTCTTGACGGGCTCGACTTTTTGGACACTTGCTACCCTCCTTGGTATGTTCCTCTCATTCGACCATTGGTAGCTCGTTCTGGCCATCGCGTCCAGGATTGAGAATGCCATCCTCACTGACTTCTCCATCAAACTTCCACCCGCAGCTGCATCCACTTGGTTTCTAGTCGGAGCAAGTAGACCATTGTAGAACTTGCATACTTGCTGCTTCTTGGTGAACCCATGTTGAGGACAACTCCGGATAAGATCCCGGAATCGCTCCCAAGCCTCTTCGAATGGCTCTTGGTCCAATTGCTTGAACTGATTGATCTGGTTCTGCAGGTCGAGCATCTTGCTTGGTGGAAAGTACTTCAACAGGAAAGAAGTATTCAAGTCTTCCCAATCTCTGATGTCTTCTAGTGAATTGAACCACTGTAATGCTCTGTCCTTCAGTGGAAAGGGAACAGTCTCATCTTGACTTGCTCGTGCGGCATATGATTGATCTTGATTGTGTCGGCCAGTCTGTGAAACTTGATCAGATGCGCATTCGGATCCTCCAAAGCACTTCCCCCATACTGGTTTTGCTGCACTATGTTGATTAGTGCAGGCTTCAGCTCGAAATTGTTGGCATTGAGTGGTGGAGGTTGTACTCCTCCCGCCTGCTGATTTGGACTGGGCTTCAAGCAGTCGCTAATAGGCGTGTCATCTTCATCGCCTGCAGCTGGGTCTATCTGAATTGGGTCGTACTGCTGTTGTAGCTGTGGCCCTTGTGGAGGTAGCTGATGCTGTATGTTCGTGACTCGATCATCCAAACGTGCTAGAGCTGTCAGTACTCTATTAAGTGCGTCATCCTGATTCGGATGCTGTGGTGGGTTCTCCATCTCAGATGCGAAGTTTCTTCTAGTTCGGTGTCTGCGAGCTGTCGCTTCAATTTCTGGATCGAAAGGGAGAAGGGTTTCTTTCCCTTTTGATCTGGTGTGCATACGAAGCCTGAAAACACCAAAAACAAGAACTACCGCGTAACACTAAAATTAAATAAAAAAATAAAACGAAAATTAAAATTAAAAATACGAAAAATAAAATCTAGTCTAGTTTCCTCCTATTTTTCAAGATAAAAACTAAGCGCTAAATCCTATTCCCCGGCAACGGCGCCAAAAATTAACGTGTTATCATTGACACCAAGCTGAAGGATGTTATACCATCAGAATCAAGACCGACTGAAGAGAGACCGTATAGTATAGCTCTTGATCGATCTAGAAGAATTGGATTTGAAGCTCCTAAGAGGTATGGATTTGAGGATATGGTGGGATATACATTACAGGTTGCTGAAGAAGTGGACTCGTATGAGCCGTCCACCTATAGAGAAGTTGTTACATGTGCTGAGTCCATTCAATGGCTTGCTGCCATGGGAGATGAGATGTAGTCGCTGCACAAGAATATGACTTGGGATTTAGTTAGAAAGCTTCCGGAGAGAGAGGTTGTGACTTGCAAATGGGTTTTCAAGAAGAAGGAAGGGATGTCACCGACTTAGGGCATGCAGTATAAGGCTGGAGTCGTTTCTAGAGGGTTCACACAGAGAGGGGGAGTAGAATATGATGAGATATTCTCACCTGTGGTCAGACACAATTCCATTCGGGTGCTATTGCAAATGGTTGCCCATTAGGATCTTGAGCTTGAATAGCTTGATGTGAAGATAACTTTCCTACATGGAGAGTTAGATAAGGAGATATACATGACTCACCCAGATGGTTTTCAAATTCTGGGAAAAGAAGAGTATATTTGTAAGTTGAAGAAGTTCATTTATGGACTAAAGCAGTCTCAGAGGCAGTGGTACAAGAGATTTTATGGCCACATGACACAACTTGGCTACAACAGGAGTCCATATGATAACTGTGTGTATCATAACAAGCCGGAAAATGGTTCCTACATCTATTTAGTCTTGTATGTAGATGATATGCTGATAGCTGTTGAATTCAAGTTGGATATTCAAAAGTTGAAGGGTTTTCATAGTGTTGAGATTGAGATGAAGGATTTGGGTGCTGCTCAGAAGATATTGGGCATGGAGATCTAAAGAGATAGAAGTCGGAAAATGTTTTTCCTTTCTCAAAATGAATACATTCAGAAGATATTATCAAGGTTTGGTATGTCTACTTCTAAACCCATTGACACTCCTACTGCTGCTAATATTCATTTGTCCATTGTGTTTGCACCTAAGTTGACTAAGGAGATGGAGTACATGTCTAAAGTTCCCTACGCTGGTGCAATAGGGATTGATGCATGCGATGGTCTGCACTGGACTTGATCTTGCACATGCTATCAGTGTGATTAGCAGGTTTATAGCTCAACCTAGGAAGGAGCATTGGCAGGTAGTGAAGAGGATTTTTCGGTACCTTAGGGGTACATCAGATGTTGGTCTCCTTTATGGGAGTGATATGAATTGTTTGATAGCAGCGTATTGTAACTCTAACTATGCTGGAGATGTGGATAGTAGGAGGTCGATGATTGGTTATATGTTCACACTTGGTGGATCCATGGTGAGTTGGAAGGCTACTTTGCAGCCCACGGTTACTCTATCTACGACTGAAGTAGAGTGTATGGCATTAACGAAAGCTGCTGAGGAAGGAATTTGGCTGAGAGGATTGGTTAGCAATCTCGGTCTGCATCATGACTATGCTTCTGTATTTTGTGATAGCCTTAGTGTGATATGTTTGGACAAGGATCAAGTGCATCATGAGAGGACAAAGCATTTTGGCGTCATGTATCAATTCCTACGAAGTGAGAAAAGAATCAAGGTGAAGAAGGTTGGGACGGCTAATAATCCCGTCAACATGCTTACAAAGTTTATTTCGCATAACAAGTTCCAACATTGTTTGGACTTGTTAAATATTACGAGTTGTTAAGTTGTCCCATGGTTGGAGAGTAATCTGGGTACGAGTGGCTGCTTGTATGTCTATGCATTCTTTAGAATGCGTCTTTAAGATACATTTGTTTGATCTATGAGAGGATTCAAGTCAAGGCGGAAAATTGTTAATTTATGCCTTGAATTTGAGTTTCTGCTGAAGTTTGGGCGTGATGAAGAGTCGCATCCGTGACAGAATGTGCCTGGAAAGGGAATAGATACTGTGGAGTAAAGCAGCCGCGACAGGCTGGTCGCGGCCGCGTCAAGAAGTTGGACGCCGGCGTGTCAATTTGAGTTGGATTTGTTAGCCAGAAACTAGTTAGATGTCACGGTCGCGACAAGTAGCGTGCTTATTAAGTTTTCAGCTCTTTTAAAGCACAACTAATTAGAGAATATATCTATCAGTTCTAATTAGTTTTAGGTCTACTCTGGATCAGTTTCTTATTATTCTCTGATCATCTGTAACATCTGAAGAAACATCTGAATAAAAGATTTCCTCTCTTTTATCCGTAGACGTAGCTAACACATCGTTAGTGAATCATATAATTTACTGTGTCGATTTTACTTTATTAATTTTATGTTTTCTTTCTCGTATCTAATTTAACAAGGCGTACCTCGAAAATTACTCCACACAAGATTGTTTCTCTCCTTCCAAATGTTCCACAAAGTAACACAAAGTAGTGCTAATTAAAGTGTACCCCTTCAAGAGCCTTAACATATGGAAAAACTATTCTCCAACAGTTTCTCATAGGTTTGTCCATTGTAAAGTCATTTCATGGATGTGCAAAGTTTTCAGCATTGTTGTACAAATTGACAAGTAATCATGCAATGCCATCTATTTTAAGATTGTAATTCACAACAAGAGAAGATAGGAGCAATCGAAACACCCTTATACAAGATTAGCTATTTTACTTAAAAAAAATAGTTATTAAGGTAGTTTAAATTAAGACATGATACGAATATGTCACAATAAAACGAGTTGAATGGACCTATTTGGAGGAAGGGGGCGTTAGGGTCTTTATGTGTATTTTCTTAAATTTCATTGTAATTTAATTAAATAAAAGAATAAACTTATTTTTTAACTTGAGTAATTATTTCGTATTTTATGGAAGCCTATAAAACTGATATACGAAAAAGGAAGAATATATTAGAAATACGATAGTATAATTTTATTCAATTATCATTTTTCTTAGGTGAGATTTATTTGAATTATTTATTAATTTACTTTATCATCATTAGCAGTTTCTTATTTTATTTAAGAGTTGAGAACTATTAATTGGGCCTCACTGAATAGATATGTTTATAAGACTTGTGTTATTTGTTTATATGATTTATGCAACTATATAACTCATATGAAAACATTACTTAAGTTATAATATAACAAGATATTAATCTTTGAAATGTGATACTTTTTTTGTGACAAATTATCTTCAAACACGATTTTTCCTCCTAGAGGCTAGAACCAATGGAGTATTACTTAATTTTTATTAGACATTACATATTGGAATTTGAGTTGTGATCATTTTCTTTCCTTCTATAGAATTCCAACATACGAATTGTGAAGCTTCTATTCCGATTCGAACTCTCTCCTACATATCTTTCTACATTATTGGGCGCTGCATGGAAAGTAATTATTTCGTGTGGGATTTTTTTTCTCAAGTCATCCTTTAATTAATAATAAAATTGATTTAATTTCATGATGAAATTAATCCAGTTAATTTCTTATATTAATCGATGTTTGGTGAGTTCGCAAATATGTCCATGCAACAATCATCTTAAGACTGAAACTAAGAAAGATAAAAATGGTAAGTTGTGGCTAAAAATGATGGCCCTTTAAGGTGGACCTTAGATTTTTGTAGCCCTTACAAAAGGACTTTATTGGTACTACGGCCAATTAGGGATTAATCGGGTTGGTGCAAGTGCAACCAAATTCTTATTGGGATTCCTATTATAACTCCAACTACTCTCCTCATTTAATAATAAAGGTCATATTAATTTTTTTAAGACTAGTTTCTTAATTTAAAATAAAAGCTTGTTTCAAATGTCAATATCTAGTTTTAGGTAAATAACTAGAATTTTAATTCCATAAATTATTTAAAAGTGACTGAATATTTGAAATTAAAGTATAAAATCAATTGTGTAAGTGTGAATTCATAAGTTTTTAGAGAATTGTATATTTACGAGATTAACTAAAAATAAGATGTGCATTTTCAAACACGCGGCGTATCAATAATAAATAAGTATCTATTTGCTATTAAGAAAATTAACCAAAAGTGGGGGGAAAGCATTTGTACCCTCATATTTATAGGGGAATTCTTTTTTTTTTTTTTCCATCCTTATAAAATCCACATTTCTACCAACTTGCAAAGTGGGTAGACTAATCCAATTACATATTTCCAAACCTTGCTTCTCCCTCGTTCCATTTACAAATTCAAGATTCACACAATACACACTTCATGATATGCAGTTCATGATCCACGATTGAGCCTCATGATTTTAGAAACATGATTCACGATTTTAGACACACAATTCATAATATGACATTCACGATCCACAATATGCCATTGAGAACTTATAAGTCGAGCCTCACGATTTCAAAAATAAAATTCACGATATGCAATTAAGGATTCACGAATCGAGCCTCACAATATCATGATTTTAGAAATGCGATTCACGAACTTCACAATACACGATTTCAGAAAATCATGATACATGACTAAAAATTCCGGACTCAAATTTGATTGAGGAGGAGGGAGTCAAATTTGGAAAATAAAATATTATTTTAGAGAATAAAAAACAGTTGTACTAAAGATAAGTTTGCAGATGGAGTTGTAAATATTACTTTAGGCAAAGTGAAGTTTTGAAAAAAAAGCATAGTCGATGGTCAAGTGTGATAATTAGAAGTAGGAGGTGAAGTGGTATGTGGTATAAGTTTGATGGAAATATTCCAAGAAAGTAGGCAGTGTACTTTAGATTGATGATGAGTGTCTAACTAAATTCGACAACTTGTGGGGAAAGTTTGGCATCCAGGCACCTTCTAGGACCTTTCAACCAATGTTTTTCGAACCGGTTCAATCGGTTTTGTCGCTCATGCACTCCGATAGTCATTTGAATTCTCTGTTACAATAATTGTTTCATCGTCTATTACAGTCAATTCTCTAGGTGACACATATTAATTTATGACATCATACTATACACGTGTCGGTTAGTGAATGTGGTAAAACACAAAATGTAATACCAAAGTGTAATAGATGATTTCATGAGGTTCGATAATGATATAAAACCGAAAATAGTGTTAAAACCACTAAAACCAAATAAAATTGAATGGGTTGAACTAAAAAGCCATTTCCTACTTTTAAAAATTTATTTTAAAAATAATAATTATGCAATGATAAATTTCTTGTTTAGTCTTATATATATATTTTTTTACTATAAATATACATTTTCTGGTCATTTAAACGTTTATGTCATTTTTCAAATTCAATATATATTACGTTCTACGAATTATTTAAAATTTAATTAATTATTATTTATGGTCGAATCATCGGTTGAACCGATCGGACCGACTGAACCGTGAAATGATAGTAGGACCGATTCGCTCACTGATCCAGTTCCACAAATACTGCTTTCAGCTCAACTCATCCTCACTTTTGTATTGCCTCCGTTTCTAAAAAAAAGTCATGTTAGAGAACAATTTCTTCATGGAAGCAAGTTGTTCTAGCAAAATTTTCATATTTCTTTCATATTACCCTTAGGTAAATCTAAACAAATCTTAAATTTATGGTAATGAAAGATTTATTGGAGAGAAAAAATAGAATTTAAGATTATAAGAATAGATTTTCTAGGGATGTTTTTGTACATCCCATAATTTCTTAATTTTACCTGAAATAAAAAGAAGGCAAAAACTCGTATGTGACCGTCACACGGAGTGACAGGAAAAAGTATCACTTTTTTTTTAACAAAAAAAAATCACTTTTTGTAGCAAAAGTATCACCTTTATCTGTAAAAGTATTAATGTAGTAAAAGTATCACATTTTCTTGTAAAAGTATCATTTTTTCCTGTAAAAGTATCAATATTTTTTATAAAAGTGCATTTCGTCACACGTGTGACCGTTCACACACAAGACTCACTCTAAAAAGAATGACTTTTATTTTGTGAATGGATGGTTATATCTTGTGACTAAGAGCGCATTTGTCTAAAATTGAATATTTATAAACTCTAATATTCTATAAGTTGTTTTAAGAGTTTAAAGTTAATAAAATACGAATGATAAAGTTCATAAGCTTGCAAATGAATGATAAATTTAGCTATTGGAAGGTGAATTTAAAATTCATCATAAAAAAACATATTTTAATTTATGTGTGAAGTGTGTGACGATGTAACGTGTTTAGTGTGTGAACTGTGTGTAATTTGTGACAACAAGATAGTAATACATAATATTTTAAGCACAAACTTTTTAACCTACTTTTTAGTCTAATCCGAAGTGAGAGTTTTCTATACTTATACATATAGATACATAAATTTAAATCTTTTAGAATATTGTACGGTAAATTTGGGAGAGGGAATGACATCCAATTCCAAACAACCTAGTTAGAAAGAAAGAGTCCAACTTCCGCGCAATCGTTGCACCCATGTAACTCTCTTTTTTCTACTGTTAGATTTATTCTATTTCGATCTGAACGTTTATTTAATTCGAATAATTTAAAAAAAAGGCTTAAATGTCAAATCATTCTCTCATCTTTAAGTTATTACGAGTTCCAAAAAAACCTTTATGAAAACTAAGTTCAACACTCTATCTCCTTCTGTTTCAAAAATAATTCTCCACTAGCCAAGTTTTTCAGACAATTTTTTCTCTTTGCTTCTGCACAACATATTGCGGTTTTACACCAATCCGTCTTCATCCCGTCATATAGATGTACCATGTCGAACGAGAGCAAGGCCTCCTCCAACAGCGCTGCCGCCGTCGACTCCAACAGGCATGTTCACCTCCGTCGGGACATCCCCTTTTTCAGAGGTCTTCGATTCGAATTATTAAAAAATAATAATGGAGTGAATTCAAATTATTAAAAAATAATAATGGGTCAAGTACAACACTTAAAATGATAAAAATACCTTAGGTTGTATAGGTGCAACGGTTGCACATAAGAATTACCCAGAAAAAATTTGATTAGCGAAATAGCATTTTTTGAAAAGTTACAGTTTATTTAGTTGAATAGTTATAAAAGTTGATTTATATGCATATCTAACTCGGAGTTACAATCAATTTGTGACCACTAACAAAGACAAATAAGCACTTATGATCAAACATTATACTAAGTTTCTGAAAGTTGATTAATGATTTATTCTTAGTAAAGTCCATCAACTTAATAACAAAAACTTAGCAAAAGTATGTCTTTCAGTACCACTCTAGTGTAGGGATGATAGTTCGAAATTAGCAGGTGGCACCTGCCCAAACTCTAGCAGAAAGGATTTGGGTAGATTTAAATGTGTTTGGACTGGTACCGGAAGAAGATAAAGACTTACTAAAACATAATTGGATTTATTTTTATTTTTTCCTGAGTACCTGTAACTCGAACATGCTTATTATTTGGATATTGATTAAACTACATATTAATATATTAACATAAAGTGTTTTGTGGCTTTTTATTCAATCAGGTAGTTTTTTGTTATGTAAGTTGTCACTTGTTCCTTATCATATTTGAAATTCTACTAATGGATAAGTATCTTTTTTATAAAGGATAAATACCCTTTTAAACACCCACAGAACATAAAATAAAATAAACTTAATTTAATGTTGAGCAGGTTTGAATACCTTAAAGAAATTGGTGCATTTCGAGTTGCATGCCGATCCATAGTTGTGTAGAGTTCTTCATAACAATATATCATTATTTATCTGAAATATATTACTTATTTTAAAGAATAATATTATTTTATAGCATTTTTCGATATAAACACTAAAACAATTTTAGCATGATATCTTCCTTTTAACACATAATACCTTTTAAGGGAAAAATTCATTTTTAATCTTGTATGTCAAGGCTTGTCCAAAAAATGTTCTGTATATTCAGAAATTTTAATTTTAGTCCAATATATTTTAAAAATTATCCAATTTAAGAACACCAGATGCCGACGGCCACTAATTGTGTCGGAATATGCGCACGTGATCCAATAAATTTGAGATTTCAGGTAAAAAGCTAACGTGACAGTTCTGAATTCAGGTATACCTGCTAAATAATTAAATCAGCAGACCAATTAAAAAATACAAAATCTAAATTTACATCAACATATTAGACTTCCTAGAGGAAAATAACTTGTCGTTTTGGGTTTATTTAATTAATTGCATGTACACCTAAATTCATAACTATCACATTGGCTATTTGACAAAAAAACCTCCAATTTATTGGGTCACTTGGGGTAAAGTTACTGACCTCCAAAATCTATTAGTGTCCTTATTTGGGCATTTTTTGAAACATAGGTGGCCAAAATTGAAATTTCAAAACATGCAGAATTTTTTCTGACAAGCTCTAATATATAGGATTAAAAATAATTTTTTCACTACCTTTTAATATAAATATTAATATCTTATTCATAAAAAACTACATACACCCTCTCTATTCTATTTAAATTCGAATGACACCGGTTATTCGAATTTAAAATTCATATAATTGGTGTATAAGAACTTACTCCAAGTCGTGTATATCAAGTTTACAAGTAGGAATACGAGAAGACGATACTCTCACGAATTGTATTTTTTGGGAATGGTGCGTAACTTCTTTTTACTTTTTATTATTTATTTATATTTATCTATTTGTTAGTGTTGAATAAATATTTATCTATTTGTTAGTGTTATCAACTACCTTTTTCCAAGTTGTTTTTTAGTTTTTCATTTATTTTCCAGTTCTTTTTGTTCTTTTGTTCCCCTTTACAATTATACAAGATTTTCCTATCCATTTTTAAATTATGTTTCTCATATTATTTTATTTTTCATTTTTAGTCAAATTATCTACAAGACTAACCTGGCATACCATTTGTGAAATGGTCCAAAAAATAGAGGTAATAATTCGGACAGCGTGATCAAGTCTGTCGAACTAATATCATACATTAGATTGGGCCATGCCAAAATTCCACCAAATAAAAAAATTAGTGAACCTAATTAACTTAGCCTATCGCTCTAAATATACTAATAAAGATCTTTTGATCGGTTCACGATCCACCAAACCTGTTAAATACGTTAATATTGGGTGTGAGTAAAATTTATTTATTTTGGAAAAAGTGGTGCTTTATTTAGTTAGTATAGTAGGAGTATTTAGTTTTATTCTGTCCTAAGGTGCATTTAATGTATTGCTAAAATAATGGCGGATAACTGCATCTGGACCACTCTTCCCATTTGCAGAATTCATTAAAAATCCAAGGTATAGGAAAGTGCGATACATATCATAAATTAAGGCTGCTTAATTACTTCAACTTTTTCATTCATTTTTTATTTATTACTTTACAGTAATTAACCGCATTTAATACTTTACATATCCCATCAGACACTACAGTAAAACAAAACTGCAAACAATTTAATCGGATCAATGCGCCTTATTTATATTTTTTAAAATTTTGAAAAAAAAATGATATTCCCTCTGTTTCTTTTTAATCGTCCCATTTTATTTAAAACACAGTTTCTTTCTAATTGTCATAATGCATTGTTGATGCCACTTAATCTTCTTTTTTCATAAATAATCATAATAAATAAACAAATATTGTGAATTTGATATAATTAATGAGTTCCTATATAATTAAGGGAGTGGTTAAAAGACTTTGGGATGTGTTTTGATATCCTAATTAATAAAAAAAATTGATTTGTGCAAATAGATAAAATATGACTGATTAAAAAGGAACGAAGGGAGTATAATATTTACTTGGAGTACTTGATGATGATATAGTAGTTGTATTTAGTTGGAGTAGTTAATGATGAATTATTTAGTGGAGTACTTACTACTTACCCCGTCAGTTTATGAAGTTACTTTGAAATTGTTTTAATGGTGTAATATTTTCTATAACAATCGTACTATTGGATTATACATAATTATTGTTAATGTGTTAGTAATACTGTATTTTGGAAAATGGAAAGAGAATATTCTTTTGGAAAAAAGTATGTGGTTGCTTATAAGAAGTTCTCTCCTTTCTCATATTTATTTTCCTGTGTATGTCTATGAATTTTGACAAAGTAAATTGTGAGATGCTATTCCCACCATCTTAGACTACAGTATGATGAGAGAAAATGTGAATATAATTTTTTGACAAACAGCAATCTACACTAACAATGACATGACAACACGATTTCATATGTCTATACTTCATCCGCCTCGGTTTAACTTTTCTATTTTGAATGGATACGAAAATTAAGAAAAAATAGATTTTGTGGAATCTTTGATTTTTTTAAAGGCCGAGATTGAAAAGGTGGAGATTTTGATGATGAAGATTGTGATAGAAATTTGTCATTTATGGGCTGAAAAGTTAAGTTGGGACAACCCGAAAAGGAAAGTAGGAAAGTTAGAGAGGACTGAGGTAGTATTTCTTGACATGTCAATGGAAAATACAAAATTATATATAATTACTATTATTTACAATACTAGAATTTTCCATGCAAGATTTGAAATATTTATATTTTCTAGAAAATTAAAATTAACTGAATGAGTTAAATAAAATGAATATTTAATTTTTATTAATGAATTTTAAATTATATAATAACTCTGTTTGGTTTATTTTTACTTGCAACACAAACCATTGTTTACTTCAAAGTCAATATATAAACAAGCAATTGTTTACTCCAAAGTTAAAATTTATAACAAAATATTCATTAAGTATAAAATTAAATATTGATTGATTTTTGTCTGTTATAAGTATTAAAATGACTAGGAAAATTGTGTGCGCATAACATTGTTGAAGAAATACTTTCAAAAGATTTAAGAGAAAGAACTTGAAAATGCAAATGTTTTTTTATCTAATTTTTTAAAGTGAAAATGTTTACTTTTTATTATTTATAAACTGCTTTGATACTATATTAGTGAAGATAAATATATAGATTTGTTTTAAGAATAAAATAAGGTATTTAAGAAAAAAATAAATTTACTAACTTTTGAAAAAGTATGTAATAAATTTATAAATAAATATTGTCTTAAAAAGTATTTATTTAATGTTTATTTGCAGCAGAAATTCAACATGAAATAATGGAACTCATATTACATACACAAATTAATCTACCTCAACAATCGTGATTGACTTAGTGTACTTTATTTATAATATCCAATGTATATGTCAAATTATATTTAATATATATAAAAGAGAAGAAAAGTTATCTGTATTTTAATTGTTCGAAAAAAGAGTTTTTTTAATGAAATAAATTAATCCTAAGTTATCTCATGTAATTATTTATAAATTGAAAATTACGAGAAAAAATCAAATTTGTAACCAAGTAAGTTATTGCATAATGTATTATATATACGTATATCTTATTATATGAGTAATGGTTAAACCTATATAATTTTTAGCAGATATAATTAGCGGAATATTTTTTTTTTTTGTGATTTTCTCTTTTAAAGTGTCATTTTTTTATTATATAGTAAGATAAATAACTAAATACTTACATAACATTAATATTATTAATTCATACTTATATACATTTCTTCAATTCATTCTATATTTTATATATAAAATTATATTATTCATTTGTTAATATACCAAATTTTATTATATTAAGGAATTAAGGAATAACAATGCATTAAGTCAAATAATATCTTAAATATTAATGATATACTTATTCGTATTTTATGATTTATTTAATAATGAACTATCATGGTTTTATTAATGAAATAGTATTAAATAGTTATTTGTAGGACTTGTAACTAAACACCAACACTATTTTTGGGAGCAATTAATATTGTTCCATCAAGTCACTAATACTTTTTAATTAAAAGGAAAAATATTAGTTTTCTTAAAAAGTATAGACTTTTTTACTGACAATTTTCAACTATCATTTTCAGTTGAGAAATTGTTTGGAACCATACATAGGGGATTAATTAAATACACAGTTTTTCCGAGTACCACTTCTGATTTGGATAAGGTCGGTGGAAATTAAACTTTGATCAATTAGCTGAATTATAAGATATTTTACAAACTGAATCGCAATTAATTTTCATTATATACACGAATCTAAAATATGTGTATGAGTACACAAAAGTTTTTGGCTATTTAAATACACATAAAATAGTGATTTTGTTAGGTAGAAAATGAAACTAACAATCTAAAATATGTGGGCCTATAAATGATGGGAGTGTCATTATCAATCCAGCCTTTTCAGGTTATCCTTAAAAAGAGAATTCGCAAACCTAAAACTATCATTATCACTAACCTTTCCACAAATACACCCATAATTATATACTCATTAACCTATAATCTAAGCACGTTTATCGCTGATCCACTTTCATCATTCTTTATTAATTGCATCAAAATCAGCATCTTCACTTACATATTAAGCTTACCAAATAACTTTCTTTTCCGGAAACAATTAAGAGGCCCGTGAAAATCGAGTTTGGCAAGAGAAGAACTTCTGTTAGGGTGTGTTTACGGGGTGTTTGTAATTGTTTTTTAACTTATAGTTTTAAAAAAACTGTTTTGGAGTATTTGAGAACATAACTTTAATTTTAATAGAAGTGCTTTTAGGTCAGAAGCTAAAAGTGAAAAATTATTGTTTTTTCAACTTTTTGATATTTTGGTAATAATAAAAGTTTTTTCTCATTAGTAAGCTAAAAGTTGCTTAAATATCAAAAACTTCAACTTTTACATTTGACCAAAATCACTTTTATTCTCAAACACTGCATACTTTTGATTTTAAGCAATTTTACCACAATATCTAATTACTCCTTTAAAAGTTAAACAAAGAGAAACACCCGCTACTTATGATTTCCCTCAATTCATTAAGGGAATCAAATCGCAATAAAGCACACTCATTAACTCTCTTAGCTAAGTTTGACTTCTCCACCCTTAAGTAAACACGGCAGATTTGACAGGTTTGTTTGTTTGTTTGTTTTTTTTCCTTTTAATTTGTTTGTTCATTGTGTTCTCTTACAAATAATAGAGGCTGTGAAAAAAAAATACTAATGCCGTTTTTGCAAAATAATTATTTTAAAGTCTAAAGAATACCAACTTTAGAAATAATAGTAAATTGAAAATTATAGCATGTATATCAGAACATCTCGCTCCGTTCCTTTGAAGTCTTTAATGATTAAATAAACAAAAGTTTTCAACAAAATAAAACCCTCAAAACTAATAATGCCGTGTATAGTTATTTAAATAATTTAGTATTTTTCCTTGTCATTATTGAAACTATATCTTTTTCAATTATGATATTAAGTAAATTTTTATAGGAGGAATTTGATACATGAATATACTATTTCATACTTAAAAATATACAAAAATAAGTAGTGCAAAAATAATAAATATACCAAACTAGTAGGTCTCTTATACACCAGTTGTTGAAGTGGTCTCTTGTACATCAATTGTATAGATATTAGATGGATAAAAAGGTTTAAATGTTTATGCATAAATGTATTACGTGCTCTGGGTAAATGTATAATGGTGAAAATATATTAATGTTTATGTTTAGATATATTAAGTAGGTATTATATTATATTTATCAGAACAAGTAATACCTTTAAGTATAAATCGTGATACTTAATTCGAATTGCACCGTGTACGTAGTGTCTATCCTGAATAAAATATGGTGTGAAATGATATTTTAATTCATTGTTGGGATGGCCATAGATTGAATCCGTATTTGAATAGCAATTAGGTCGGATTTAATTAGTATTTGAATTGCAAAATAGAGTGGTGGTGGGTGCAGATGAGCCAGTAGTAGAATAAAATAGCTTAGAAGCCTTAAAGACATGAAACGCTGGAGGCTCCGAGAAAAGCTCACTCAAAGTCACTTCTTTTCAACTCCCGAGGTCTCCCTCTCTCTCTCTCTCTCTAGATTGAAGAACCACTCTGGTAGTAGCCATTGTACGCTAGTGGGTACTGTACGCACCCAACAACCTCCACAGTGAAGGGAAGAAGATCCCCTCCTTTGTCCCCCTAGCCTTGCCCCCCTTCCACCTATACATACATCTTCCTCTATCTCTCCATACATTCATGCTTGTTCCCTTGCCGTGACTGGCCTCGGGCAACGCCACCAAATAATGGATCCACAAGGGGCGGCAATGATGAATGACGGAGGAGTTTACAATTTCGCTGAGATCTGGTCAGGATTTCAGATGAATGCCGGTGCGGCGTCGTATGCTATGGGATTGGATCCGATGGTGATGGACCAGAGATCGAATCATAGTCCCCCAAATCACTATTCCAGGAAGCGTCGTGAAGAAGATGAGTGCGCAAAGGGAGGAGCTTCTACTAGCAATAGCAATGGAAACAGCAACAATAATGCCATGGTAAAACTAAAAAATCTCATTTAGAAAGTATATTTATCGTATTGATGCATATATATCTATATATTGTGCTAAGATCATTGTGTATATGATAGGTAATATTTGCCAGCTTGTACAGTTGATTTTCTGTTGCTAAATTTTGTACTTTTTTGTGATCCGTTCGATATGAACTTTTCTCCTTATTTCAGCATCTATCTGCGCGCGCACACACACACACACAAACACACACACACACACACACATGTATATATATATATTATATAAATGCGTCTGTATACTAGTGTGTATTTATGCCTGATTAAGAAAAAAAATGGTAAATAAACAAATGGACAAATTTCTTATTTATTTGTTGGCACTCAATTTTCTTGAAGTTCTAATATGGCAATTAATGTTGGCTCGAAGCAGAGTGAGGGCGACAATAAAAGAATGAAAGCAGTGGCATCAAATGATAATGGTGAAAATAAAGGAGAAGGTGAAGGGAACTCAGGTAAGGCAGCGGAGCCACCTGCGAAATCAGCTGAACCACCAAAGCAAGACTACATCCACGTTCGAGCAAGAAGAGGTCAAGCTACTGATAGTCACAGTTTAGCCGAAAGAGTAATGCCAAGACTCCATGTCCTTTTTATTTATGTGAAAAGAAGAAAATTTTTGTGGTTTTTATCAATTTCATTTAGAAAACTAAGTAGAACAAATAGGTCTATTAGTTGGTTTTGGAGTGTTCGACGCATGAATAGTACATGATATATATATTAAGAGATTTTTCTTGTATATTGGTGCAGGCTAGGCGCGAAAAGATTAGCGAGAGGATGAAAATTCTTCAAGATCTAGTTCCTGGTTGTAACAAAGTGAGTATCAACTACTGTTGGACTTGACTCTCTCAGAGAGAAGTTTGTGCTGTTTCATTTGTTTAAATTTGTTATAAAGAGAATGCCCTTGTCTTTTATTTTCTTAACTATTAGATTGAAATATATACGTTCTGCAAAAAAGGCATTTGGTCTTTCTCAACACTGTTAGGCTTCACAGTTCTATTTGGAATTTTGGACCATATTTATGGTGAAGAGGTTGTAGGATCTTTGGATCGAGCAATTTAGGAGTTAGCCATGGAAAGTTTTCTGCATTAGAAATGCATATTGCACTGCTTGTCTGTTTTCCTTCTTTAAGACTGTCTTTTATGCAGCATGGAATCTTAATATCTGCATTTTTTTATACTTATACAAGAACCTGCACTCATCGTTTATTCTATAACTTCTTTGTTATGTTGGTTGATGCTTAATGATCGATTCTTTCATCTATTTTTCTAGAGTTGCATTCATCTATAACCTTACCTTGTGCCTGAGTGAGAAAACTGGGTTAGTTGTTGTTGACCTCATATCTTCTCTCTCTTACAGAGTCGTGTAATTATTACTTTTTATCTTCCAATTCTATGCTAGTATATTTGATATTCACTTGGATGTTGCACGCATTTTTTCCTTCTTCTGTTTTCAGGCTAGATGCTCCTATATTTGTCTACTTATTTTCCTAAAGGAACTAATTGGAGGATAACATTGTTTGAATTCAGGTTATTGGCAAAGCACTAGTGTTAGATGAGATCATTAACTATATCCAATCATTACAACGCCAGGTGGAGGTAGATCACTGACTCTGTTTCTCTTGTTCACTTCAGTTTCCACCTGCAGTGTGGGTGGGTGGGGGTGTATTATTTTTTCACTAAAATATTGAAAACATGCACTATCACTGTTGATTTGTCTCAACAGTTTCTTTCAATGAAGCTAGAAGCAGTCAACGCAAGAGTGGGCATTGATGGATTCCCTTCAAAAGATGTAAGTGCTCATTATCCCACTTTCTGAATTTGGTTGAACTTCTTCATTACTTCTAATTTGAGTTAGAAATTGCTCATTTTGTTTCACCAGCGGAGAAATACTCCCTGAAAATGTAGTAGCCATTCTTCATACAAGTCTGGTAGATTTTTCCGTTAATTTTATATCTCATCTAACATTCAGCCTAGACAGAAGTTTACCTCATAGGTTGTTTTCCCGTCGTATGATGCAATGTTGAGGGGAATTTGATTGTGATGCCTTGATTGGCATTTTTGTAGAAGCCAATAGACGATTTCTAGCAAACCAATAAGAAGTTTCATGTAGTCTATCTGAACTTTCACTAAATATATATATATCTTTAGTGATATAGGGTAGAAAAGACAGAACACGGTTCTTAATATAACTGGCAAAAGACAGAACCATACCCTGAACTTAAGTTGAAAACATCCAACTGGGAAAGTGACGGATAGGAATGAAAAAGTAATCAAAACCACACGTCCGATGCTGAGTTTTAAAAATTAGGTTATGACACGTCTTTTTCATTGGGCAGTTTCCTCAGCAAACCTTTAATCCCTCTAACGTGGCGTTTGGTTCTCAAAGTTCAAGAGAATATGCGAGGGGTTCATCACCGGAATGGCTTCATATGCAGATTGGCAGTGGTTTTGAGAGGCAATCGTGAGAATCTCCCATCATCCATAGCTAAATAAGAGAATTGGAAAAGGCTGTGCATCTTCGTATACATAATTATTACTCGAATCAGAATATATATTTCGGTTTCCACTATCAGGTGTAGATGTGTTTCAGCATTGTGTTGAATGTTGGTTTGGTCTTATAGAAGCGTTTGCTGGTTACATCGATTATTACCCCATAAAATGATTCATAGAATCAATGATGATGTTGTAATATGCCTGTTGAGAAGTTGCAAATTTGTTATTGTTGTATTATCTCATTGCTATTTGCAAACTGGGGTGTAGTTACTAAGTTGATCGATCATTAAATAAAAGTAGCTGTTGTGTTACTTTTTTTTTTTTTTTTAATCAAACTGTTGTTGATTGTTTGCTCCATTATTTTTTTTGGTTGAAGAATAAGGTCTGGATAAAAGTAAAAGTAATTGTAAGTTATGTTCCTACTCTGTTTACAGCTGCCAAGAATACAAAATATAATTAAATTCCTGAAATGAAGAAAAGTACCTTGAAGAAGAAAACCAAAACACACACACACACACAATATTAAAAAATAAAATATTCCTCTTCGTAAAATTGGGCATTCGTTGGCCTGGAATATCAGATCCAATCAAAGTGGGTTTTGGATTTGGTCCAAATTATCTATATCAGGCTACTAAGCCCCCATATTTTAGATGCCAAAAAAAAAAAAAAAAAAAAAAAAAAAAAACTAGCTTTTTCCGTTATATTATGTTTTGACAAATTCTAATACAATCATCAATTTAATCTTAATTATGTCAATTTTTGCAAATTTAAGAGATGAATGCACAATTTGCTCATTGCAAATATGATGTCACTTGTCCTAACATCATCTCTGGAAGAAAAGAAAAAAAAAAACACCAATTTCTTTTAACTGCCAAAAAAATCAAAATTAGTTTAGTTGTTTGCAGAGGTAATCCAATACCTAAATATTTGTTAACTGTAGTTATACACTCATACTTAACAGCGACCCATAGTTTAGTTTGAGTAATAGCCCCCAAGCCCCCCTTGATATCTTCAATTTTTTTAGTAATTTTATTAATATGTGAAATTTTGTTTTAGTTTGGAGTTGGAAAAAATATGATAATTTTTTGGTTTAATTTCACCGTATTTAGTTCTGTTGATAAATTTTAATATTTTTTAGAGGAAGAAGATACTTTTTTTATTTCTTAGTGAAATGAAATTAAATACGAGCCATTCTACCCCAATAGATTTCGTAATAATTTCAAAAGAAACGGATTTACAGAAAAATTTAAAAGACTCGTTGTGGACAAGATCCCCCTGGCAATTCGTAGTTGCCAAACATTACCAAATATCCTGTGATTGTTTCGACATCGTGAAAATGGTAGACGATATCGAATTCCTAGAAGATTTTTGGTCTATTTTGGTTGGGGTATTAGGTGGTATTGTTAGTTAAATACGAAACGGATTTTAAACGTTGCTTTATACGTACAAATATTATTCAGGTTTTGTCCAATAAAAATGTTAAAAAAATCAGGCAAAAACACAAAGTTTCAAATTAATATATCGTTGATTGTTACAGGTATAAACCGTTTGTTAATGAAAAATACAGAACCAAAAAATGGCTATGCTTATGTAAATTCTGGAATAATACAAATATACAAAGTATAAATGAAATTGATATGCACGCTAATAACTGAATAGTACGCATAATACAAAGTATAAATGAAATTGATATGCACGCTAATAACTGAAGTAACATTAACAAGAGCTAAAACCTTGTGTGATGAGTAGTACAAAAGTATTGACTAAAACAATAAATTGAAAGTAACCAACCAATTGTTTTGAATAAGAAAAGGCTTAATAAACTAGATAAATGATTAATAGAAGGGATCGTATTGGTCCAGACCCTGAAAGATAGGCCAATTATTAATTCGGGCCTTAAAAGATACTACCTCCGTCCCAGCTTAACCTGCCTACTTGTCATTTTGGTTTGTCCCACCTTAAGCTGTCAGCCCCATAAATGACAAATTTTTCTCACAATCTCCACCCTCAAAATCTCCATTCTCAATCTCCATCTTTAAAAAGATCAAAGATTCCACAAAATTTGTTTTTTCTTAACCTCTGTGCCCAGTCAACCTAGGCAGGTTAAGTCGGGATGAAGTGAGTAACTTTTATCAATTCGGGGCCTGAAAGAATTATGACTATCAATATAAGCTTCTAATTTTAACAACTTTAATCTATATATATCTAAAAACAAAATGACTTTTTGCTCGAATTGGAAAGAATGAATTTTTCCCGCCCATTTGCACTTACTAAACTGGGATCGTCTTTTCCGAATTTTTTTTGTTTAAATTGATTTTGGTGTTATGTCAGTGATTAAAAAATCCTAAATTTGATCTAGATCTGGTCAACGATTTTAATATCCAATAAAATCTCTTAAGTAGTTTGTTACAGTCCTATGTAATGCAATGAATAGATCATCTTTTTTTTGCTGAAAAACAATTTATGAGATATTAACTCTATTTTGTAATCGGAAAATATATCAATTTAGGATATAGGGAATCAATTTGGTCTATTTTAACAAATCAATTCTGTTGAAACAATCTGAATATATTTGATTTTACTGAATTGTAGGGATCCTTAGAGCTATTCAAAACCCTAATGTATCATCTTTAAATACGAGCAAAAAATGGAGCACACCATCATTCATTTTGTCATTCAGAAACAATCAGTCGTCGCCCTCCTTGATCATCTTTGTAAGTTCTTTATTTCGTTTACTATTTTTAACATACTTCTAAAATCTACTGAATCAAACATAGAATTTACATGTACATTTTCAACCCTAATTCATTGATGGTTCCGTTGTGTTATGCTCGTATTGGTTTACTGCAAAATTAGCAAAATATCTCATATTCAAAATGTTGAAAACCTGTATGACTATAGCATATATAACTCTGAAAACATGTATGACTACAACATACATTTCATTGAGATGCATTACATTTCCTCATGGGTCTTCAGATAGTGTATAGTGGATCTGTTTCACTGCATTCCGAAGATTGAAAAAAGTCATTTAGTGTACTACACATATTAGATCCCGGATTTGCAGTTAACATTTGATCAATAGATTAAGGAAACACTGATTTACCATTAAGTAAACATATTGCGTCTCTTTCTTCCAGGAAATGGCTCCGCGTTTTGCTAAAATAATGACACAAGATCCGACTGGGCACTCAAGCTAAAATTGGTTAGGGTTTATAATACACCTGTTTCAGAATTCCGGATCAGATCCAAAGCTTCGAACATGTGTTTCGGGATATTGAGGTAAATTGTATATATGAACTCAGTATAATTTTTCATCTACTATATTTCTAAATGTCGTTATAATATGTTAAGATCGTGACTAAACAGAGCTAATGAACTCATTTCAATTTTTTCATGTACTATTTAACCTCATTATTTATACGAAATACGCTATCCAGTTATGTTATAAATAATATATATTAGGTTAGCATGGCTAGAAATCCATTTCTCTATAAAATCTTATCTACTGTTTAAGCTACATTTTTTTATTGTATTTTTAGATGTTTAGAATCTGCTATCTAATTTATTTATAATGACTAAAGCATGTCTAAGTTCCTGTTAGTATTTAGATAGATAAGTATTATTTTGTAACTAAAATGCTCATATGATTGTTTATTAGCTACTATCTAATCCGTAACTAAAATACTCATCTAATTGTTTATTAGCTACTATCTACATGGTGGTAGGGGGCGTGGAATATCCGTCTTTCACTCTTGTGATCAAGAGAAAGCATCCAAAGTGGCAAATTGGTAATTGGTATGTAGCCTATTTATTTATATTGTATCTATTTGTGATTTATAAGAACAACTCACTACTTTATCTTTACACGAACAAAAGGTTCCTGAAACAGTTCAGGTACCATTGGCTAAAGTGGGGACACCTAATTAATGGGAGAGCAAAGCTTCGCACGTGGTAATTTGGTGGCATTCGAGAAACAAATTCCTAAGGCTCCATTTGGATGGAGGGATTTGATTTGTCAGGGGATTTAAAATGAACAGATTTCAAAATCCTTAGATTTGAAATCCATGGACTTGAAATCCCTTGTTTGGATTTATGGTGGATTTGTGAAAGGATTTTGAAATCCAAAATTTTCAAATCCATTATTTGGCAAAACACTGATACAATATTTGTAAAATTCAATTTTTTTTTTCTTTAAAGTTTAAACTAACAATTTATATTTTTAATTAAATAAAATAATATTTATCTACATCAAAATTAACCGAATAATTTTTTTTCTAATTATATATATATACACACATATATACATATTATGTATTTTATATCCCAAAAATTTATTGGAAGCATTTAATTAGAGATAAAAGGAAAAAAAAGAATTCAAAAAAAATATTATGAGTATTTTATTGGAGAACGAGAGGAAGAGATAGCGATAGGGAGAAGAGAAGAAGAGAGAGAGCGGGGAGGAGAGAGAGAGAGAGAGGACGAGAGAGAGAAAGAGAGGACGAGAGGACGAGAGAGAGAGAGAGGGGGGGGGGGGGGGAGGAGAGAGAAGTGTGAGTCAGGAGGGATTTGTAAATGACTACATTTGTCAAAGGATTTGAAATCCACCCAAATATAGTGTAAAATGGAGAATTTCAAATCCTGGATTTGTAAATGAGTTGATTTAAAAATTTGGATTTTCAAATCCACTCATTTAATATTTTATCCAAACGCATGGAGTGGATTTGACAATGGATTTATAAATCCATAACACAAATCCCTCCATCCAAATGGAGCCTAAAGGTTCTATTATGTAACTATCATTTAGGGTATTTGTTGACTGACATAATTCCTATTTTATCTCTATTTGCATCCTAAGTCTAGCAATTCCTGTATAATCTTCGTTTTTTCTAATTTCTGAATGAAATATTATCTCTATGGCTAATATTAGAAATTTTTAGATAATGGATAAAAATGTAAGTTTAAAGCCCAAATCAAAACAATTGTTTGTTGATTTCATATATTTTTGTATCATATCTACACACATATAAAATGATCTTTTAAGAGTATTCATTGTATAATATTAGTCCAAAATTTCAGAACAATATATCAAACAACAACGCTAAACATCTCAGCCATCAAGCCATAAAACACTTTGGTATTCTTATGTTTATTTGAATAGGGAATGATTTATGGTGAGAAGTACAGAGCAGAACATTAAAAAGATATTAATAGAAGAGGAAGGAAGGCATTCAAAAGACATCACAACGTTCACAAAGATATCACAACATGGTAAAGCTCACAGGCTCAACCACAATAGTCAAAAGCATCTAAGAGATGGTATGTAATTTTATATTTAGAAGGAAATAAATGGACTTGAAAATGTAGAGGCACTTATCTATGTCTTGTGAGCATGTTTGTTGCACATCTGCTTTGTTGTGCATACAGTTCTATTTGTTTGAAGTTATTATAGTTGTACCTGTATTTTAAGTTACAATATGTTATGAATTTATTATATCAACAAAACAAATAAAAACAATATCATGTTGCCTTTTTTTTTTTTACAAATAGATGATTCTAAGCTTTATGTAACATAACAGACAAAATAAGTTTGTTCAGCATCAGGTTTTATAGGTTATTTCATTTTCTTCATATATATCTACAAGATGTATGTAACTAGCTAAAATAAGATGGAAATTATAAGTTACTGATGAAATCATTACATCAGTGGTTGTAACATATATGTATGATCCATTAGTTGACTCAAATAAGATTTTAACCAAACAAATACAAATCACTCACATAGGCAGTAGTGTGAAGTGTGACCCCTAATCATTACATGAATGCTTATATTACAAAATATGTACATTGGTAGTTGAAAGAAATCATATGCAAAATAATCATGAACATATGGCATAGGTAAAGTTCGTTTTAGCAGCCTATATATATATATATATATATATATATATATATATATATATATATATATAGAGAGAGAGAGAGAGAGAGAGAGAGAGAGATTAGCACATCAGACATTATATAATGCATATACATGAATAGTTATAATTATATATGCCATCTATGATTAGTCATGCGTAAATTCTGAAAACTGGTGTGCATATCATACAACAAATTGCATAAATAAGTAGAATAAATATCATTTTATATTATCAATTTGGAATCACATTTGTATAAAAATTAGACTATCACAAGCAAAATCATATTACATACATAGTAGTGGTATCCAAAATGTCATCATATCACTAGATAAATTACATATGTCTATATTAGTAGTTGAAAGAATTCAGATGTACAAAAGTATACGACATGTCACATAGACAAGTAGTGGTGGGACAAACAATACTATAATTCCAGTATACAATAAATTTAAAATACAGCCTAGGCTCTAATGATAAGAATTATTTTGAAAATATTTGAATAATAAACTCTAATCAGGATCTGTGATGACCAAATACTTGTGCGATCATTAAAAAAAGAAAAAAGAAAAAAGAAAAAGCATGCATTCATTCTAATAGATAAATCAAGCAAATCAAGACAGAAATATCACAAATTAATAAAAAATCAATTATTTAATATCTAAGTAGATAAGATCTTTTGTTCTTATATGTAGATTTCAGAACAACAACATTATAATCTGACTTCTTGCCTATTTGTTAGATCCGAAAGTTTGTAGTCAAATTATTCTTGCCGATGAAAAAAAAAAACAGACAACAAAGACTACGTATGACCCATTTTAATCTAAAAAAATGGAAAAAAAATAAAAATTGATGCTGCTATATAATTAAAAGACATAGTTTTTCAGATTTTGAGATCACAACTTTGAAGGTAAACAGTCAATTTCAAATAACCAGATTCAACATGCACTGGGTATTTGGTGCTCTATCAGATCCGGAGGAAAAAAAAAAAAGAAAAAAACAGAGAACAAATTCTATTAATATTTCAACAATATCCATAAAACGCTAATTGTTCCAAAGCTGATCAAAATGCAAATAAAGAAACATGCAAATCAGGTCATACCTTTTATTTTCTCCGACGAAGAGCTACAAAAGTGACGATCGGCGAAGACTATGAAAGAATCGTCAGCGAAAGTTATATTTTTTTGAAATCGGGGGAAATACAAAATTAGGGTTTTCTCCTGTTTTTCAAGAAACAATCGTTTATAGGCAACATAGGGTTGAATCAATAAAGATGTATGGATAAAAATGTTCGGACAGAGGAAGAATGTAGGATGAATTTGGATAAAAGCAGATTGTAAGAGATTGAAGATTGAGGCAGGGAGATCGACGAATATGTGTCTAGAGAGAGAGAGAGAGAGAGTCTTGAGTGACTCTTGAAATTTCCAGAATCTTCTTCCGAAATGAAGAGACTTTTAAATGATGTTAAAAAATGGCATTGAAGTAAAACCGTTGTTGCGTTTTTCATTGTTTTTTTTTCTTTTGTTATTAGTTTCATCATTTGGGCCTGCTTTAAAATGATGTGGTTTAAATTAGTTGAAGCCCAAATAATTTGGGCTGATAGCTCACACCAACTTTTTTTTCCATAATGCATTAATATCATGTTTGATTAAGATATCTAAATTATTTAAAATTTATTTTGTTGTTAATCCAAGATTATTCTAATCAATATGAATTAATTCATTTTATTCGACTTTCAAATTTAATTTAATATGTCTTTAGTTGTTAACTAATTATTTTAGTTTTTGTTTATTTCATCAAAATGTTTTGAACAAAATGTATTGATATTTTAGTAAACAAAAATAACTACTAATAAATACCAACTAATTTATTTCGGACTAAATATATATTAATATGTGATATAAGCAAATATTAATTATATATTACGGGAAATCAATTGATATATTTTAGTAGTGTAAGAAAAAACACATATTACAAATAATTTTATGTCCATGCTTCAGTTGTTGAGAAATTGATAGATGATTTGTTGTCTAAATCAATTTTTTTGTCTTTCTTTTTAGAGGATTCTCCTTTGGTAATGCAGATCTGTAACGGATCATCTTCCAAAAGTAGTAGGAGCACTAAATTTGGTGACGATGTGGAGCTGAGTACTGTTACATATCCATTCTCAAGGATACCTTTCAGTGATATCACCAATGGTACTTACAACGAACATTCATGTATTATTATTATTATTATTATTATTATTATTATTATTATTATTATTATTATTATTATTATTATTGTTGTTGTTGTTGTTGTTGTTGTTGTTGTTGTTGTTGTTGTTGTTGTTGTTGTTGTCGTTGCTTTTTTTTTTTTTTTTTTAAATTATTATTTTTTATATATGATTTTACGTGAAACAATTTATTTTATTATATAGATTCTAATGATAAAAATTTCATTTATCAAGTATCAAGAATCGATAAATAGCCTTCAGTTAGTACGGTTAATGTTATAATTCTGTCGTACAACGGAGTCACACTGCGAGAAATCCAACAAGTAGTGAAGTTATTGATATTGAAAGAGGGGATGGAATTGCAGTTACAAATGATGATGCAGGTATGCATGAATTTTCTGTTACGAATGAAAGTTCAATTTTGGGTATTATGATGTAGTTAGATTTAAATAATATTCTTTATTATAATGTAAAAGTGTTTTTATATTTATATTTAATTAGCAGAATATTCAAACAAACAATATTGGTACCATTAATGAATCTTCAAAAAATGCATTTTCTGTTAGTGATTTGACGGATGATGAACCTCCTATACCCTCATTGAATCACTAGCAACCTAAGCCTAAAAGGGCTTCAAGAAAGTGTGAAATAATTTATTAATTGTTATTATACTATTTTTTATTTCAATTAATATTAAAATTTGTATAAATAAATTTGTTTACTGATTTTGTTTTAAAATTTATTTATCTGAAATCAATCAAATGTTCTGGGGTACCCAATCACAAGCCAGAGTAAAAATTGGTACACCAGTCATACTGTTTCGAAACATAGACCACTCCCTTGGATTATGCAATGGTACCACATTGGTTATTACAAAGCTTGGTGACCACATGATTGAGGCAAAGGTTTTATCGGGGGATAATGCTGGTGTAAAGGTTCTCATTCCTTGGTTGTCCGTGACTCCTTCAGATAAGAGAATACCCTTTAAATTTCAGCGTAGACAATTTTCGTTTGTCATTTATTATGTGATCACGATAAACAAAAGTCAAGGACAATCACTTAACCATGTTGGTTTATTTTTTAAGAAGCGTGTTTTTTTTTTTGCCATGGTCAGTTGTACGCGTCACGAATCAGAAGGGATTGAAAATTTTAATATGTGATGACGAAGATCCAAAAAGAAGGACTACAACAAATGTTGTGTACAAGGAAGTTTTTCAAAGTTTGTAATCTTTATGCATTTTTTACGTTAAATATTTCATGATAATATAGACAATGGAAATACTGATATTTGTTATTTTCGTGTTGATATTCGGATCATCGTATTATATTTATATGTTAATAAAGATAAATTTTTATGTGAGGTCATCGGATTATATATATTTTAATATTCGCAACTTAATTTTCCACGATCTAAAAAATTCGTATTACGAATAGAACATTTATCAGTGTGTGAAAGCTCTTCCCGTGCATCGCACGGGTACGACACTAGTAAATCATCTAAAGGATGATGATGCGGCCTTTAAGTTGCCATGTAGGAGACACATCAATTAATAAATAACATTATAAATAAAACGCAAAATAAAAACAAAAACAAAAAAAGAAAAGAAAAGAAAAAGAAAATGACTGCATAGCGTGCCGTGAGGAAAAAAGGGCAAGAGATTGTCATCTTCTTCGTTCTTCTAGTCTTTCTTATATTTTCTCTTACGTTTTTCGATGCAGTTGTGAATTGTAGTCCTATTCAACTCTTCATGGTATGTTTGCTCTAATGTGTTTATTTTATATATATATATACACACACACACGTGTGCCAATTCCAGGATAATGCATGAATCTTGATTTATTTATAAATTCGTAAGAATTACTTAGGTTAGTTCTTCATTTAATTCTATGTTTTGGGAATATTTATGAACGATGACCTCTTCAAAACTTGTTGATCATTTATGTGGAGTTGGATATGATATTGTTCCCTATGATAGATGACTGAAAATTATGAGAGCAATTGTGATGAAAATCACGATGATGATGATGATGATGATGATGATGATGATGATGATGATGATGATGATGATGATGAATTTGGGTGCAATTGCTCATACCATTAGTTTATGAAGTAACTAATAACCAATTAGATGGAAGAAAGTAACTCTTCTGAAGCAACTACAATTAAATCTTTGATGGAACGGAAGAGAGTTCATGGTTCTGACTCTTTCGAGAGTGAAGATGAAATTGATTATGCGCATGCACAAGCTGGCCGGGGAAGTTTTTGGTTGGGCAACTCTACGCATCCATTGGTGATTTATGTGATGCTATTAAAACTTATGGCATTCTCAGTATGTATAAGTTGGACTTTGACAGAAAAGATGGAGATCGATGCAGAGTAAAGTACGTGAATGTTTGCCCCTAGTTTATATATTGTTTAAAATTTGGAAATTCGAACACTTATAAAGTGATTACCTTCACTGGCAACCATAGTTGTCAAAAAAGGAAAGTAAAAGAAAAATTTGCCAAGATAATATACACACTGGCTGGCCAGTAAGGTAATTGAGGACTTGAGAAATCATCCAAAAATGACTAGTGAGGAATTGAAAGCTCTTGTGTTCGAAAAATATATTTCACAATCAATATTGCAAAGACATATAGAGTAAAAGCACATACCCTCCACTCACTTGATGGTGATGTTGCTAAGCTGTACTCCAGGTTATGGGAATACCGTGAGGAGTTACTTAGACTAATCTTGGTTCTACTGTAGAATTACCAGTATCACTCTCGTACGATGCACGGAAAGTTATTTAAATAATAATAATTTAATTAAACTAAATATTATATAATTTAATATTAAAAAATGGTGCTGATATATTCTAAACCAAAAAAATATTTGAATAATTTTGAATAAATATATAAAAAATATAAGTAATGTAACTATAAGTTTCTCCCATGTGATATATGGATTTAATATAACGTATATTTTATAAATATATTAACTATCATAAATAAATATGTGAAAGTCGTAGTCTTGTGATAAACCAAACAAACAATATTATTACAAAAAACTAATACTGATGAGGGATAATTCCGTAATTATACATGTTGACATGTGGCAACATAAGATTGCGACACATGGACTACTAGTGGCATAATATGGAGATACCATCTGATGTGTTGGGCCAGGGCCGAGGTCCAAGGTCCCCCAGTCCAGACCCTGGGACCAAAGTGTTGGTCTAGGGCCGAGGTCCAAGGTCTCTCATATATAGACCTCGGCCATATATAGACCTCGGCCAAGGTAAGGTAGAGGTAAGCAAAAAATAGTAGACGTGATATACTTTTTACCCTACCTCACTAATCTGCCGTCAGAGACTGACTTAAGCATCGGAGGATCTACCCCTGGGGACGACCCCGAGGTTCTGTTTTGCAGGTTGATATACCGACGATCAGCCAACCTCGGGAATCTCAAGCGTCGCCAGACCTCGGATCCGACCGTTTTGGTTCCTGACATCATCAGTTTGGCGTCCACCGTGGGGCCGGTGATCTGATCTGAGCAATGGCACCACATAAGAGAAAAAATACCGATGTCAGCTGCACTACCCGTGGTGAAGATCGAAGGGTAAACCCTAACCCTAGTCATGGCAACACCCACAACTCTCATCCTTTCAAGCGTGATGAGGCAATGGAGGAGGAGAGAAGCCTAGGAAACCAGGGCAATGTTGCCCAGCCCATCGATGTCCAACCTATGAATAAGATGGAGGCCGATCTCCACGAATTGAAACTTCTGTTGAAGGGACTTGTCGAGAAAGACGTACCCAACAAGCCCAACGACGAAAGAGACATCAGTCGTGCCCAAGGGTCCAGGGCAATGAATGACGAAGCCAGGGTTCGACCACATTAGGACCGTGGCAAAGCCGCCACAATCGTCATTGAAGGAGATAGCCAAGACAACCTGCGAATGAAGTTGGCAGAGATGGATCAAAGGTTGAGGGCGGTCTGGAATGAGGTTAAGAGGCCGGGTTCTGACCTCTTCGCTTCTACAGAATCTCCTTGTTGAGAGCATCATGAGGGAGGAAGTCCCACCGAACTTTAAGATGCCTCAGATGGAGAACTACGATGGAACTTCGGACCCCCGTGATCATCTTGAGAATTTCCAAGCTCTCATGATACTTCATGGAGAGACCGACGCCATCAAATGTCGAGCCTTCTCCGCACCCTAAGGAAGAGTGCAAGGGTTTGGTTTTCTTCATTGCCGGCCGCATCAATCGGTTCTTTCAAACAACTGGCTCAGGAGTTTCTCAGTCACTTTGCTAGTAGCAAGAGATATAAGAAGGCCTCGGCACACCTAATGGGTGTTTGTCAAAGGCCGGACGAGTCCTTAAGAGAGTTCATCCAACAATTCATCAGAGAAGCTCTTGACGTTGAAGATCTTGATCAATCAGTGGCCCTAGCGGCGCTAATGAATAGAGTGCGGAAGTCTTATAGATTCGCTTTCTCTCTGGCGAAGAAGCCTCCGCTAACCTTGGCGGACCTCTTCAATAGGGCAGAAAAGTACATTAATGCTGAGGAGATGTCTAAGGCAGGGATTGAAGTTGCGCGTGAGTCCTCAGACAGAAAGTGCAGGAAAGATGATAACAACGATGGTCCAGATAAGAAGAAGAAGAAGGTATGGGATAGACTGTCGGTGACCACTGGTTCGTCAATGAGGTCAAGATTGGTGCCGAGGCCTTCGTCATTCTCTTCTATGTTAACATTTTCAACCTGCGGGCTTGGAATTCCAATCTCTACGGGAATGACTGCTTCTGAACCAAAGGTCACGCTGAAAGGCGTCATATTTGTTGCAGTCCTCAGTGTCGTTCGGTAAGCCCACAAGACCTCGGGGAGAATATCCGCCCAAAGACCTTTAGCATCATCCAATCTTGTCTTCAGAGCCTGCAAGATTGTTCTGTTGGTGACCTCGGCTTGACCATTGAACTGCGATTAAGTGACGGAGGTCGTTATAAGATCAATACTGAGGCCTGAACAGTACACGTTATCAAACTGCTTCCCGTTGTCTGTGACAAGAGAATTTGGAACTCCAAAGCGACACATAATAGACTTCCATACAAAGCTTCAAATTTGTTTTTCCGTAATGCTGGCCAAAGGTTCAGCCTCGACCCACTTGGTGAAATAGTCAATAGCAACAATCAGGAACTTCCTTTCTTAACGCCTCGGTCGAGACCATCACAGACATCGGTCGAGGCCAGCCTTCGAGACTGAACCCCTATTGCTTCACCTCGGTCGAGACTATTATGTGCCTCGGCCGAGGCCTGAACCCCTGTTTTAATTTGCGAACGCGACTTTGCTGAAAATCGGACCAGCGATTTCTCCCCTATATATATATCCTCCCTTTCGAAATTGACCTATCTTGGGACATTTCATAACACTTTTCCAACCTCCATCATCCTCAAGGACAACATTGGGAAGAAGCTTGAAGGCCTTTCATTCCTCAACCCAAGTTCTTGGTTTATTCTTTAAATTTATCATGTCTTCTTGTATTTCTTTCTATTTGCTATTGTATTAGGTGTAATGGGTGGCTAGCACCCTTTAATTCAGCTCTTGATCATTAGTTGAACCTTGAATTTAGGATGTTTGTGTAATTTTTATGGGTTTTAACCGATTGGATTATGTTTTTGGAATGTTCTATGTTATTTGGGATTGTTGATTCACACTTATGAATTGAATTGTGGTTTGATCACCCATTTGGATATTTGTTTGTGTGTTGCTAGAATCGGACTTATAATCCGTAATTGTTATGAATCTGATTCCCGTGTAGCAAACAATAGATTTATTTTATTGGGGATAACATAGAGTTCGATCACTAAAACCGAGCTTGTGAGTTTTATGTCGAATCTACTCCGTTGTCTTAATTCTTAATGCACTTGACTATTGATTCTTAGAGAGCTTATTTTAGGAATTGATAAGTTGAGTAGGATTGATTGAAGAGTTTGTTTTGATTAATTATACTTAAGAGACAACAAAATTGATAGAGCTTGTTATTAATCTTGGAGTAGGAGTTCTAAGGCTAACTAATTGGGTAGTAACATCAATTACATAGATTATTCGAGCCAAGGGGATACTTGATCAAGGGTTGAATCCTTTTATCATTTATAAAAAAAAAAAAAACCGAAAAATCATTCTATTTGTCTTTGTTTATTTGAATTGTTAAATTGCTAAGTATTTTTAGAGTATTTGTTCTTTAAATTGCTTTTGATTGTTATTAGTAGATTGTTAGTTGATTGCTAAAATCCCCCCCCCCCCCCCCGACAACCCTTATTACGTTTACTTGTTTATTACTATCTTTATTTAAATTTCTTAGTTGCTTGAATACATCGAAACAATATTATTCGACCGTTCCTCGTGGGATCGACTCTTATTTACCACTCTACTAGTTAGAGTAGTAGGATAAGGATAAGTATATTTTTATACATTAATTTGGTGGTGAACAACAAACGCTAAAGCACTTTCTTATTAATCAGATTATCCCTATAGCCAATTAGAATTTCATCATGAACCGATCTGGTCAAGTCCAGCTTGATACAAAGCCTAGCTAGACTTGGCCTAGTTCGGTCAGTATTCGGCTCATCGATTCTCAAAGATTACCAACTAACGATGCAATACTAAAAATAGCTTTCTTGTCAAAGAGATGAAGAGGTAATTCTTGCAAGGAGATCCAAATTTGAACCATCGGAGATTCCAATTTGGAATCAAAATCCGTAGTCCATTTGAACACTCTCATAGGAAAACCATTCACATGCACTAATTGTTTGGCCTACAACCTTTGAAAATCTTCCTCATTAAACAGTTTTTTCATTATATGCTTATAGTTAATCGCCCCAATGAAAACAACACCATTAAAACCAAAACTAGAAAGCTGATTACGAATCGTTTTAAATTGGGCAGATCCATTCGAAATTTTACCTATCCGAACGAATTTGCTGGACTTCGCTAAGATCTCCGTCTCGCTCATTAAGAAATTCACGATTGGAGTGCCCCGATATACTCCCGTCGTGCCTAGAGCTTCCGATCCGAGATTACTGAACAATTTCTTTGCAGATCACATCTCATGCATATCTGGAACCAAGATGCCTTTCGTCACACTTATAAATGATTTGGCTGATGTAGGGTTAAGATGAGGGGGATTGGATGAGGAAGGATGTGGATTCAATAGGAGGAGGGGGGGGGGGGACCGCCATGGAAACTCTAGTTGCGGTTACGGAGATGACACTCTAGAGAGAGAAAAAAATTCAATAAGGCCTCCGTCCTACACAATGAGTTGTTAACAACTCTAATATATCAAACACCCCTTTGATTGTGGCCTCCTTCAATGAATTGACCCTAACCCAAAATAAATTCTCTATTTCAAAATAAACATTAAATTTAGAAATTAGAATTCTTTAAATTTTTTGCACCCACTCATTCATAAAGAAATATACCTTATTAAAGGTAGTTTAGTATAAAAATGGAGGGAAAAAAAATATAAATATCTACACACACAGCCTGCGACAAGCTTGTTTTGATTACTTTACAAAAATAATTAAAAAATCACTATTTTTTTAATTATTTGTGGGGTTCGGGTCTAAGTAATTACTGGAGTATAAAATAATGTCCACTCACGGACTTGCATTTCAATTTCATTTCGAGTTCATTCGGGTTCCATTTTGCATTCCACCACTACTTCCAACTACACACACATATTTAGGTTTACATTTTCTCTGTCTACGCATAATAAAAATTTAATAAATGTTTAAAAACTATTTTTTCAATCATTTCTGTTAGATTCTCGGGGAAAAATGGAAGCAAATCCCAGAAATAGAAAATTATGAATAATTTCACATCAATTTTGTGATTTTTACTGAAATTTTTGCGAATCTAGATCTCAGGTGATCCGGCGGTCAACCAGTTTCTGTAATATAGATTCGAGTCTCGGATTCAAATTTCAGATCGGCGTGCTGAGATTCTAACAGGTTTTCAGTTGGGGGTTTTTGTTTTGCTATAAGAAAATGCCGGGGCATGGAGATTTGGATAGGCAAATAGAGCAATTGATGGAGTGCAAGCCGCTCTCGGAGGCGGAGGTGAGGATTTTGTGCGATCAAGCGCGGGCAATTTTGGTGGAGGAATGGAATGTGCAGCCGGTGAAATGTCCGGTCACGGTGTGTGGTGATATTCATGGGCAGTTCTATGACCTGATCGAGCTTTTCCGGATTGGAGGCAATGCTCCAGATACAAATTACCTCTTTATGGGAGATTACGTTGGTGAGTCTTTACACTCTCTTATGATTTTCGGTGAATATAATACGCAAGGTGTTTTCTGATCTGTATTGGTGCCGATGCATATAGTTTGAATGTTAGCTATGTCTAAAGTAGCTGTTTGTGGCTTGCATGAATTATGGATTTTCTCTTTGCTGAGGTTGATTTTGGTGGTTGGAGGTTAATATTGGAAACTGAAGTCTTTATAGTCTGCTTCATGATTCAACATGGATACCTAAGTTTTGTTAGATGATTCACTGCTTGTTTAATTTGTTGAACGGAGAAGAATGCCCATGAAAGCTCATCTTTTGCAGATTGATTAATGTGGTTTATCTGAAAAGGCATAGCTCTAAGGAACCTAGTTGGGAAAGCTCTACGGAACCTTCTCTCATTATTTTAGTTCGATGCTCTGAGATTGGAGATAGTTGTCAGGTTTTGCAGTGTTGGTGAGCTTAGTACAGCTTGGAAATTGACAGAAGTGATAAAAAATGAGCATGAGTGTATGTTTCTGAACAATTGGCCCAGACATTGGGTGATTTGGATTAAAATGTTCAAAAGCCTTGAGGCAATTGTGATTTGAGCAAATTAATGCAATTATTTTTGCTGATGTTTGACATAGCAAAGCTGAGAAAGCGTTTGAATTCACATGGAATTGCAGAAATGGTAGGTGGGAGTCTGAAATGGGAAATTTTAATGACTTGTCATGATGCATACGACAACTATGGTAGCCTTTTCTTTGCTCTACTTAAAGTATGTAAAATATGGGTTCGAAGGCCACATTTTCCACAAGTCTTTGCTAAAGAGTGCAGGCACGTAAGCAAACAGCCTTTATTAAAATGGTTTCTTAAACCAGACCAGTCAGTCGGACCGCTTTATTCTTCAACCAAACACGGTGCCGGCTGTTTAGGAATGTTGACGGGGCAGCCAGGAAACCGGCCCAAAAAATGGGGAACCGGTGTACCCAAGTTAAATAATTTTTCTGTTTAAACTTGTAAAGAAAAAAGAGTATTCTATTTATGAATTTGTATATAAAAGGCCTTATATTGAAGCAAATATACATAAATCATTGCCTCATACTTTGGTTTTTGTGTTTCAGATATATTTTTCTTAATTTATTTAATTCGTTAGTATATATACATACTTTTTTATCCAGTTATTTGAGAACAGTTCAACCGGTTGTCGGCCAATGAACAATTGCCTAATCACTTGCCTAGTTTAGTGTCTGGTCTGGGTATAGAACATTATTGATTGGTTGCTTTTTTATTTTTATATAAATATTGTTACATATCATTAGACATGGGATATAATTGGTGTTTCCTTGCAAAGAGTATGGGATCATGTTCATGAACAATCACATTAAGGGACTTGCGTTATTTATAAAAATTGTTAACTTCCTTAGTATGCAGCTTCGTTGGATTACACTCTGTTATTTTTCCATTGGATTCTACTGTGTTATTTTGGGTTTGTCATGAAAGAAAATGGACTTATTTAATGTACACATAGGATTCAATTAGATTGAAATTGACCAAATGAAGTATGCCTACTACCCTCTGTGATCATTAAATACTGCTAAAATTCATATTGTAACCATGAAAATAGGAATACTTTATTGTTCAACCTTTTAAGTGGTTCAGTGACCTAAAATGAACCTGAACAGTAGATTAGGGTGTAAAAATGAGAATGCTGAAGTGGACACTAGCTTTAGATAGTATAATGCATGCAATAGTAAGAAGCTGGAGGTTGCCCCAATATGAGAAGAAATTCTGGTTGAGATGGTTGGATATGTACAGATATTAGATGTATATAGCATGTAGAAACTAGAAAATAGAGAATCATTAACTCAAGTTAAAAGGGGAAGGGGAAGTGGAAGGCTTGAGAAATTGGAAATAAACTACTGAAAAATACATGTTATATTTTAACATAAATGAGAACATATATCCAACCGAACACTTCATTGGAATATGAACCATATAGCACCCCCCATAGTGGGATTAGCTTTTGTCTGTGTTGTGAGATTTCCTTGACCCTTTCTATCAGGTGTACCATTGCATCCACTAACAAAGTATACATAAAATGCAGATCGTGGATACTACTCAGTGGAGACAGTCACACTTTTAGTGGCTCTGAAAGTTCGATACAGAGATAGAATCACAATTCTTAGGGGAAACCATGAAAGTCGACAGATCACTCAAGTGTAAGTCCTCTGCCTTCTCTGTTTTGGTATGGCTGTGTTAAAAGTGCCTTTGCTCATTTGATGCTCGGAACTCTGTCTTTCTATTAGATGTTATATTTGTAGCTGTCTAGAAATAGTATAATATTTAGACACATAGGAGGAGCTTTTGGTCACTAGGTTTGAAATTCTAAATCATTTCAGCAAATTAAAATTTTATCGTTTTTAGAAATTCAGTAACTATCTATGAAGCTTTAGAAATTCCGTCATGAATCTTTGTAATCGTACGGTTCGTACCAATGGTTGTTACACAACCGTGCAGAAAAATTAAGTAAAAATAAAGATCCTGTACTGATCTGATAACACGACTATCAAATAAAAAACTAAGAGAAAAGAAATGGAGAAGAAATCTAGAAAAGAAACTCTCATATTAGATAAAATAGATGTTGTTTTGGGGCTGGTTGTGGTGGTTGGAGAAAAAAACAAGAGGAGGGAAGAAGAAAGAAGAAGACAACCTTTCGCTCAAGAGGTGGGTATGGACAAAGCTGAAACAAGTAGACAATAAGCTCAGTGATTTTATGTTTGGTATATCGGATTTCTTTTTGATTGACTGCCTTCAGTAAGGTGCACATGGTGCACGTGATAAACGTTTGAATAAAAAGGGACTGAAAGTGGCACCTATGCGTTACCACCTCCTTTCCGTTGGGTTATGTGCTTGTTTTGGGAAAAGATGCAACCCCCTGTGCCACCTGTCAGTGGCCCACCATTACAAACTATGGTAGAACTAAATTGTTTTGCATCGATATTCTTATCACCGATAGGCGAATGTTGTCAATCCAAATGAAAGTTGGATTTTATCCCAAATTACTTTCATCACTTGTTGCAATTTGTATTATGGAGGAAAAGGTTTGCAGCTGCAAATTTGCATATTTGATACCCCATTGAGTTAATATCTTGGAATGTCTCACGTTGTACATTTTGTTTAGTCAAAATGTAATGAGTGTTAGACTGAGTTATTTCGTCTAAAAATTCTGCAGAGTGATACATTACACGAAAGATTTGGTAAAACTCTGGAGGTTTGTATGACCTCAAATATAAACAAGTTTCATGAAGAGAGGGTCATTTCTCTCGGCAACAGAAAATTGTTTATTCTTTTCCCATCTGAAATGGTCAGATCAGGGGAAATAACCTTGGTAAAATAAATCTTGCCTTGGAGCTTTATTGTTTGTCAGATCTTTTCTGGCTCCTTTGTGCTGGTTTCACTACTTTAGTAATTAGTAGTTGCCTTTCTTTTGATGGGCTTAATGAGAACCACGCTCAATTGGATTCACTAGAAACATGGTTCTAGGACGATACTTATTTTTTACTGAAACTTCATTGATGTCAGGTAAGCTCTATTGGCCATAAGTAACTTTTCTTTTGGATATGCGTTCAATCTATTTGTTTAATTATTTCTCAATAAAATTACCTTCCTACTTTGAACATCCAAGATCAAAATTTTAGTTCATTAAGGGCTTGTGATCATTGCATTTTGCTAGCATAAAATTGTGGAAGATGCTTGTTAAGTGTCTGAGAGCATATGGTTTATGGGAAATGTAATCAAGAAGAAGTTGGTGTAAATCGTTTCCACAAACATAAACAAATTAGTTAGTACATTTAAAGAAAGGGAAAATTAAATAAAAGAACTGACGCGCTGAAGGACAGTTAAATCTCACAATTTTGACGTGCGGGGCCCCAGGGTTTCAAAACATCCTACTAAAGCTAAATCAGTGATAAGATATACTTTGGTCTTCATTTAAAGCTGGACGTTGTTTATGCTTGTGTTGATAAATTTATCTTTACAACTCAGGCTATGAGATTGGTCAATGCCTATGCCAACTAGAGGGAGATTTTTATACATAATTTTGCCATCCTAGGGCTTATTGTATTTCTCACGTTTCAAACTTTAGATTTGACTTTACTCAACATATTTGTGGATTCCATTACATGCCAGATATGGGTTTTATGATGAATGCTTGAGGAAGTATGGTAATGCCAACGTGTGGAAGTATTTCACCGACCTTTTTGATTACTTGCCCTTGACAGCACTTATTGAGAGCCAGGTTTGCATGATAAATACTAATACCCCTTAAGTTGATATAGCATCTTTATTGTATCTGATGTCCTACACTGTTCTTGTAGGTCTTCTGTTTACATGGGGGTCTTTCACCGTCACTTGATACCTTAGACAACATTCGAGCTTTAGATCGTATACAGGAGGTAAAGACTAAATTCTCATAAATGAATGCATATGCTTTAAAGTGCTATATTCTTTTTTAATCATGTATTGTATTGTCCTCTTATCTCAATCCTGTCATTTCATGTGGATTACTTGAGTTATGAAACCTAAGCCATGTGAATACTTGTATAGTAATTTTATCAACCAGTGAAAATTTTGCCAAAGGCCCTAGGCTTTTTATGCATATCCTTTATTTCGAGTCTTCCGTTGCCTTTTAATCAATGTGTGATACAAGCCAGTGGTTTGCTTGTTGACTTTGTGGTTTATCTTCCACTTGTACTTGTTCATTTATGAATATGTTTGTACTGGTAGGTCCCACATGAAGGACCGATGTGCGATCTCTTGTGGTCTGATCCGGATGACCGTTGTGGTTGGGGGATATCACCTCGTGGGGCTGGCTACACTTTTGGACAGGATATAGCTGCTCAGTTCAACCACACCAATGGCCTCACTCTAATTTCAAGAGCGCACCAACTTGTCATGGAGGGTTACAACTGGTGTCAGGTTTGTCTATAAATCTCGAATTAATTGTGGAAACTGCCCTAACTTTAGTTTAAGAAAGCCTGGGTTTCTTTCAAACCATACCAGCAGCAGTGAAATCTGTTTTTCTTTTTCTTGTTTTTCTTTTTTTCTTAAAATTGCACCTGTTAGGGGGGTGCTTGTAACTCATGTACGAGGTATTTCTCATGTGAAGACATAATATGTATGTTTTGTTTTAGGACAAGAATGTGGTGACAGTTTTTAGCGCTCCAAACTATTGCTATCGGTGTGGGAACATGGCAGCGATACTGGAAATTGGGGAAAATATGGAGCAGAATTTCCTTCAGTTTGACCCGGCTCCTAGGCAGATTGAACCGGATACAACACGCAAGACTCCAGATTATTTTTTGTGAAGTTGACAGCAGCTCGAGTAGGTATTATTGGTAGTGCATGGTTGCAGTTATATAACTGTAGATGCGTCTTAAGAGAAGAAGAGTATTGTTATTTGGGAATTATTTTCTACATCATTCTTTTCTTTGGACTTCGCTCTACTCCTACTGACTTGGATTATATGTTGAGGATATTCGGAGGGTTCCCCAGAACATTTTTTATTGTCTTTGTATATTTTTCACCCGAATCAGAAGCCAATGGTGATAATAGATGTATTTGTGTGCCTAGTCAAGCAATGTTATTGGTTGATTTGTGATAGTTGCAGCATGATTAGTTGACTAAGGACGATCCGGACTTATTGGGGATCACATGGCCAAAAAATAAAAAGGGCATTTTTTTGTTTTCCCTAAAATATATCAATATAGTGGATTTATATAGATTTATGACACCTGAAAATTGGGCCATTGACTGTCAACCCAGAGACTACCCTCAGATGTAGTCGGACACTATAAGTTCAAACGAACCAGGTATCACCAACACAGTAAATTCAAATCCGTATGAGCAGCTTAAGAAAATGGAGAATAAACTGTGTTATAGATAATAAACATTTGTATGGTTTCCTCATAAATCTGTATGTGAAGCTTTCCCTATGAGATAATTACATCAAACATATTCAATGAACCGTTCTTCTAAATACGATGCAGCGTATATGTAGGGTGACGTTTGCAGCTTCAAAAAGTGAAGTTGAGTTAAATTCCATAAACGACCAAGTGAAATCAACCACGAAATAATTTGCACAATGAACATCATTGTGGTAAAAGTCGTAATGCCAAAGGAATAATAACCAACCGCAAGGTATAAAGAAGGTGGTAGCATCTATAGTGTAAAATTGATTTTCCGACAGAATGGAAAAGACACAAGGGGTATTACAGAGCAGGGCAAATGTTATAAGAAGTTGACTAGCAGAACATATTACTCCTTTCCAAGAGATATTTCAACATCATTACTATGCACTGTTCTGGGCTACAGGAAGGGTTGGCCTACACAACGAATGATAAGTACAGAAATACCCGATTACAGGACAAAACAACCATATAAGAAAATAGTTCATTCTGAATATAAGAACAATTTAAGAAAAAAAAAAAGAATTTACTATCTATATGTCGTAACCGTAGGATTGCATTAAAACCTAGAAGTAGTTGGGAGCCTCACTGGTGCACCACCAGCTGCAGCACTACTCCGCTTTCGTCTGAAGTATATAAATGAGCCGCTGCTTATCAGCAAAGCCAACATAAGGGCCTGCACAGACCGCATAAGCATGAACTTCGGTTATCCAATATACACATACTAAGTTCAACTAAACCATTTTTTTTTTTAATATAAGAAACTATGGCATTTAAGTAATGCAATTGGGATAACTTTCAGCAAGACTATGAATAGGAGACCAAGAAAACATGGTACAAAATCATCATGGGGAACGAGAGTTCCCCATTATAAATCTCTGCATATTGTAATTAAAGTTCCATCTTCACTATTCTGAAGACATACAAATAAATAAGTGAAAATTTCGAATTCGATAAAGAACTAGACCTGAGGGAAACATAAAAAGGTAAAGTACTTACCTCGAAACCTAGTACTGACAACTTTTCTTCATTTACAGCAGGTACACAGCTCCTATAAGTGACATAACCACGTGATGTGCCTTTTGGTTTGGATGAGTTGCCAAGCAATCTTCTTTGCCTTGCAGATGAAATAGATGGGTCCCCACCAAGCTGATTAACACCAAAGTCGTTACGCTCAAGAGTGAAACGCCTTGTCCGTTCCTTCGAGTTTTTTGAATCTTTAGACTCAGGTCTGGAAGGTGCACAATTCAAACGTATGCGATATCCAGTCTCGCCACATCGATATTTTTCATCACTCTGAGAAACGGTAACAAAATTTTCTAGCGTTACAAAAGTATCAACGTGTAATCTCTTGTAAATTTCACGTATAAACAATCCTCGAGTTCAAATGGTACTATACCATATTAAATAAGCAGCCATGGCATTATTTCATCCTCACATATAATGCAAAATGTTGTACTCAGAAACCTTAATCAGATGAGATTGTTCATAATCAATCCGGATTTTTATAATAATCGAAAAATCAGAAATGATATCAACAGAGAAAATTATTAAAACAAAAGAGTTATGGTATTTGATTTCCCGATGAGGTTCTACACATTGTTTGAATTATTACATGAACATTCAACAGAAGGTAGCTTATCTTAGACATGTCAAGTTCAGACGCACTTCTTCCTTGAGGAGAATTGTCCACTTTTGGCAGTGTCTTTCAATAGAAATTTTGGTACGAAGCAGTTGAGAGTAGGATGAGACATACATAGAGGGTGAACTCTCTCTAGCATTAAATTTATAGAACTCCAGAGGACAGTCAAGATTTTTTTTCTTTTTTTATTAATTGTCGACAACAGAAAGCTACAATTGTTGAAAAAGTGTTTAGCTCAAGATGGTGATGGATATTTAGCTCCTGAAGGAAAGGCAACAGGAATAATGCATGTTGAAAAATAAACCGATGAGAGAATTGATAGACTTCTTGACTAGTAACTATGTTAGTGGTCGAACTGTAAATGAGAGTGCAAATAGGATTTGTTGCTACAAACAAAAGCAAAGTACCTGAAATCAACACCTAACAGCAGTGTTTTACAAAAACTAAAAGAAAGTGAGTTCAGTATTTCTCTTGTATTTAGTTATTTGGAGTGTATTCTATTAATCAGATTCTAAATAAGATTGCTTTTTAAAGCAGCCGTACCCTGCTCCAAACTAATTAAACAATTAAAGTATAATCTCTAAGCTTAATTACTTCTTCAAGAGCACAGCCCTTTTCTTCTTTTTTTTTTTGGTTTAAACATACACCAGTTGACATCAATTTGGACATAGCACAATCATCAGAGCTACCAGACTCATTTGCTAGCACACGGTACCTTCGTTTACACAATTTGGAAAAAAAATTGCCACAACCAAATATCTTCAGGATAAAACAGAACTCATCTAACGAAGTACTTAAACAACGTTAATACACGAGACAGCTGAAATTGGAAAAAATGGAACAAAATAAGTATGGCAGGTACAAATACGTCACAATCAGGTAGACGGTCGTAACAATTTGATCTATTTGGATTATACCCTCACGGGTATACAACAAGGACTTCCATTCTTCTGCACTGAATATCCATAGCATCCAAGAAATCAATCAACAGAAGCACAAATCATGGCATTCCATAATAAAAGCTATTAAAAATGTTTGTGTGTGTAGAGAGGGAGAGAGATAGAGTACCTTTTCAGAGCGAGAGCATGGTATGCAAGGGCCTGAAGGAGAGCAATCAAAAGTAACATTTCCACCAACTGGCGTCTCCTTAAACCCCATCAAGGTTCTCCGTTTCACTAATGTCGAATCTCTGTGATTTATAGCAATCATTAATCAAGCAAACCTAAATCTTAATAAACAAAATTGGAATTTCTACAGTACATAACGGATAGAAAGAAAAAAGAGGCTGTAGACTTACAAATTGTGAGCAAGCGAAAGATATGCTGAGAGAAACAAAGATAGAAGGAGGAGTAGAGTTGGCATCAATGGCGGTGTGTTGGAAAAGAGCATTTTCGCCTTTGTAATGTCGTCTTTTCTCCTCTGTGAAATATGGTCTTCTCAGATCTCTTTCAAATTATGAAATATTATATATAACCTCAAGTGAATTAACTTATTCCATTTTGGCCCCTGTAGTATTTCGCACTCCATCCTGCTCCCACTGTAGAATACTCCCTCCGTCCCCATTAAATTTGTGCACTTGCCTTATCAATTCATCTCACTAAATTTTGCACATCCTTAAAGTAGAAACTAATTTTTACAATCTTCACCCTCAAAATCTCAACCCTTTAAAAAGATCAAAGGAAAACAAAATCTATTTTTGTCTTAACATCTGTGCCCGCACAACCCTGCAAATTTAATTAAAACGAAGAAAGTATTAAATTTATTTAGGTTTTAAAATTATATTTATCAATTTCGTTTTGTTTCGATCGATGTTCCATTAAGAGGAGCACAATAAATTAGCTTTGGTTCCCCTCGAAATAAAATGAGACGATGTTGGAATGGGTTGTGATTAAAGCTTTGAAAATGGGTTTTAGCTAGGTTGTAAATAAATTAAATATTTTTAATTCGACTCTTTATTCGAATTCGAAAAATCGAATTCAAATATAATTGCATTTGATTCGAATATCGATTCGTTTATATATAATACATTTTAAATTAATATATTAATATAACTATATATTTAAATAAATTTATATATAATATATATTATTAAAATTTGTAATTGAAAAAAAAAATAAAAAAAAAAAATATTTGAATATTTAAAAAATAAGAAAAAATATATATACATATATAAATAAAAAAGAACTTTTCGAATCTTGAATCAAATCGAATAGAATATTTCTCACGAATCGAATTCGAATCACTTATTTAAGTTCAATTAATATTCGATTCGGATTTGAATTTGAATTTGAATTTATATTTGCGAATTCGAATCAATTTTCTTAATATTCGTTTCAATTCGTTTACATCCCTAGTTTTAACTCGTGGATTGGTTCATCCCGTCCTACATAATAAGTTGGTTGGATTAAGGTTTTAGTGGCACGTGTCACCAAGCCCAGGAACGGAATCAAGGGCATGGATGAGGGTGGCCGCTCCTCAGTTTTTAAACAAATTTAGTGTATTTATCTGTACTGTATAATATCAAAAAAAAAAAATTGCTCCCCAATAGACTTTGAAATCTCGTCTCCCCTTCCCCAACTTCTAAATACATCAATAGTCCCTGTAGATAAGAAATTAAAATTTAATATTGTTGAAAAAAATTATATGATCCCCTTAACTTATATTCTTGGTTCCGCCCCTGACTAGGCCGTTACAACTATATATGTCATCTTATAGAATTGTTACTACTTATTTATGTTTGATGGAAGTTGAAAAATGAACAATCTATGGAGACTATTTCGATCCGTACTATTAACAAATGATGAATAAGATTACAGTAGTCTAATTATTAAATTAATTAATAAATAAATAATTTACATTAATTATAGTATATATATATAGAGAGAGTGAATGAAACCCGTCCAAAATTGTGAGTCCAAGGCAAGGATTAAAATATCTTCGATATTCACCGATATCTCTCCGATATCTCTCTTTTTTGGTGATACCGAAAGGATATTCGGATGTAATAAATTTATGTCAGAATATCTCCGATATATCTCCGAAATCTCCGAATTTCTCCGAAATATCTCCGAAATCTCCGAAAATTTCGATTTGGGCTATCTTCAGGTATAATTTGTTGTAATTCGTGGAAATTTTACCAAAATTTCGGTGAATTTTGGTAAAATTCGATTAATCTCGGTGAGATTTCGATTAATATCGGTGAAATTTCGGTGAATTTCGGTAAAATTCGATTAATTTCGGTGAAATTTCGATTAATATCGGTGAAATTTCGGTTAATATCGGTGAAATTTCGGTAAAATTTTCTTAATGCAGCCTTAGTTGTAAAATTTCTAAATTATTCGCAATCCACTAAATTTTCTTAATGCAGCCCAAAGATTTAATAAATTAGAATATTATGGTAAAATACTTGAACATCCTTAATGATAATAAGAGTTCATAATGTATCTTGTGTGGCCTGATAATGTTTCTATTGTTTATTATTTCTCAACTAGTTGTAAATATGTGAATTTCACTCAATATTTAGATTAAATATTTGAATTTAAGAGGTTGATAACAATCTATAAAATATCGTGATAGATTATCTGTTTTAATACATTTTCCGGCATTTTTAAAAAAATTACGCCGATATTTCGATATTAATCGAGATTTCACCGAAATCTCTCTAAATTGAAATATCGATATCTCCGTAATTACCGATATTTTCGTCCTTGGTCCAAGGTGAATTTGCACTAAAGTTTTAGTACCGGCTCCGCAAACTCATCCTGACAAGCTCTAGTTGTTATTGAGATATTGATTTCAGTAGGGTAGAGTGGAGTATCACTCTTTTTTCTCCCTCTCATCAATTTCACATAGCATTCATCAAAAGATCCTCCAAACTTCAAGATGCGATGTACTTTCAGAACAAGTAATTTCAGATATTATCATGTGTTTATTACATTAGATAAGTATTCAACATCTAAAAGATTTATTTATTTATAGTATTTTGAGGTATTTTGTAGTGTATTGTACAATATAACAAGAATATTTAAAATTTAAAACAATCTAACACACAAGTGCATTTAACGTTGATCATATTTTCTCCGAACATACCTTAAATGTGAAAAAAAAATCATTGAATAATCAATTGATTGATGTGTCTTTTTGTTGCTTTAATATATTTATTTATTTATTTATTTTACTTTCCCCTCGATATGTGAGTCTTTAATTTTTCTTTTATCTAATTGTAATATTAAATTTAGTAAATATTAGTAACATATTACCTAAGTTAAATCTCGTCTTGATTTATTTTTTTGAGTTGTATTTTGTTTGATTTAATTATCAGTTGCGTACTCACTATTACATTTTTTTTGCACCATTAATAAGAATTGTATCATATTGTTTAAATCATAAAACATCAATAATGAGCTAGGATCATCTAACACTAATCGACAAAGGTGAAGGGGAGGAGAGTCCCAATCCACAAAATCTAACTACAGATTTTAGCAAAACTTGTAAAAGAGTGATCTAAAAAATTATCAGTCCGACGTATTTAAAACACAACTCTCCTAGAATAAGAATCTAGCAGATGATGAATATCCTGAATAATCGAAGTGCAAAGACTCGAGCAATCCACTTCCTTGATAGCCGAGAGAATCACAATTGAAGAGTCCCCACAGATGCAAAAATCAACAAACCCCAACTCTTCCACCAATACCAGAGATTCACGAAGGACCAAAACCTCAGAAAGGTCGAGATTAGCAACTCCTCAGAACCGTCTAATTCTTGCCCGGAGGAAGGAGCCATCCGGAGTAGAGACATAAACACCCACCATACAAGCATTTTGATGCAAGGAAATCGCACCATCAAAGAAGATATGCTGCTTATCTGAGGGAGGGAGTTGGTACAATAGAAAGTCCAAAGAATTGGGACAACTCATGTGGGATAATGATGCACAATATTTAGTAAGGCAGCGTGTAGAATTAACAACCAAGAAAGTCAGATCGAGAAGAGAATAATATTTTGATTGTGCTAAATGTAGCACACAGTCATAGCAAAATATTCTACAATCGAACAGTCACCCGAAAGGATAATCTCAGTAAACCACAGTTTAACACATGGTTGTCTATTTCAAACAGACCGGACGCACACCAATTTTTTTCATAATTCGGACAATAAAAGAAGAGATGGCATGAAGAGGAATCAGGAGACTCACAAATTGGATAACAGGAAGAAGCTGGAGGTGTCATCTGAGTAGATTTTCATTCGTAGGTGACGAGTTGGTCTCCAAGTGAAATGAAGAACTCGACTTTGGAGATGAAGATGCCAAAGGCGACGTTAAACAGGACTCGGTCCGAAATTGGAGCTGCATAATGAGTCACAGTCCAGTAGCAAGGGTCCATTGAACATTAATGCATTCTTGGTGGCAAAAAATATACAATGAAATTCATCATGATAAATGATGTAGATCTTAAATGCTTAATATTTTCCAATTTTTGTCTTAATAAGAAATCCAATCTATCTATATCTATATATATATATATAAGTAAAATGGGGGTTATTATTGTAAATTACCTTTTCCCGCCTAAATATATCTTTAATGCATCCTTAATTTCTTCTAAGATATTAATTATATTTTCTTTCTTCAAATTAATACAATATTAAGTATTACCATCCTTAATAAATGAATATATACTTTATTAAATTAAAAGTAAAAGTTAATGTATAATTTAATGATTGACTAATTAAATTATTATATTTACAAATATTCATTTATTATAATTAATCATGTACTACAACTTTCACATATATTTATATATGATAATTAATCTTGAAATTATTTTTTATTACATATTCATATTTTCTATTTATTATTATTTCGTTATAAATAATAATTACACTTTGCAATCTAAACTATGAGTTACATGTGCTACAATCTATATTTCTATTTAAAAAAAAAATTAATATGCTTGAGCTAACTAGATTTTTTAGAGTTCTCAATATAAACAATACTTTGTCGCATTTTTTCATATTTTGCAACCTAAGCAAAATATACAGACATATATATATATTAATTGTATCTTTAAATAAATTTCAACATATACATATATTATTAAGATATATTGAAGAATTCATATGCTTTATTTTGTTAGTCCAACTATAGAATAATCATTGAATTTTATTTTATAAATATCAAGATTTATTTAAAGTCTAAAAAGTATTTGAGTATATTAAACCACCATGTAAAATATTAAAACTTGAAAACTAATTTTTCTTAACATAAAGTAAATAATTATAGTTAAAATTTGAAAAATTATTTGGATAAATCAAAATATTTAAAAAAGTTGAAAAAAAATTAAAAGAAAATACTAATTTTCTTATAATACAATTCAATTTATTTTATTTGATATATTTTGGTGTGTCATGTGATATTTATATATTTGTTGTTTTAATATTCATTTTCAATTAAGTTATTGCAGGTTCGCATAGGTTAATGTGGATACACACACACACACACTAAACATATGTTTGGGTTTCAATATTAGGAGATATTCATTCTTAAAAGTAGATATAATTTATTTTTTACACTGAATATTTTATCTTAATGTAAATTTATAAAATAATATATTTATAAAATGTAAGTTACATTAAATCCATATATCACTTAGGAGAAATTGATATTTACATTATTTATTTTTTTGAGTTTATATAATTTTGCAACATGTAGTAAGTGCGTTTTTCAGTTTTCTTTTTCCAATCACAAGCTGAACTGTACGTTTTTTCACGTTTGCAACGTCTGTTAGCAATTTAAGTGCGTAAAATAAAACAATATTAGAAAATATTCAAATAACATAATTTTTTTATAAAATCTAAAAAATAATTTTTAAATTTTAAACCACATTTAAAATACCAGAAAATTAACTTAAACATGCTCAAAATATATTAAAGAATTGAGTATTTTTATAAAAAAAAGTTCAAATCAAATCATTTTAAGCAAGAAAAATAAAAAAATTTATTATTTTTTTAAAATCATAAAACTATTATAAATTTCTTAAAGTTATCTTTTAAACTCTAAAAAATTATTTAAATTATTTGAAAGTTATCTTCAAAAATTACTTTAAAATCTATAAAATTTCGTTTAAGACATATGAAAGTATCTATAAAAAGTCAAATTTTATGATATAAGTATCTTTTTATTTATTTTTCTGAAAAAATAAATTCTTTTAAAAATATTTAAAGTTATTTGAAGTAATATCAAAATTATTCGATCTTTTTTTATGAAAATTGATTTTTTTTATTAAAATAATTTCTACATTTTTTTCAGTTAAGTTTATGATATTTTAAATAATTTTTTAGAATTTAAAAATAAATATTGTATTTTCTAAACATTTTTATTATTTTTAAATAGTTTCTTTTCTCTCCGAAAATTGCTACGAAAGGTTGCAAAGGTAGGAAAGCGCAAAGTTCAGGTTGATCGTAAAAAAAAGAAAAAAAATGATTATTCAAATATTCATTTAGTTAGAATATAATAATTCTATTTTTTTTATGTTAGATAATATTATATTTAATTTAATAAGATAATTACTTTTTAAATAAATTTCCATGCATCGCACGGGAGCGATACTAGTATATATAAAAAGAGAAGTCAGCCCCAAAATAGCAGGGCTGATTTCCCGGCAAAATTGCTTTATAAAGTGGGAAAGTATTTCTTTTATTTTTAAATAATAACTTATGTTGCTTCAATGTATATCTATATTTCTATATATATTGATAAAGAAAAGTCATTCCCAAAATAATATGGATTGGTTCTTCCGCTAAAATTACTTTTTTTTTGGGAAAATAACATTTTTACGTTCAAATTAATATGAGTTGGGAAAATACAACTATTTATGTTCAAATTAATTTTTATGATTAAATAATAGTAGTGTGTATAGCTAGTTAAGATAAACGTCTATATATATATATATATATATAATAATGATATGGAATCCACATGTAGGTTTTTTATAGAGCCCACCTGTTGATATGTACTTTCACCTTACCCTCACTCTCGCACCACAACTAAAGTTATATACTCCCTCCGTCCCGGCCCAATTTGCCTACCTTGACCGGGCACGGAGATTAAGAAAAAGCAGATTTTGTGGAATCTTTGACTTTTTTAAAGGTGAAGATTGAATGTGGAGATTTTGAGGGTGGAGATTGTGAGAGAAATTTGCCATTTATGGGTTGACAAATTAGATTGTGACAAACCAAAAAGGAAAGTAGGCAAATTAGAGCGGGACGGAGGGAGTATATTTTTTATTCCTTCCTTACATCTTACTCTGAAAATCAATTTTTCACCACTAACACAAAAAACACGCTACATTTATTTTTCATTTAAAAAAAAAAACAGTTTTTTCAACTATACAAGATTTTTTCTTCCCAATTTATTTTATCAAATTTTTATGTCTATTAAGATCTAAATCCAAATTCAACTATGCATATTCAATTCATCCTAAATTAAAAATGTATTTTCTATATCTTTCTAAAATTTATTTCTAATAGAGTGTATTTTGTAGGTAAATTAATAAAATATTTTATATAAGAATAATCCTTAAAAAAAAAAATTTCTCAATCCTATTAAATGGTATTGAATTATGGATTATGTATCTTCTCTTTATTTATTATTATGAATTAGTGTGATCTATCCAAAATTTATGATTATTTAATATAAAGATTTTGATACAATTTAATATGAAGATTTTGGTAGAGATGAGAGAAGCAAAAGAAACCGGTAAAATAATTTTGAAAAAAAATCCAGCATATTAGAAAAAGTTAATTTTCTAGAATAAGCTACGAGAAAGAAATTCGTGGAAAAAATAAAACATATATGCAACATATTTTTGTTAGTGAAAAATAAATGTAGCGTGTTTTTTGTTAGTGGTGAAAAATTAATTTTCATAATAAGCGTGTTTTTTGTTAGTGGTGAAAAATTAATTTTCATAGTTAGATGTAAGGAAGGAATAAAAAATATATATAGCGTATTTTAGTTAGTGGTGTGAGGGTGAGTGTGAGGTGAAAGAACATATCACGAGATGGGCTCTATAAGAAAAGCCACCTGTGGGTTCCATATCATTATTATATATATATATATCTATATAAGTAAAATGAAGGGTATTAATGTCATTCTAACTTTCTCTCCATATTTTTTACACCATATAATTGGTAACTTTTTTTGTTTTTCGTAAGTTCATAACTTTTTCTTTTTTAAAACACAAATAACTTTTTCATTTTTAATACAACTTTCATGCATAATATACCAAATTATTTATTTTTTTACGATTTTCGATTTGACATCCATATCACATATATTATAATGAGATATTTTGATTTGAATAAATGGATTATTTGTTGGTTAATTATTTGTGCTATAATTGATGTTTATTGTGAATTGGACTATAATTTTTTAGTTTGAGTTGCAACTAAAATTAGTAAAATAATTTATTTTGTAAAAAATATGAGTATTTTTTTTATATAAAAATACAACTAATCAATTTGTTTTATCTTACATGAATTTTCAAATATTTTTGTTATTTAAGTTATGTAGGGAGAAAAACCATTGTTTAAAGAATGAAAGTCCTACTTTATTAAATCAAAGGCAAATAAATCAATATCTATTATAATCAACTTAATATATCATCAAATTTGCTATATTTTTTTATCTCGAAAGTACAGAAGCATTGTGCATATGTATAATTGGTATTAAAATTGTTATTGAAATTATTTTTAATTACCTATTTATACTTTTAAGAATGTAACTATTTTAAGGAAATTTATTCTTTGCAGCCTAAATTATAACATGTTACATTTTGCAATCTTTTTTAATTTTTTACTTTTATTAAAACTTCAATTATATGTTTTTACACTTTATAAGCTAAATAATACATTGTCACACTAGCTTTAAAAAAAAAAAAAAAAGTCTTTTTTACTCTTAACAATCTAAATAACTTTATTCGCATTAACCAATTTTTATCATCAAATAAATAAGCAATTTATAAGAAAAATATTATATTTATATAAATAATTTACAATACCAAATAAAATACGAAAATATTCAAATATTTTGAAGAACTCACGGAATTTAATTTGTTATTCGAATTATTAAATAACTAATAAATTTATTTTATTAAAATTATAACTTTTTAAATAATAATATTTAAGTATATTTAAAATCACTAAATGAAATGTTAAAAGTTGCAAATGAAAATATAACCTCAGAAAGAGAAAATTGAATATATATAATTAGAACTTGAAAATTTATTTAGGTAAATTAAAAAGATATAGAATAGAAGCAGGGATGTAAATAAGTACATATGAAATTTCCCAATAAAATATTATTATTCCCTTTATTATATATTTCATGGTTATTTTTAGTTCTTTATAGTTAAAATTCAAAAATTATTTTATGAACTGAACTGAACTGAACTGAACTAAACTAAACTAAACTAAACTAAACTAAATTATATATATATAAGCCACAATATGGGCAATTCTATAAGTACCATTTTCCAGCCTAAAATTTGAGACTGTGATTTGTAAGTTGTTGTCACATTTGGTAAGAAAAAAGTTATTTTTTACTTTCTAAAGTTGCAGATATCTTTTTTCATTTCTAATCGATTTATTATGTATACTATATCAAATTAATCATCTTTTGACGATAATAATAATAATAATATTAATAATAATAATAATAATAATAACAACAACAACAACAACAACAATAATAATAAGATATTCTAATTAAAATATTATATTATTTGTACGTTGATTATTTGAGTAAGATTCCAGTGTTTATTGCGTGTTGTACAGGAAAATATAGTAATATTGGTTCGGAATACAATTAAAAATCATTCAAATAATTATCTTTTACAAATTATTTTACTTAATTATTTCATTAAAACCACAACTAATCAGTTTGTTTTATCTAATATATTATCTCAAATTTTCTTCATTTATTGCATTGAGAGAAAAATCAATGTATCTCTAATTGAGCACATCCTTTATCGAATTAAAAGCGACAGTTAATATTTAATTTATAATTAGCGTATTAAATTATTAAAGTTGCTAATGTTTCTTTGTTATAATAATTATTTTTTGTGATAAGTCACAAAACTATGACTTTTGCTCATATATATAACTTTATATGATCATTAATCTTAATTTTTTATTACTTTTTATATTTTACATATATATATTAATGTAATTTATCTATAAATAAGTACACTTTGCAACCTAAACTATAATATTATACAAGTTTTAACTAAACTTCTTTTGTATAAGCAAAATTAACAAACTTGAACTATTTGAGTTTTTAGTTTCTAGACTTTGCTACCTAAACAATACTTGGTCACATTAATCAATCTCAATTATGTCTTTTTTTCACATTTTGGAACCTAAGCAATTTAATTTATTTTTTTATTTATTTTTTTTAACATTAATCAATGTGTATTTTTAAATCAATCTACTATTCACAATATAAATGTATAATTTGATTGAAACTTTTTAACATATATATGAAAGTATTAAGATATATTGAAGAACTCATATGTTTTATTTTGTTATTCCAAAGATTGAATAACTTTTGAATATTATTTTATTATTTTGTTATTCTTTGTATCTCTGAAATACTAAGTAAAGTATTAAAACTAGCAAATAAGATTTTTTTTTAAAAGTAAATAGTTATAGCTATAATTTAAAACTTTATTTAGATAAATTAAATATTTAAAATAAAATGAAAAAATTAAAGGAAAATAATTTTCTTATAACATTATTCAGTTGATTTTAATTAATAATATGAGTTGATATTTAGATATTTATGTTTTTTTAACTTTCATAATTAATTTAAGCTATTATGCATATAGGTGAAGAATGATACAAACACACCAAATGTGCATTTGGATTTCAAAGATAAGAAATAATCATTCTGATAAAGACTTTTTTATATTTAATATTTATCTTAATGTTAATAATATATATATATATAAATACATATACATACACCTGTATATACAGTAAGTTATATAAAATTCATATATAACGTGCGAAAACTTATATTTACATTACTTATAATATTTTTTATTTTATTTTATTCTACATTACTAAAAATAAAATTATTAGGATCAAACGATCTCATATTTAAATATTATATTATATTATATTATATTTTATTAAAATTATTATATTTTAAATAAACTTTCGTGCATTGCATAAGAATATTAGGGGTCGCCATATTACTAGTTCCACATTTTTATATGGTAATGTGCACTCATGAAACTCGTGTTTATAGCTTCAGATTCTGTATTGTCTACTTTATATTCACTATCTTTATCCTCAATTGCAGCATCAGAATTTTTCTTATCTTTATTTCTATTTATCTGGAAACTGAAGAACAAATGTAATTGCCAACTGCCAAAAAAGGAATAAAATATGTTCTTGAATGATTTAAGTTTATGATGATCAAGTTTAATCATTCGGATCTATTCTCTGAAAGTAACTACCATTTTCACTATCAAATTATTGTTTAATATATTCTGCAATGAACCCCTCATATCTGGCTAAGTTTTATATATCGGAATCTGTATGTGTCGCATTTTCTCATAAAAGATAATTGATTCTTCCATTTAATTATTTTGACTAATTTATGCAATTTGAGTGGTGGGCAAATCCGCTGAGTTATTACGAATATTAATGATTATACTAAAAGGTATTATTTTTCTAAAAATGGTATTATGCTAAAAAATATTAATATTTATGTCAAAAGTTATTACTTGTTCGGAAGAAATATTTTAGGCTGAAATGCATGCACTATATTTACTCAATAATAATACATTTATGTGTAAATAGTAATACTTTTTCATGAAAATTCTATACAGCTCATGGGTCGACCGACTACGTCAATTGTATGAATTTAAAATTCATGCACTTAGTGTACGTGAGAATTTGCGGATTCTTTCTATATTCATCTTTCAAACCAATCATTAGAATTAAAGAGTTCCTTCTGTACTTGATGTATACTTGCATTTACAAGAAAACAATCCTGTTTAGAGCACTTTCTGATGCATATAAATTCATATCTTGCTGATAAGAACATCGAAAATCATAGTTGCAAGTCTGATATCTCATATATTTAGCAATGGCTGGAAAAAACAGGAAAGAAAATGAGTCGCTATGTGAGAAATCCATGCAGTTAATGATGAACATCATCAAGCTCTCTTCATTCTCACTGGCAACTATGAATCTACGCGATAAGCACAGCTCAGGCGATGCGCTGATCCCCGTCAAATCCTTCAAATCGAATTCTTCGATGATCAAAAGCAAGAGATCCCAAGCCCCACTTACTAGTAGGTCTTATTTAATGGAACAGGACAGGGGTGATCATCGTTATGATCGAATAAGCCCTTCGTCCCGTCTAATGATTCTTGAAACAAAGGATGATAATATTGATGAAGATGGGTATTTCTCGGATTACATCAAAAGATTCCACAGAAGAACCAAGAATGAGGTGAATACAGATGGGAAAGCCACTGCTTATGATAGAAAGTTTCACGAAAAGAACTCTCGTTTGGCTGCGCCGGCTGGTGTGCCGCCTCCCCCACCGCCATCTCCCAAGAAGTGATCAACATATCTTAGTTGAACATGCTCACAATTTGGGAGTTGGATATTTGTGTAAGAGTACTCAGATTTTGTACAAAAATTGTCAAGGCCTTTTATTAAGAGATGTTAATGGAGTTTGTAATAAGCTCGACAGGTTACATAATATAAAAGGAATAAGTAGCTTTAGTTGCAGAACTTGTGTGAGACGGTCCTATGGGACGAAAAATATACTACTTTTTTTTGGTAAGAATTAATATTTTGAAGGTAAATTCTAGTAATAATTTTTCTAAGACCATTTTTATTTTTTTTAATACGGATTGATAAAAAATTTAGGTCTCTTCTTTTTCAATTCCGATTTGAGATTGGTTAAGTTTTGTCTCATGAGAGACTTGATTAAATACTGATATCTTTTGAGGTCTAGTTCAGTTTCGATTTCACAAAAAATTTGATTCGATTGCATATTTGATTCAGTTCCGTCTCACCAGAGACCTAATGCAATTCCGATATTTTTTTAGTTTTTATACAGTTCCAATCTTGTGAGTAGGTCTGGGCAAATATTTTCGGATTTTGAGTACCCGACCTAACCCAATTGGGCTATACCCAATTGGATCGGGTTTTAATTTTTTTTTAAGTTTTGGGTTACCCGAACCCGAAGATATAATTTCAGATAGGGGTTCGGGTATTACAAAATTACCTGAAAAATCCAATTGGGTACCCGACATATATATATATATATATATATATATATATATATATTAAATTAAAATGTATTTCTAATTTTTATGACAAAAAATGTGGGTCACTCATGATTCATTCACTACCTGACACGTCACTGCCACATTAAAAGTTCAAACTCCACTCAAATGCTACTTATATTCTCCAATGCAACCCAAGTCCAATTAACACTATTTGTCACTATTTGAAGGTCACACCTTAAAACCACCCTATTTATTTTCCCATCTTCAATTTAATTAAATATTACTTACAATTTTAACATAATTAATTAAATAATATTTATAATTTGTAGATAAAAAAATATATTATCGATTTTTTTTAAAAAAAAATAATTTCGGTAAAAAAAAAATTAATTCTATTTTTAATATAATATTATTAAATATATTAAAATTCAAAGAGGGGAAAAACAATACAACACGAAATATTAATTAAAAAAAGGAAACATGTTTTTTCACTCGTGAAATATATCTAGGTAGTGTTATGATGCGCCCATATGTGCTCAATCAAGTCGGCCCAGAGTTGATGGTATTTTTCCTTATCTCGAAGATCGGCGCCTCTTTGTGTTTTTTCGGGGAAATCATGTCTCCTCTCATGCATATTGATCAAAAGTTAACAATCCAAATGGAGTTTATTTTCTCAAGTACCTCTCTCCAAATATGTCGATTACGCAGCGATGGAAGTTAGACAAGCATTCGATGTCTGTTGTCTTTGCAACTTGTAGGTACTCATCAAAGAGGTCAGCTGGACCACCATATGCCAATTGGCGAATTGCGGATGTGCATTTCTGAAGAGAAGTGTAACCTTTTCTTCCTAATGCGTCTTCGCTCTACTAAAAGTATGGATCATGTGCTTCCAAGGCATCGACTATTCGAATGAACAAGTCTCGTCGCATCCGAAAATGCCGGCGAAATACGTCACTGTTATATGTTGGGATTTTACAAAAGTAATCTTTGAATAGGCGGGTGTGCGCTCCTTCCCGATCTCGTTGGACGTATCTTCTTCTTTGTGGAGGACCAGATGATCCTTCAACCGCATCGAGCAACAACTTCTGTTCATTAAGAATTTGCAAGAACATTCTATCATTGGCATCATCAATAAGATGGTTGTACATTGCTGCATCGTTTTCATCATTGCTATTGTTGAAGGGGTTCGAAGATATTTTTCTTTCAATGTGAAACGATAGGAAATGAAGATGAGGGAAGCAATTGTTGTTGGGGTGTAGGGTAAACAAGGCGGATCGGGGCGGGTTTCTGGATTTTCTGACCCCCCCCACCCCCCCCCCCCCCCCCCGCCCTGGATTTTCTGGATTTTCTGACCCCCTCCCCCCGCCCTGCCCCGCTACGGGACAAAAATCTCCACCCCGTGATCTGCTTCGCACGGGGCGGATCTGCCCCGCCCCGCCCCGCCCCACCCCACCTTCATCTTTTTTTAATTTATATTTTTTTAAAAAAAAATCTGATTTTTTTTTTTTGTTTAAAAACTTGTTTTTTATTTATTGAAGCTAATAGGATTTTAATTTTTAGGTTTGCATTAGCTTTATTTTTATGTTTTTAAATTTAATTATTGAAAAAATGGAATTTAATGATTTAAATTTACTCTAATCATAATTTAATATATTAGGATGACATATATATAAAAATTTATATTATAAATACACATATATATATATTTAGATTTTTGTGTATATATATATATCTATATAATATTACATAAAATATATTTAAAAAAAGTTATATATATATATATATATATATATATATATAGGGGGCGGGGGCGGAGGACATAACCCGACTCGCAGATAGGGCAAGGCATGCCCGGCCCCGTTCTCCATCGGGTCGGATTTTGCCCTGCCTCAAAGGCCTCGGATCGGAGCGGCTCGGGACGGGTCGGATCAATTTTGACATGCCTATTGGGGTGTGCTGCAAATGCAATACAAGTTCCTATTTATAGATGTAGTTTCCAACGGCTATATTCTAATGGCTATTTTGCAACGGCTGTATTCCAACTGCTATTTTCCAAAGACTATATTCCAACGGCTATTTTTCAACTGCTATATTCCAATGACTATTATTTAAAACTAATTCAGAATATATTTGAGCATTAACAAGACATCACCTAATTAATAGAAGAACAACAAGTACAAGAAATACAATACAGGACATGAAATACAAGGAATGAAATACAAGCAACAATGACACATCGTACAACAATTAAAAATGAAAATAACTACACCCCCCAACCCCATCTCTTCTTTATTTAATCTCACATTTGAAGGGGTCACGTGAAGTTGATTCGGGGTCATCCTCATGGTGTCTCTCATGATTATGTCGTAGTCTTTTTGTTTGTTGAAAACTTTTAGTTCGGCAATTTTCTGCTGTGAAATGGCCCTATACTCTTTCATGTTGCTCTCGATTGATGACTTTATCTCTTCGTAAGCATCGGCTTTTCCCTTGCCCTTCCTCTTTACTGCTTTCTGTCTGATCCGACGAATGCGGTCTGAATAGTCATCTTCGTTGTTGGAAGATGATATGTACGCGCCGGACGCAGAAGTCTTTGTCTTCTTTTTACCGTGATGATCACGGTTTTGCTGGTTGATCCACTTCGGACAAACACTGAGAACCCTCCACATTCCAAGAAGCCTATTGAAGTCAATATTCTTGTTAGTAATTGACCACTGCTTAAACGCATCCATCAGTATATCGGCATCGTTGCGTCCGCTTGCCCAATTTTCCTTCAGAATAATGTAACTTGCATTAAATAGAGACAAGTGCTTCACTGCAGTATAATAGTGTGTCTTCATCGGGCCCCATGGTCTTTCAATGAAACCTGCGGGACGATTGTTGTTGTAATCGGCTGCGATTCTTTTCCGCATCTGATCCAACTTTTGAGCATTGTCGATCGCTAAATCTTCACTTATATTAACGCAACATTGAGCCAGCCGCTCATTTTCATCTCCAGTCCATCTTGGATTGTATGTCCCATTTCTCCCCTTTGGGACATCACCTACGCCGTCGGAACATGTATCTTCGTCGAGGTTAATATGCTCGAGCACCACAAGAGACGAGCGTGGTGGGTATGGAGAAGCTGTCCCCGAGAATGGAGTGTTGCATTCCCTGTCGGTACTCGATCCGTCTATACTCGCTCTTCTGGACGAGTACTGGGGGGACAGTGTTGCACTCTGAGGAGAAAATCCATAAGGAGGAGGCGACATAAAAGGATACTGGAAGCCACGTGGCAAAAAACCCCCAAATTTTGGGCGACGCGTGCATTTTTTGGCTTAAATTTGAATTTTGGGACGAAAATTGGATAATCTCAGGATATATTGGACGAAATTAGAAAAGCAGAAAGTTGTGGGATATTTAGTGGACATATGATTTTTTTCCGACGCCACGTGGCAAAAAATCTCCCAAATTTTGGCCGGCACGTGTCCAGCATGTGCATTTTCCTGCTTAAAGTTGAATTTTGGAACGAAAATTGGATAATCTCAGGACATATGGGACAAAATTAAAAAAATAGAAAGTTGTGGGATACTTAGTGGAAGTCACTATAGTTATGGGATGATTTATAATTTTTTCGTGTGATTTTCATGTCCTATTTGTAAAATCTTTAATTTTTTAAATTGTGGCATATGTTGAAAAATAGTTCCTTGTAATTTATTTTTTGTGGTAGGGTTGACTTGATTCATAATGCAAAAGGAAAGAAGGCCTGAATAATCTTGCATAATCAATTCTTCATCTTCAAGAATCAAGCACATCCCAAGAATAAAAAAATGGAGTCAAGGTTTCTACAACAAGCATCAATTATCAAAACATTGATGGAGAACTGATTGAAGTCAAGAGAAAAATCAGGAAGATTCACAGTATAAACAGAGGTGCAAGATGATGAAGAAAGTATCGAGTTTTGAGCCTGTCACACTTGTGTAATTCATCAAAAGTTTGTATCTGTTCTATTGATGTTTGAACTGTGAGTGAACGCCAAGTAGTCATTAGATATAATTCGGGAGAGTTGTGTCTAGTTTGTTTGGAAGAACACGCAGAAGTTTGAGAGAACTTTCTAGGTACAGATAGAGGGATCATTTGTGCCAAGAATTTCATCTGGGGGACCAGAAGGTTAGGCTCATACTTAGGGGGAGTAAGTGTAGATTTTTAGGAGGGAGTCCTGAATGATTTTGTATACAATGTGTATTTTCATTACTGTACTTCTCTCTAGCATAAAACCTAAAGAGGAAGAGAGATTCTTCCTCGAATTTTTATAACTCAAATTGATTATGTCTCAATCAAGTTTGTTATTTAAGAACTCATTGATTATATTATTTGTTGTTCTTTTGCAAGTCATTCTACTTTAAAATTCTGCACACGCGCACAAACTCTACCATGTCACTATTGTTTAATTAAGTTATGTTTTTAGAGAAATTCACTTGTTATTGATATTATGATTATAGTTGTTCTCCATTGTACCGGGTGCACATATAATATATATGTGCGTCGGATGAATATAAGTTTTTGTCTTACTTCATACTTTAGAGGATATATACTTGTTACAGAGGTCTTTGTTTTTGGTTGGGTCAATCTATTAAAGGAGACCTCAATCAAAGAGATGTTTGGTATATTAGGGTTGTTAGCAACCCATTGTGTTTATAGGTTGAGTAGAATTCGGATCCTCTAAAATACATTACAGTATATTTGGAGAGGGTGACACACTTTATGTGAGTCATATAATTTCATATTTTTTTTCATATGTAGAACGTGTCACTCTTTCTTCGAAATTGATCGTAAAGTACTTTAGATGATCCAAATCCGGGTTGAGTGATATCACCTATGTCATCACCTTCTTCAATTTTCTAACTAACTCATATCTCATCCCATTTTTCAATTTAATAATATAAACAAACTTCAACTCATTCTACAACAAACATCAACAACCTTATTTACTTCACTTCTCAGCCATAAACAAGCACAACCTTAGCTTTTTTAACAATACTCTACTTGTTTAATCAAAATGTATTGTTGAATTACCTAAAAAGTATTACTCACCTCCATGCATGTCATGTTCCTGATATACAAGAGACTTACTTTTTATAAAATTAAAACAGATGGGGGGGGGGGAGGGGCGGGAGAAGATACCTATGACGTATCAAAGACCTTTACTCCGAACTTGTAATATATAAAATTAGGAGTAAAGGTCTTTAATAAATCTGAAAATTCAAAATTTTTTTTTACCTATTTATAAAATCTTCACTCCGAGCGTTAAATATCAAAGTAACTAAAGGTATTAAAAATAAAATTTGACAAATCTAAAAATTAAGAAATCAGATCACGAATACATTTAAATATGAAAATTAAGAACAAAGTAAATTCTAAAATATCTGATAATTTAAAAATAAAAAGGTATTGGAGATTTGGGTATTCATATTCTTAAGGCAGTATGTTATTTGTGTTTTATGGATTTTCATTTTTTATATTATTATTATTTAAATAAGTAAGAGTCGTCTGAGGGTTTTAGATTAATCAAATTATTTTTAGATTTAAGTATATTTATTTTCGAATTATAAAATAATTTTAAATTAAATTAATTATTTTTATATTTATTAAAGTATATTTCATTATTTTTTAGATTTGTTAATATTTTTAAAATTTATTTAGTCATTTGATACTTAGGGGTCTTATTGTCTTATACTCCCTTCGTCACGACCTAATTGACCTACCTTCCATTTTTGTTTGTCCCAATCAAATTGACCCAGTCCATTAATGACAAATTTCTCTCACAATCTCCACCCTCAAAATCTTCACCATTAATCCCCACATTTGAAAAAGTTAAGTATTCCATAAAATCTATTTTTTCTTAACTCCGTATCCAGCCAAGATAGGCCAATTAGGCCGGGACGGAGGGAGTATTTAATATTTTAAGCGGGCTATTTGGCTAACTAGAAGTTCAAAGTTCAAACCTATTTATATACAAATACATATACATATATATATAATTAGGAGTAAAATTATATTCGAGATATTAGTGCAATTGTGCAAAAGGTAATACGTAGCATTTCTCAGGGAAAGAAATTAGAGAATCCCGACAACCGGCAAAGTTGGCAAGCTGCATTCTCCCACAGATTGCATACTGATATTATTGAAATATAATAATAAATACAAATATGAAGTAATTGCAACCAAAGTGACAAAACAAAGTGGACCAAGAAACTTGAGAAAAGGACAGCAATACATAGAACTTTTAATACCACATGAGTTTACATTCAATTAACTTTCTCACTACAGACAACACCATAACACGAAACCCCGCCCCGCCCCCCCAACTATTCATAATGACTACTACTTTCATAATCTCCCTACCCTGTACAATAACATACCATCACCTATCCACCAATTTAAATAATATCTATCCCCCATAAATCTAATCCATGCTAAACTAATCCACCTTTTCTTTTTTTTATCTTGAATAGTAGAAAGGAAACTTTGCATTACTTAAAGGAGCACAACAGATTCCCCATACTTTACAGCACATAAAATCACTACACATATTATCATTAAGCTTTCTCACATCAGGCAACACTAATCATGCTATCCCCACCACTCCCATTAAAGCTAGCAGCAGTCACTGCTTGGAAAGCCGACGTATGTACTACACGTGGAGACTGCTGATTGGATGCTGGTTGTTCTTGATTTGGTGGTGGCTGCTGGGGTGGTGATTGCGATGATATCGACAAATTAAGGGACAAGGATGGAGGCTCAAGTGAGGTTGTTGTCTTGTTTATGTTGAGATTAGCCATTTTGGAAGATGGAGGGACTGGTAAGATGGGAATGGGCCTAATGGGCTTGGGAGAATTGTTCAGCTGATTCACTTGTCCAAGTGTGAAAGTTTCTATGGGAGTTTCTGTGATTGGCACCACTAGAGGAGTGATAGCCACAGGACAATTTGGGATGGGAAATTTCTCAGAATTTTTGTTAGTATTCTGTTGTATTGTAGGAAGTTGAGGTGAATTTTCTTGGTCCATTTGATCTTCAATTGCAGAAGAGCCCACAACCTGTTGAAACAAAATCAAAAGTCAAGTAAATAACAACAAACAAGAAGCATTAAGCCAGAAACAAAAGATTATTAAAGTGACCAGAAATTATTAGCTATTAAACTGTCATTGTTGTCAAAATTACGGCTAGATGCTTTGCAATGATTCACAAAAAACAATATGAACATCCAAGTTGATCTGACTATGACCTCTATACGTAATCAATATGGACCTAACCTCTATATATGGAACAAAACAATAATAATCCAAAATAATCAATCATTAGAAGACTAAAAACTCTATTTTATGCACTGAAGGATAAACATATAGCTCGCAAAAACTCAAAATTACAAGTTTTCCTGAAAAAATTATAGTTAAAATACGAAAGAATTAGGAGTGAGAGAATACCGCATCAGTTGTAATGTCGAAAAGGCTGGATCTGCGACGCCTCCTGTTGTGGTTGTTCCGGCGGAGGAAGTACTTCTGAGCATGGCTTGCAACTTGAGTAGGTGTTCTTGTTTTCACATAGTTTCTGGAAATCCCTCTCCAGTCTCCTTTCCCAACTTTTTGCAGCCCCAGTAAGAATAGTCTGTGCTCTTCTTCACTCCATGGCACCCCTATTCATTGCTCACAAGTCAATATTGGATACTCATATATTATCAGAAACTTTTGTGATAAAAATTCACATTTATTTCAATAATCAAATCAGAAGTTTTCAGCTTATTGTAAACCAAAAATTGGAATGGTCAATCTAATTTTCCATTTACTTGTTAGTTGCCCGATCAGTTCAAACAGTAACTCTAAGCTGAAATTGCAATTATGCAAAGCGTAATACTGAAAAAATTTCCAAACCTCGCAAGTCAATATTCATCAAAATCAACTGAAGTTGTTTAGGGAATATAAAATAAAGTTGATTCAATAATCAAATCAAGTATTTGCTTATTATGAGCGGAATTTGAAATAGCTTTTAGCTGGACCTTTAATTCAATTCACGATGCGAAATATTAGAGTCAACGTAACCGTAATACCTCTTTTTCGCTCACGGCTCCTGCCGGAGGGGTGAACGACGTCGTCAGAAGCGTAACCGGCGGCAACATCGTTGGTGGATTCCTGCGGTACTTGATCAAATTGAGCCAAATTATTCATACTAGCACTCTTCCGAAACGATCCTTCCGTCATAACTCTCACTCCAAACAGCATAAATCCTTTAACGGCACCGGCGGTTTCGCCTCCGCTGAGCTCCGAGCACTGACCGTCGTCCACGGCTGAGTAGTCGGAGCATCTGTTGTGAATCGGCTCCATTGCCGTGGATGAATAAAGCTTCCTCCGCACAAATGCAGGGTTAGGCCATGTACGAAGGTGAGAGAGAAAATGGAATTTCAATTTGCAGATAGACAAATGGAGAGAAGTTATAACGTTTTGTTCGTTTATTGTCCAATAAGATTTTACTCAATTTTAGGAAATATTCTGGTGCTTTGATGGTGCACCGTGTTTTCTATGCCACCACCTCTTTATGCTAGGGAATCAATGCCCGCCTCACATCATCTTGCTTACCACCAATATTTTCGACAATTCTTTGACTTTTCTTTTTCTTTTCTTTTTTTTGCAAATTGTTTTTTCTTTTCTATTTTTTGTTGCAAATAATTTTTTTTAATGTGATAATAATTTATTGGACTTGACTGCACAATGCAATAGTACTCTTCAGAACAGCTACTCGATAATGTGCACACATTTCCCTCAAAAAGGAAAAAAAAATGACAATTTTGAAAAAAATTAAGAATAGATATAAAAAATAAATATTTGTATACATAGTCTATTTTATTGGATATATTTTATGAAATAAGGAAATAATCAATAAATTAAGTGGGTTGTTTAAGATCAAATTGAAAGAATTGTATTTTTTTTTTTTTTTTTGTGATAAAACGACACTTATTTTCAAATTTTTTATTTTGTCTAAAAAGACACTTGTTTTGAAACGAATGGAGTATGTCTACTCATACACACATATACATGTTTTCAAATGTATATAATAAATGTCAAATAATAATGAGATTCAAGTCAATTTTAATTTATATCATTTTTTTACATCAACCACCAAACTTTTATTTTTGCATCAAGCCACTAAAAGTTGAGGGCTTGACATTTTATCTATATTTGTAGATTTTTTCGCTGATTATAACTCGGTTGGTAAAACATTTTATAAAAAATTAAGAATTTATTCTCATAAATTCATCCTAATTAAAAAATGTACTTTGAAAAAAAACAAAAAAACAATTCTCAAGCTCTAGCGAGTTTGATACTTAAGAATTATTGTTACCGTAAAGAATCGAGATAATTTAATAAGCATAGTGCAATAAAGCCATACATTTTTTTTTTCTCCTAATCTAAGAACAAAAAAAAAATCATCCCCACCTTCCACGGTGATTCGAACCCAGCCCTCCCCATCCCTCAAGGTGACTCGAATCTAGGACTAAATACCTAGATAGTAGATGTTCTATCACTTGAGTTATCCAACTTCGCGATACATATACTAATGATTGATCCACTTGGATATAGTGAAAATATTATATCAATCAAATCATGTAATCTTGATCTAGATTTCTAATTTGAAAAGCAGAAAAGAAGTAGCCGAGGGAATATTTTAGTGGTCTAGTCCGCGGATTATCTCAATCCTCTAATCCACAAAACAAGAATTTATCCAGAATACCATGTTGTAATCAAAAGACGTTTTGCACAACAATGATTAAATTAGTATAGTGCTATAAACACCGGATTACTGCTCATGGATTAGAGATGTATGTAAGTGGTTGGAATTTAGAATTCCTATTGCTTAGACACAGGTTGTAAATTGTAATATATGAAGCCACGTATTATTGTGGCGTGGCGATCACAAGAGAAATTTTAGTTTGTTTTTATAGGGTTAAAATTTGGATATAAAATCTGAATCATTTATTTAGTCATAGACTAGACCCGTCACACTGAACGCCATACATAAGTTTTTCTCATTAGTAATTAACTGAATATATTATTTTCAATTCTAATATACTTATATAATCATTTATTGACGACAAAACGTTAAATATCTTTACTTATTATTAATATTATTATTTGAGTAGCATATATTAAATGAATTCTATTAGCATTGTCAAATACAATCATATTTAATCCATTGAAAAACATAAAATAGTATTTTTATGACAGTGCTTTGATTATATGTTTATTTTAGTATGAAAATAGAATAAGAATAAGTTTAAGGTGATTCAGTTCTACAACTGCACTAGTGCAACCTAGAGGCATAAATGTCTTTTGTAATTTTAAGTGGAACCCCTAATAATTTTAAATTCTTTTGAAGTTATTTTGTAAATTAATGCACCTTAATTTATCATTTGTATTTATTAGGCTGTCATTTTCATGTCTTATGATTTATCATCATTAATTTATCGACTAAAATAGGTGGTCCAATAACAAAGCTCTCACTTAATTGGCTCTTGGCTCCCCTTGACTAGGCTCACATTTTCATATCTTGTGCTTCGTGTCATCTTTTAATTTGTCATAATTCGTCATTTCTTTCATTGACTAAGATGAGTGACCCAATAATAATGCTCGCACCTTGCATTTTGATTGGTTAATGGCCTCACTTTTTTAATTACGCTTTCTTTTATCCTACACATAAGTCGTCCCCCCCCCCCCCCAACAATTGCCATAATTATGAAGTTACATTTGCAAATTAAGTGTCCAATACACTGACCGAGCCAGGAGTTTTAATTGATGTTTTATTTAGATTAACATATTACTGAACTTCGGAGGCCAAGAAACCGTTTAAAGCATATTTCAAAATTTCGAACTAAAGTAACTTTATTTTTTTAATATTTAGTTGATGTTATATTTATAAATCATCAAATTATAATTAAATTACAGTATAATTGATCAGTTGCTTATAATATCACCGATATTTTAGTGAAACTTAAAAAAATAGTCTTACATATTACTCTACGTACTTTGTACGCCAAGAAATCCTTCATTGGAATATCGAACTTTTTTACCTATACTTTTTTAATATTTAGTTGATGTCTTATTCCTAAGTCGCTGAATTATAGTGAAATCACAACGTCTATTATTAATTGCCTATAATATCACTTGTAATAAAGTGAAACTTAAAAAACTTAAGATGATAGTGAAACTACAAAATCTAAAATTAGTGATTTCATATGCAAATTCAAATTAAAAAAAAAAATGAAACCTTTCAGTATCTTCGCAAGTTGGTTATTGACTAAGTTTGGATTCAAAACATAGTGCAGGTTACAATAGGTAGGTTTTGTGTCGATTGCTCCGTATTCACTCTCTCTATCATGAGTCCATCTTCTCTGTGCTCCTTGCTGGCAATTTGAATCACTTCATTTGCAGTTTTTCATCTTTAACTGTGGAGGCCTTTCTGTAGCTTCCATGTTTGTGAACAATTGAGATTTCTAGAACACATCTAACTTCAGCAAGTAAATGACCCATTTTCTATCAATCAGGAATCAACCTTCTAAATTTTGCTTGTTCTGAAAATTCTATGAGCAAGTAAATCTTCGTCGGTAGGACTCCAGGAAGGTTGATTCCATTGTCGGGTGTCGGCGCAGATGAGTTTTTTGGATCCATGAGACAAACTAGAGATAATTTTCTTAAAATATTTTAAATATTGTATTTATAAAAATTAATTCAAAATAATTTAATTTACTAAAGAATGGTAAATTGTTAGTAAATATGCTATATTAAGAAGTTTATATAAAATATTATAAATATAAGTGGATTACATAGAAAAATAAGTTGCATTAAAAAAATTGTGTGTTGCAAGTAGTCGTTGCTTTAATATAATTAGTTAAAATGGATTGTTCTGTCCCCGTACGAATTGACTGATCCATAAACAAACAGCATATATAATAGGCAAAAAAGGAAGAATGTCAAAATATAATTCTAGTCACATTTATAACTTTAGTTTAATTTTAATATTTTCTAGGGTATGCTTTGTAAAATTAGAAGGTTCAAATATAATTCTAGTCACATTTATAACTTTAATATAAATTTAATATTTTCTAGGGTATGTTTGTAACTTGAGAGGAATAGGAATAATATGTGTGTGAAAGTATTAAGGAATGGGTATGCTATTTTGTCACGAAATATATTTTTCCACGGATATATTTTGCCACAAGATGTATATATATGTATTGAAGAAGAAGAGAATCAATAGATCTTTGAACTTCATATGAGCTCTTAAAAAGTTGAGGATTGAGAATTTCATGGCAAAATATATACATAACATAATACATTTCATACAAAAATACGTTTATGCCAAACTATGTTTCATGGAAAATATACATTTATGACAAACTAGCTTCGTGACACACATATATATATATAAGAATGACAAATATGTTGAAGAATGTTATAATTATAATAAAACAAAGGCTAAATATGTTAAAATATATACAAAAATGAAAGTACACCCATTCTCACTAGACATTAGCAGTCATATATCGGTAATTACATTATAAATATATATGTGAATGTGTTTGGCAGAGAGACACACAGAAGCATATAAGGCATTTTATGCCAATTATATGCTTTAGATATTATTACCATATTTATGTGATGTTTATTGAAGATGTATGTCAAATATAAGATGAGATATCATTTGTAATAAATTGAGACTAATTAGTATAAAGGTACAAGAGCTGGTTAAATTGGTATGTTCGAGACGGATGAGGCTGCTGCTTTCAAAGTCTAAATGCGTCCAAACCTATTTGTAGTACAAAATGTTATAACATGAACAAGTGATTAGAACACAAATTCCTCAAGACAACATAAGGTTTTCTAACACGACCAGATTTAGACAACTATATATTTTGGTATAGATATTTTAGCTCTTGACACATTGCAATGGAACAACTAGACTTGCAATGACAGAGCCTCTTACTCCACATAACCGGAAAAATAGGATCTCCAGGACCATATTCATGTACCTACAAAACACAAGTTAGTATAAGGAGCAGTCGATGCAAGTCCATGACTCTTTCCACTAGAAAAATACTCCCCACCCGAGTTCTCACGATCACTGACTTAATGTCCCTAAGATACAATGTTCGATGTCCTGATGTAGTAGCGCTCCAAACGTTTGAGCTCCAACAAACTGAAAAGAGCTGAGAAACTGGGTATGTATGACTTTTACATGCATATACAAAACTTCTACTATAATCTTACAAAAAATCATGAAAAACAACTGAAAAGAAATGGAGACTCATAATTATAGGACTCCACTTTATGTGGTGTGTAACCTCCAGGCACTATCTCACTACTTTAGGCAGCGGTCCTCCACTTAATGACCCTGACTAAGTGTTCATACACCATTAAGGTCACTCTTTAGGAGTTAATGGTGATAATGAATCTAGACACATGGTTTGATTTCACAAAATTGGACTTCGCTAAACCTAGTTAACCAGTACCCAAATATGTGGTTAGACATTATCTAACATGGCTATCTTTAACATCAATTTCTCACTCAAAGAAAAACGGGTTTGAGAAATTCTAAAAGCTAGGTCCATCCTTGTGAAACGTATTTTCCCAATCTACCATTTAATTCAACTGGAATTAAATTCATGCCACACATAAATCGGCTCAAACTCAGGTCAACACCCACTTAATTAAATCAATTTTTCAACAATTCCCTAAATGAATGGAAATTGAAGTATGTTATGAATGCAGACTCACACACTCAGTTCACACAAGACAATACTGCATCAAGAGAAATAGCTTGTGGCTTTGAACCTTCCTTAGTAAGATATTGTATGATATACTGGCGACTTAGTGGATGCAATACCTTGAAACTACTCAACCATGGTGTACCAATTCAACATTTTTTACATAATAAGCCTTTAACACCTTTCGTTCTCATTGTTGTCTCTGTTTCGGTCATGGACCAATCTTGGATTCATAAGTGCTTCATTAAGGTGGTCTTCCTCACACTTATATAGGTACTCTTCAATCAAGAGTACCCTGCAATACTCCCCAATATTTCGGGTTATGAACAATATAAAGTCACGTGGACTTAGCCTTACTACACGCGCGGGTTACAATTCTCGGATGTCTCTAAGCAATAGGTACAAAATAAGGTCCAAGTGCACGACTAAATTTTCATAACTTAATTATCCCATTGAACCAAGTTTCTGTGATGTCTAGTCGTCATAGATTACCGCTATGATTTTTATTTATTGTATATATATTTTTAGACTCATTCCTTTAGACATGAAGTTTATATGCTCTCCCTAACTCTTAGTTGTAGTACCATTTCAAACACACGAAATTTATAGATTCGAGGACTACTGCAAATTCATGCATTTTACCACTTAACGTACATTGCATGCACAAAGTTACATTAACATGGAACTTTATTTATGAAAAACTTGAAGCATTTTACATATTCAAAAGTCGAGCAATTGTTTCTATGTTGAAACATGCTATAGACTCATAACTTACACTTTCCGTGTTAACTAATGTACATTCGTGTAGATTAGTCTTTAGGTGTGACCTACGTTATCCACCCCACAATTCACCGCTCTAGTGAAAATTTAAGATTCCCACAAAAGTTTGTTAATCCATTATTGGAACATATCTGACCACTTCGCTTGATAAATTATTTATAGACAACTAAGTGCATAATCCAATTTTCTCCAAAAAACACATCTATCAAGGTATCATACCATATTACCAATGTATATCTCCAACTAATGCATTGATCATATTTGGACATGATTCATCCTTTCAGGGAAAAGTCAATATAACAATTAATATTGACAATATTATCACTTGGCGACCTTAGGGAACATGTTAGTACTCAGCCAAATAAGCAATTATAGGGATGTCAGTTTACCAATAGGTAAAATCGTAAATGGGTAGGGGCCTACCGAGTTTTAGGGTAACGGGTAGGACATTGCCCGTACCAGCTAAATTTTTATAGGGTAAGGGTAGGGTATGTGTTTAGTGTCATACCCGGCTACCCGCCTCATATACCCTACCTGTCTACACAATATATATAATAATAATATTTAATAAATAAATATATAAAATAAATTAGTATAACTCACATGATGTAAAATAGAAAAAAATAATGACTATGAAGCAAATTTGAAATTACTTACTACCTACATAGTATAATTAAAAATGAAGAAAATAGAAATCGAATTAAATTTTTTAAAAGTAAGAACTAAGAAACAAATTACAGTATGTGATGAAATCATGCAATGTTAATCTGTTTGAATTTTTTTCTTCATTTTCATGAACATAGGGTAACCCGATTACTCGCGGATTCCCTAGCAATTACATGCCTACACATTGGGTGAATTGTGACAGTTAGCCTTGGGTTTTCCAACCGTTCCTCAATGGCTTACAAATTGGCATGTTGGTCTCAATCTCCAAAGATTTTTTTTTTTTTACAAAAGTCATGATTTCACAGTCCATTCCTTATCTTATGCTTGTGCAAAAATCACAATGTTCAAACATATCATGAAATTCACATTTTATTTACGTATGTTCAAATATGGCTTTGGGTCATAGCTCATAACTTTATAATTCAAGGCTCGTTACATAATGAGAATGTATTTCAAGTCTTGAGGATAAAGTGTTAATTAATTATTCGGCACTTTATCCATATAATTGAGCTTCTAGCTCGCTTTTCTCCCGTTGTTAGGCCCCTAACAACAACCAAACTATCTTTCAAGCTTAGCATATCTAATGTATCAAGTACTAGACACATATAAATTTTTCAACATTCGAGATGTTTGAAGTTTAGACCATAGTAGGTCACCAAAATGAATTGGTTTTACTATGTTCATGTTCACAACTATAACTAATTAGACCGGATTGCATTGGGTACCATTTTAAATCTTGTTCACAAATGGTCTTATCCCATTTTTGTTTAGACATATAACCTTGTAAGACTCCGCTTCTTGCAGGGTATTAAAGTCTGAAGTTAGTGAGGGTTTCTTTATGTGGTGTGTAACGTCCAGATACTAGATTACTATTTAGATAGTGGTATCCACTTATTGGTCACTAACTAAATGTTAATGCACCATTAGGGACCCTTTCCAGGATTTAATGCTGATAGTGAATCTATACACAAGGTTGTCCAGAATCGTCCTGAAAACCAATAGTCACAAGTGGAACCGGGTCGAACTCAGTTCGGTTCCACAAAATTGAACTTCGCTGGGCTCAGTTAACTACTATCCAAATATGTGGTTATATCTTATTTAGTGTGGCTATAGTTAACTGTTAATTTCTCACTTACCAAAAATCAATTTTGAAAAATTCCAAAAGCTACTTTCATCCTTTAAAAAGGTACTTCCCCACTTTATCATTTAATTAACTCAAAATAAATTCACACATAAATCGGCTCAAACTCGGATCAACGCCCATTTAAGTAAATTGTTCTTCAAACAAAATTTAATTTAGTGTATTCTAGAAACATTGAGCTGAATTGAACTTAATATCTAGTGGCTGGATATATTTCAAACAATATTGTTAAACTCGCAATTTTAAGTAGAGTTGGTGGATTGTCTGTAAAATCAGATCGTAGAATCAAATCGTAAAACTGTAAGATTCCACAACTTATACACAATAACCATATATATAAATTATTTTATGTATATTTTAATTGCAATTAGTTCAGAATTGATAGCACATATAAAGAATACATATATATTATATAAACAAATAAATCAAAAAGAAAAAAAATACAATTATGGAGAAATATTTTTGTCATCATGGTCCATATACACTATCAGAAAAAATCAAATGAGAGACGGAAAAATTCATCTCTAATTATATGATATCGGTTTCTAAACTAAAGTAGTGACAGATTAGTGACGAAATTGTTAGTCTCTATCATGCTGGTCTCTAAAATTTAAACACCGATTTTATTCCATCTCTAAATTTAGTGAGGAATTTTCCCTCTCTATTATGAAATTAGAGACCAAATTACCTACCGAATAGAGACGGATCATGTCCATCTCTAATATTAGGTTGCTAATTCGTCACTAATCAGATACTAATGATTTTTTTGTTACTTTCCGTCACTATTCTATTTCTATTTTGTTTTATTTTGTGACCGATATTATCCAATACTAATTTTCGTCTCTAATATGAACTTTTTTTGGAGTGATATACATTTAGAGGTATTCCTAAATTATACTCCCTCTGTCCCGGCCTAATTGGCCTACCTTGGCCGGACACGGAGACTAAGAAAAAACAGATTTTGTGGAATTTTTGACTTTTTCAAATGTGGAGATTAAGGGTAAAGATTTTAAGGGTGAACATTGTGAGAGGAATTTGCCATTTATGAGCTGGTCAATTAGATTAGGACAAATAAAAACGGAGGATAGGCCAATTAGGCAGGGACGGAGGGAGTAATTAAGAATACTTTAGAAAAAAATTAAGAGAAAACTAAAAAATGACCATAGTGAAATTAAGTATTAAATAAGAAAGATATAGTTTTTATGAAACTTAGATTATAATCTAGAACTTGATAGTTAGGAATAAATAAATAAAAAATAAAAAATAATTAAAAAAAAAACGAAATTGGCTTTCTTTGTGTATAAATTACTCTAGAAATTTTTAAAATCTCAATTTTAAGTTGGTATAAATTTTACAATTCATACTATATATTTTTTATTGTTAAACTAGAATAAAAAACAATATTTTATAAAACTGTTAAATTGAACACAAAATTATAAAACTCGTAATATCGCTTGAGCAAACTCGAGAATTTTTTTCTCCAATTTCATTATATCTCGATTTTAACATGGGTTCACTCGTTGGAGAAGAAACAACCAGTAAGTTGATAAAATTGTAAGAATTAAGTCGAAATTTTAACAACACTAATTTTAAATGTTGATGCTGTAGCGGGAAGCTTAAGTTGAGGCGGGGCGCACGGGTGGATTGGGCGGTGAATAGAGGAAAAAATGAAAAAGAATTGCGACAGATATTCGAGGTTGATATAATTGGATTATGCAAAGTCTTAATCATAAAAATAAAAGATAATAATAATAATTGGAAGAAAAGGGATGGTGGAGGTTTTAGAGAGGTTTTGGCCGTCGAAATGGCATATTCTTTTGCATCTGCATGTTTGTGTTGTGTGGATAGGTGAGTAGCATTGTATTGGTGGGTTGGTGGGTGGGATTTCTAAGGATAACCCTCATCTGACCCCACACTTCTTTATTATTCCTTTTCATATAATTTCTACTTTTTCCCATTATCTGTACGTCAAATGTTCCTATTTATTTTCCCTTTCACTCAGATGCATATTGCCACAAAAACAAATATTTTCGATCTCCGAGGGCATACTTGGTTCCTGGTTAGTCGCCACGGATTTTGAATATTAAAATACTCAATTCGTATTTATTTTTAGATATATAATTGAATTTTCTAATCCAGCAAAATTATACTTTATTGTTGAAAATGTTCAACAAAATTTTCATATCGGATATATAAGGAAAAAATTATGAACATATAATGAAAGAATTATCTCTATTGATATGAAGCATTTTGAGAGCTAGTCCAAGAACAAAATCGTACGAATTTAGTCCAAAATGGACAATATCATACCAATATTGGCCTAAGTAACATTTATAATTGTCCACATAAACTTATTATTTTTCAACTTTTTTGTTTCCAGTGATGTCACTGGCTATCTCCCTATTTCTTTATGTCCTAATTACCCTAATTAATTATATCACAATTTTACAATCACTAATAAATGTCTATTTATAAATATAAAATATAGCATAAAAAAATATTTAACTTCATTTGGGACGGAAGTTGTATTTTTCATCAAGGCTTTATACTATAATAGTTGATTATCTCTTCTCGAAAGAAGAGAGAACTCTAGCAGTTGAGACTTTATCTAATATATTTATATTGAATTTAGTATCTTCTAACAGATTCTGTTTTATTTGAGGTAAACGAGAAGCGATTGTCCGAATCCTCCAGGAATTTAATTCGTACAAAGTAATTCTTCTCTAGCTTTTAATTACAGGGCAATGAATTTTATTTTAAATTGTACTCCCTTCGTCCGGGTTTAATTTATCTATTTTGATCGGACACGGAAGTTAAGAAAAAAATATTTTGTGGTATCTTTAATTTTTTTAAAGGTGGAGATTGATGGTGGAGATTTTGAGGGTGAAAATTATAAGAGAAATTTATCATTTATGGACTAACAAGTTAAATTAGAACAAACCGAAAAAGAAAGTAGGCAAATTAGAGCGGAATGGAGATAATATCTAATATGATATTTTAAACTAATCACTAAGTATGGTAATTAACAATTTTACTAAATACACGTAATATATTGTGGTTATTTGTAATATAGAGATAAGTTAAAATAGAAGATTTATATGTCGATTCATGAATAATATAAAGTTATATGTAAAACTGTAGTCTAAACACAAATCAATCATTCCATATAATATTGTTTGATCCTTTGATGTCTACAAATTAATCAAATGGATGAAGTATATATAATGATGCCTATGGAGGATCATGATCATTTTGAAGTTTGAACCACTATTGAAACAATACTACGATATAGTTTATCTTGAAAGACAAGTTTTCTTAAAATGATATTAAAACGTGGATTTTGGAACATCCACATCAACTATAGATTATTTACTTGGAGGGCTAACCATTCTCATAGTTGAGCCAAGCTCCCATACTCTTTGAAAGAAGAAAGGTGATGATCATGCTCTCTTTGTAAAAAAATCGAACTAACTTTAACCATCTAACTTTTATTTCGGTGTTAAATTTTTACTGATCGTCTATATTTTTTTCTAGACTTCTATTCGTCTAACCACGTCTATAGTTTAGTTAGTCATACCTTAGCTTCAACTAGTCATTACTCGCTAGACCCTAGACTAGTACTAACAAATTTTACAACATTATGATCATAAATATTAGGTTATTATAACTAATTTGTCTCCTATCAACAATTAATTAATTATAAAGAGTCATTGTTAATATATTAGTTTTGGGATATTTTGTCAAAATTAAATTTTGTAATGTGATTTATTAATTAATGCAGTTACAATATTTGGTATAATATCTAGGAGATACGGAAAATTGTTGGGTTGATGAAGATAAGCATGAAGGGAGGAAATCTAGAAGATTTGGCAAGATATCTTATACACGGTAACTTGGAGAACAAGAATTATCACGCCTCTATTGCATGTATATATGCGAACAGACAATGTAAAGGAGTCGCTGAACGTTATTGGTGATACAATGGGTTATGTATAGAAGAGTGATGCCTTCTTGTAAAACATAGCTTATTTGGCAACATTATCAATAACATAAAGTCCGAGGGGTTTGAGGGATTCAGCCCCGCGTTTATATCGTGGTGTTTCTTATCTTGTTTTACTGTTCCGTTTTGAATGTCATAACATTAACGTGTGGTTCGTAGAATTTCAAGGGCATATGATGAAAAAGTATCAATAGGTAAAATAATAATGCTGCAAATACTAATTCTTCTTCAAGTTCTGCAAGTACAAAGACGAATAAGATACACTGTATAGAATGCAGTGGTTAGGGACATGTTCTAAAAGAATGTGCTACGTTTCTAAAGAGACAAAATAAGCATTTTGCAGCAACGTGGAGTGATGAGTCGGAAGTAGAAGAGATATCTAAAGGTGAAAATGATCACTCAAGCAATCTTGCAGCCTTTACGAACTCATATGTCTGGCTTTTCGGCGACGTTCATATGGAAGATCCAAATCTAGACGAAGTGTTAGGTATATTAGGACATGAATTACCAAGTTTTTGTGAAACTAATACGTCAGATGAAGAGACATGTCCAACCATAGAAGAAATGCAGAGGATGTACAAGAACTTGTCGCTTGAGTGCATTCGCGGAAGCAAGCGATCAAAAAGCTAGAAGGGGAACTTCGAGAATCTTAAGCTGAGGTAAAAAAATTGAGAATTGCTTCTGAAGAAAAAGAGATTGTTATAACAAAACTAACCAAGGAAGTTGAAATAGGTAAGAAAAATGCAGAGGTAGTTGTAGCTGAAAAGACTCGTGAAACTGAATCAGTGTTACAACACACACTCATGGACAAGGAAAAAAAATTAATATCATTGAAGACACAACTTTAGAAGGTTCAGAATGACTTGAGTATTTGCAGGGATGGTTTGAAAATAAAAAATCAAACCATTAAAAGGTTGGACTTGGAGTTAGAACAATCAATGCAGGTTTTAAAACGGTTAAACTCCGGTAAGTCTACTCTAACTGAACTCTTAAGCTTAGGAAAGAATCATGGGGATGTAACTGGTCTTGGATATGATGGTGAATCATCTAACGGTGCCCAACGTGTTTTTGTGCAGTCGGATCCAAATGTTATAACACAGATTGAGTACAGAAAATTTTCAGAGCAATCTGGAAATGCTTCTATACTCACGTCCTACTGGACATAATAAAAAGGTCCAGCATAATTCAAGGAGGCCAACATTCTGGGCAGAGTTTAAAAAATAATCCCCCCTTCATTCCAATGTGTCACTTTTGTGGTATAGTGGGGGCATATTCGCCCTAATTATTATAGAATAAATTCGCCCTAATTGTTATAGAATGAAGGCTGATCGTTTTTTCTCACTTTCAGGATGGAGGTACAGAGGCAATCAACGGTGGACATCTCGGAGAAGGTGGATCTCCAACCATCTCAACCACAAAAGGCACGTCAAGTTGGGTACCCAAAACTCATAGTTGTTTTACCACTATGTTATCTTTGAATGGTCCAGTAATGGGTGCTTGGTATTTTGATAGTGGGTGTTCTAGGTACATGACCGACATTAGCTCTTATTTAGTTGACATAGAACCAGTCTGTAATGAGTTTATGAATTTCGGGGATGGAGTGAGAAGTAAGGTCTTAGGAAAAGGAACTCTTAATCTTAAAGGCTTTCCTAGGATAAATGATGTGTTTTTGGTTGAAAACCTGAAATTTAATCTGATTAGCATCAACCACTTGTGTGATCAAAACTTGCATGTTAAATTCACGAGAGATCAGTGTGTTGTTTACGATAAAAAAATAGGAAAATATGTGTTATCTAGTAATCGATCTGCTAATTTTCTTTATATGCTTGAACACGAACAAAATTTCATCTCGCTTTCCATAGCAGAGATAGAATACATACCCACCGAGAGCTGCAACACTCAGCCTGAATGGATGGAACAATTGTTGACTGATTATGGTGTTGACGTGAGTTTGGTTCATCTCTATTGTGATAATACTACCAAAAAATCTAGTACAACACTCCCGCACAAAGCATATAGACATACCACATCACTATATCCGTGAGCTAGTTGAAGGGAGAACCATTTAAATAACTCATGTTTTAACTAATGATCAATTACCTGGTACTTTTACAAGAGCCTTAGATTTGCAGAGATTAGATACACTCAGAAAATCTATAGGTCTTTGTGCTCTATAAAAAAACGAAACAAAAAAGGTTATAACATATTGACTTTGCATTAGGCATGATTGTTGCATTCACTGTTTACGATGTCCCATATGACCGAGTAAGTTTAAAGAGTCGTTTGGCTTAAAACTTAACATTCCTTTTCGGTAAACTAGCACTTATATATTTTCCTATTGTTGGAAAGGGCTACGGCCAAGAAATGATGTTGAGAGTAGCTACCAGCCGATTGACTGGAAAGAGCTACTGGCATAGAAAATGATTGGTCTGTGAAAGCCGCCAACATTACATAAATTGTGCTCTTAAAAACAAATGCTTGTTTTATTAATTGTTGTTATTCATTGTTCAAGGGGTTACAAGAAGAAACCAAGAGCTCGTCGCACCGGGTTTTCCTAGTGCGGTTTTGGCTAATGGGATTTGCGAGCTACTCCATGAAAGGGTAAAAGAAGTCGGAGGAACAAGGAACCTTTATTTTTTTAGCCCGTCTTCTTAAATTGCGTCAGTTATGCCTTGATGTGGAATTTTGTCTAGTTCTTTGTCAAACCCTCTGCTTACCTATGACTTCTGGGTGTGTAAATAAGTGTGTTTATTTTATTACTCACTAGGCATATTTTTATTTTTATTTTCTGAGTGTAAGTAAAAACTTCTCATTTCTCTACTCTAATGACACTTATCATTTATCCGGCTAATTTAATCAAGAAACTGGGTACCTTTTTTTCTAGGTTCCCGTCTTTGCAGTTTTTTTTATGAGTATGTCTAATGATGTTGATTCTTTTATCTATTTTCCTTTCTCTAAACACTGCATATTTTGTTTGTCCTCCTTCTTTGGTGTTTAAATTGACCAAACTTTAATCTAGAAACAACTTAGCCCAAATTCGGTGGCCCACAAGTTTGCTAAAGAATTGGCTGCGCCTATTCTTTCCTCCTTCATCTGTCATTGTGTCCTACTCCATTACTACCCTAATTTCCGTATTTCATCTTCTTCCTTTGTCGAAGCTCTCTTCCTCACACCATGGTAACAACTAACGGGACTCCATCCAAACATCATCCCGTCTATGTTTTGGTGATCGTGTTTGAGTTTACTTCATAATTGTTTAGTTTTAATTTATACCTCTGTCTGACCCCGGATTTAATGTTATAACACATAGGAGGTGCAGTTCATAAAATTAGCATTGCATTTTATGTCAAAAAAGGGGGAGAAAAGGACTAAGGGGGAGTCCGGAGAGGTGTTTGGATTTCTGTTGATATATTAATGTGCAAAATTTGAGCTTGCACGCAGGGGGAGATAGCATAGATAAGGGGAGCTTTTTATTGTGATTATCTTGTTTTGTTTCTACTGTGTTCGATGGATACTGTTGGTCACTGTTGTTTGACAGCTACATCTAAGAGGAGTTTACTGCCTACTAAAGGATAAAGGGAAGTATTATCCGTCTGTTTTGACTTTTGGTATTTGATGCTTTTGACAGAAAACAAAAAAAAAACAAAAAAAAAAAAAGAAAAAAAAGAAAAACAAAAAAAAAGCAAAAAAAAGAGAAAAAACAAAAAGGAGGAGATTGTTAATATATTAGTTTTAGGATTTTTTGTCAAAATTATATTTTTAATTAATGTTGATTTATTAATTAATGCAGGTACAAGATTTGGTACAAAATCTAGGAGATATGGAGAATTGTTAGTTGATGAAGATAAGTATGAAGGAAGGGAATCTAGAAATTTTGGCAAGATATCATCTTATACACGGTAACTTCGAGAACAAGAATTATCACCGCCTCTATTGCGTGTATATAGGCGGACAGACAGTGTGGAGGAGATTACCAGATACGCGATAATATTTTGGAGAGAAATCAGTATTATTTTGTATTCGAAGGTTCTTATTTCTAGAGTCAATATCAACTAGGTAGTAGTGTTATAACATAGGTGTCAATCGAAGTACCTTCGGGAGAAGCTACTTCAAGGCGGGCTCCGAAGAGTCCGTCCGACCTTCGTTGGTGTGCCATGTCAGTGTCGAACAAATTGACGAGAGTCGCCAGACGTTATTGGTGATACATAACCTGAATAGTGAACTTATTGTGAAACATAGTCTATTTGACAATATTATCTTTAACATAAAGTTCGAGGGGTCTGAGGAATTCAGCCCCGCGTTTGTATCGTGGTGTTTCTTATCTTATTTTATTGTTCCATTTTAAAAGTTATAATATTAACGTGCGGTTCGTATAATTTCAGTCATGTTATATATATATATATATATATTCATATATACATATATAGAATTCAAACACTAACTAAAATTGAATATTGAATGGGAAAAGAACAAACGATGAAAAATGCTTATTGCTCTCAGGGGCCTCACTTTTTTTTTTTTTTTTTAACTTTCTAATTATTGTATTAAGACCATATCTTTAACAATTACCCTTTTGAAACTTAAAAGATGATAAAATGCTATGCCATCAACAAGAAGTGAACGATCTAAATTGCACCTAAACTTCAATTAAAATATGATGGAAATTTTCTTTTACTCTTTTTCATTGTAAAAGGACCTGATTGTAATCATCACAAGCCTTGGGATCTGTTTGATAATTTGATCAAACTTTAAGAATGATAAATAAAGTTCATCCAAACAAAAATATTGGTGGAACTATTCAAAAAATAGTTTAGACTTTAGAGATTAGTTATTGAATGTTACCTTAATTAGTAGATGTACAATACAATAAATTACATTTTTTAGGAAACAAAAAAATAATAGTAAGACGTAACAAATACATTGTTTCAGATGGTAAAGTATACCTCTCTAACTAGTTGTATTTATAATTGGTCTAAAACAATTTATAGATAATGGTAGGTCACGACAATTAAAAAAAAATTGTGATACATTTTATACTACAATTGTGGTCATTAATAATAAGTTATTTGTGATCACTTGTTGTCACAAAACTCTACAAATTATTTGAGACTATTTTCAGATTTACGACACATTTAAGATAACTTTTGTCGTCTCAAATATATTATATGCGACCATGAGACGACTAATGTTGTCAAGTTAATGAGATGAATTGTAGAGATATTGGGAAAGATTGACATTGCATTTAGAGAGAGAGAAAATGTGTTCTGATTATTCTACAAATGAATTCAATAAGTTACATGAACAGCTGGTATTGTATGTATATATGTGGCCTAGAATTGGGCTTTGTGTGTAATGGGCTGTTGGGCCATTCTAAGATGTATGGGCTTTATACCCCTCCTCAAAATGGGCGTGTATGTTAATGAGGCCAATTTTGGACTTGAGTTCTTGAAATGGTGTGTTTGGTAGAGGCTTGGTGAGTATGTCGGCGAGGTTCTTCTCTGTTGGTATTTGGATGATTTTTAGCAAACCATCTTTGATCTTCTCGCGAGTGTAGTGATAATCTATCTGTATGTGTTTCGTTTTCTCGTGAAGAACTGGATTATGTGCAATAGAAAAGGCTGCTTTGCTGTCCGTGTAGACTGGTATTGGTTTGAGAGTGTCGACTTTCAGGTCTTCTAGTATGTATGTGATCCACTGAATTTCAGAGGCAGTAGCACTCATTGCTCTGTATTCGGCTTCTGCGGATGATTTGCTAACAGTCGATTGTTTCTTGGATTTCCAAGAAATTAAGGAGTTGTCGAGATAAACGGCGTAGCCTGTGATGCTTCTTCTGGTTTGCTCACAACGTGCCCAGTCCGAATCTGTAAAAGCTTGAAGTTTGAAGTTAGTGGAGATAGTGTAAAAAAGACCTTGGCCTATTGTTGTTTTTAAATATCTCAAGACCCTGTGTACGGCAGTGAGGTGTGGTTTAGTGGGGTTACTCATGAATTGGGATAACGTTTGTATGGCATAAGATAAATCTGGGCGAGTTACAGTTAAATATAGAAGTTTGCCTACAAGCTTTCTATATTGAGATGCATCAATAGGTGTGTTATCAATGGTTTGTGTGAATCCCTGTTTGGAATCCATAGGAGTACTACATGGTTTACTTGCTAGGTAACCAGCTTGATCTAGGAGATCCAAAGCATATTTCCTTTGGCATAGTTGAAGACCACATTTTGATCTTGCAACTTTAATGCCTAGGATATATTTTAGGATTCCTAGATCTTTTATAGTGAACTTATCATGTAATAAAATTTTGACCTTGGTAATTTCTGCAATGCTGTTGCCCGACAAAATAATATCGTCAACATAGCATAGTAAGACAGTAAAAGAATCGTTGGTGGTTTTTGTGAAGAGAGAGTTGTCAGCCTTAGATTGTGTGTATCTAAAGGTGATAAGAGTGTGTGTGAGCTTATCAAACCATTGCTTTGAAGCTTGTTTTAGCCCATACAAGGATTTGTTAAGTTCACACACTCTTTTATCATCTTTGTCACAATACCCCGGAGGAGGTTTCATGTAAACCTCTTCTATTAAATCACCATGCAAAAATGCGTTATTAACGTCACATTGGTGTATATGCCAATTTTTTTGATACGGCAACAGACAATAAGATACGAACTGTGGTTATTTTTGCAACGGGGGAGAAAGTGTCAAAATAATCTAACCCCTCCTGTTGTGTATAACCTTTTGCTACTAATCTTGCTTTGTACCTCTCAATACTACCATCTGGTTTATACTTAATTTTATAAACCCATTTGCATCCTATGGTGTGTTTCCCTTTTGGTAGTTCAACCAAGGACCATGTTTTTGTTCTTTCTAGGGCATCTAGTTCTAATTTCATTGCCTTTTTCCAATTCTCATCTATACTCGCTTGATTATATGTCTTGGGCTCAATATTCTGAGTTATTGCAGCAGTAAAGGCTTTGTGATGCTCAAATAATTGATCAGAAGACACATAATTTTCAATTGGGTACTTAGAAGTTTTTATTATCACATTAGCTGAACTAGATGAGCCATGGTTTAGTGATTTTGGTAGTGTTGTTTGGTACAAATCAAGATACGCAGGATTAGTTTTCTGTCTTGATGATCTCTGTGTATTATCACAAGGTAATACAGGATTTTCGTGTTGATGAGAAGAACTCTCATGTGAGTGTGTGACGTGGTCAGAATCATGCATATCATCAGAGTTAGTAGAGTAAGAAGTTACCTCCTCACCGTCGTTTTCGTTGTTACCAATACCTGTGGTGTACTCGTTTATTTCTTCTTGTAATGATGTGTGGGAATTTTGTACGGGAGCAGTAGCATAGTCAGTAGCAGATTCATCAACGTATGGCTCATGTACATCGAAAGGGTCCTCAGTGATGCTTTGAAGCATTTTATCAGTGGCAATACTATCAACATAAGGCATTATGTTTTCAAAAAAAATTACGTTTCGGGAAACAATAATTTTCCCTGTTTTCATTTCTAATAACCTGTAACCTTTAGTCCCTGGGGGGTAACAAATGAAAATACACTTGCTTGCTCTAGCATCAAACTTGTGTCTATTCGAAGTAAGAGTGTTAGCAAAACATAAGCAACCAAATATCTTAAGATGATCATAAGAAGGTAGTTTGTCCTACAACATTTCATATGGTGTACGGTTATCAAGAACAGAAGATGGAGTCCTATTTATGAGGTGAGCTGCTGTCATTATACAATAATTCCAATATTTCAAAGGCAAATTTGATTGAAACAACAAAGATCTAGCAACTTGCAAGAGGTGTTGGTGTTTCCTTTCTACAATACCGTTTTGCTAGGGTGTTTCAACACAAGAAGTTTGATGGATAATGCCATGTTTGTGATAAAATTCAGTTAAAAGAAATTCTGTCCCATTATCACTCCTAATTATTTTTATTTTCTTATTGAATTGAGTGAATGCCATGTTATGAAAATTTTCTAGGCAATTACCCACACTTGATTTGACTTTGAGCATGTACACCCAAGTGCACCTGCTAAAATCATCTACAATTGTGAGGAAATATCTAGCACCGCCGGCAGAAACAGTACTAAAGGGACCCCACACGTCTACATGAACTAGGTCAAATATACCATTCGAATGAGAAGTGGAAACAGGAAATGCATTTTTCTTTTGCTTGGCTAGGGGACAGATCATGCAGTCAACTTTGTTTAAGAGATTATGCATGCCTAAGCCCTTTATCAGGGTCATGTTTTTAGATGATATATGTCCTAGTCTAGCATGCCAAGTATTGTAATCAAGAGCAGAATTATGAACAACATTTACACAAGAGAATTGTTTATAACTAGAAGGTCTCAGAATGTATAATCCTGCTTCTTGTTCAGCAAAACCAATCGTCCTCTTTGTGGAATTGTCCTGCATTATACAGTGTGAGGCAAAGAAGCTAACAATGCAATTAGAGTGGTTTGTGAGGTGTGATATAGATAATAAGTTATAGGCAAATGTAGGAACATATAACACATTATGCAAGACTAAACCACTATTTATTTTAATATCTCCCATGAGGGTAGCCCTACAACATCATTATTTGGTAACTTGACAGTGATGGATGTGTGTTTTAACGGTGATGTAAACAAAGTACTATTATAGACCATGTGATCTGTTGCACCCGTATCAAGAATCCACATATCATTTAAAACAGTGTTAGAAACAGAATTAAAACACACATGAGTACCTCGAGTAGTATCTCCGGGTACTGTTGATGTTGGATCAGTTTGAGCAAAGGCTCCAGCAGCTAGGTGTGGCTGGTCAGCCACCTTCTGTGTCTTAGCAAACGACATAAACTGCTCAAACAATTCCTTGGAGAAGAGAGGGTTAGAAGCAACATAATTTTCATTATTAACATGATCATGTGCCACAAGATTATTCACAGCAGGATTTGTGGTTGAGTAATTTGCAGAATTGAGGTGACCAGTATTTGTGTTAGTTCTACCTTTCTTGCCTTTAGGGCCTCTCCAACCCGGGGGATAGCCTATAAGTTGGAAACATCTATCGACAGTGTGGCCGGGCTGTTCACAGTGGGTACAGATCATAGACTTCTTTTTGTCTTTGAAATACTTTGCATTTTTGGCCAGTAAAGCAATACTATCATTATCAACAGAAGGCAACGGATGATATAGTTCTCTTTGGGACTCTTCTTGAAGCAAGATGGCATATATTTTTGGCAAAGAGGGGAGGGGATCTTGCATAAGGAGCTGACTTCTAAGGGCAGAATAACTATCATCAAGGCCAATCAGAAATTTTATCACACAGTCTTTCTCCTGTAACTGACTTGCGGTCTTAGACAAATTGCATGTACAGTGACCACAAGAACATGCTAAAACAGGCCTCATACTAACAAACTCGTCCCAAAGAGATTTAAAAACATTGTAATAAGCAACTAAGGTTTTAGATCCTTTCACAATGGAACTCAAAGATTTATCAAGATGATAAACACGAGTACCATCCGACCTAGTGTACCTTAGATGAAGCTCAAGCCAGAGATCCCTCGCCACTGTGAAAAACTCAAGAGACTGTTTAATGTCGGCGTGGATGGAATTTAATATCCACATCAAGACCAGATCATTTGTGCGAGTCCAAGCGGAGAAAACAGCAGCATCCTCGGTAGGAAACGGAGACGGAAGTGTTCCATCTATCAAGGCAATCTTGTTTTTAACGCTAAGCGCGCGTTTGACCGCGTTACTCCATGATAAGAAATTGAATCCGATAAACGGATCGAGGACAATTGCAATAGCTGGGTTATCATTCGGACCCAGGGAAAGCGGAGAGTGAGGATTTAGGGCAGGATTCAACTCAGTAGGCATGATGAGACGAAGGTAGAACAACAATCGTCGTCGAATCGGGAGTAAAAAAAAACCCTAGTCAGAAAAAAAAAAAAAAAAAAAAAAAAAAAAAAAAAAAAAAAAAAAAAACCTGTCGAATGGGGGAAAAACGTCCCAAACAATCGACGAAGGGAATCGGAAGCAAAAGATAATCGCTGAAACGAAGGGAAAAACAGATCGTTTCAGAACGAAGGATACATCTGATACCATGTAGAGATATTGGGAAAGATTGACATTGCATTTAGAGAGAGAGAGAACACGTGTTCTGATTATTCTACAAATGAATTCAATAAGTTACATGAACAGCTGGTATTGTATGTATATATGTGGCCTAGAATTGGGCTTTGTGTGTAATGGGCTATTGGGCCATTCTAAGATGTATGGGCTTTATATGAATACATGTTATACTTAATAATAAAGTTGTTACAAATATTCGATATTTAAACCATTTTTTATTATTTTAACAAACAACTTTTCTAGTTTAATGTGACGACTTTCTTTTTTCAATGACCTTTGTCATCTAATAAAATATATATGTTGCTATTGTAATGATGATGCGATTATCAATTAGCAAAAGAAATTGTTGTTTATATTGTATGTTCCCTTTTGAAGTTCTCTTTGACCACAAACAATTATAAAGTAATTTATTAATTTTCTTTTCTCAAAATTACATCTGCGGTATGACTTAAGAGGTGACTAAGCAATTTTCCGATAAAACAAAGTGATTAAGCAATTATTAGAACACTAAATTAACATGTGTTTAGTCAATATGGAATAGTGAAATCGCAGCTGATTAATTTCTACATAACTATATAGCTTCTACAATAACGTAATGAAAAGATTCCAACTGCTTTGGCCCTTTCTAAAATTAAAATGTTTGAGAGTAGGATCATTCTATTCTGAGTAGGAGAAACATGGTTTTTATGATAATAAAAAATTGTTTTAAATAATAAGTAGAAATAATATATTATCATTCATTAGTCGTCTCAAAATATAGTCTCATCGCAAATAATATTGCTTGAGATGACAAAAGTCATCTCAAATACATATCAAATATTTTTACAACTAGTTGTCTCTAAAACAAGTTTAAAATGACATTAAATAATTTGTAGAGTATTTTATGACGATACATTATCACACAAACTTATTATTATATGCAACAATTGCCGTCTTAAAAAGTGAAAAATATGTTTATTGTAATATTTTAGGTTGGGTTTGGATGGAAGGATTTGAAAAGTAAAGGATTTGATTTTCAATTCTTTGTATTTGGAAATCTGCTCATTTCAAATCTCTTATTTGGATGTTTAAATTCAAATGAGTGGATTTGAATTGTTTAAACTTTTCATTTTTTTCAGTTCTTTCTTAACATTTTTGAAATGATGATGATAATAAAAGTGCGTGTAGTGTGTGCGTGTAGTGTGTGTGTAGTGTATGTATGTGCGTGTAGTAGTGTTGTGTGTGTGAAGTGTGTGTAGTGTGTGAAATACGTGTGAAGTGTGTGTAGTATGTGTATGTGTGTGGTATGTGTAATGTGTTGTGTGTAGTGTGTGGTATGTGTAATGTGTTGTGTGTAGTGTGTGAAATGTGTGTGATAATATGGTTATACATAAATAAGAGGTTGGATGGATTTGAAATTCATTTAAAATGAACTATAAATTTAGTAGGGTTTTGAAATTCCTTGATTTGATTTTTTTTTTTTGCCAAACAAGTTGGATGGAGTTGATGATAGATTTCCATATCCACTTCTCAAATTCCTCCATCCAAATAGACCATTAGGCCCCATTATTTGGATGGAGGGATTTGATTTGTCAAGGGATTTAAAATGAATAGGTTTCAAAATCCTTAGATTTAAAATTCGTGGATTTGAAATCGCTTGTTTGGATTTATGGTTGATTTGTGAAAGGATTTTTAAATCCAAAATTTCAAATCCATAGTTTGGCAAAAAAATTGATACGACACTTGTGAAATTCAGTTTTTTTTCTATTAAGATTAAACTCACAATTTTGTATTTTTTATTAAATAAAATTATATTTATCTACATTTAAATTAATTAAATAATTTTTTTTCCAATTATATATATACACATATGTATATACACATATGTATATACATATTATATATTTTATATCCCAAAAAATTATTGGGAGCATTTCATTGAAGATAAAAGAAAAAGGAATAAAAGAATAAAAATTACTGGGAGCATTTCAAGGGAGAACGAGGGGGAGAGATAGCGATGTGGAAGAAGAGAGGAGAGAGAGGAGGGAGGAGAGAGACAGAAGAGGAGGGGGAGGGGGGAGAGGTGAGTGGAGATGAATTTATAAATGACTACCTTTGTCAAATGATTTGAAATTCACCAAAATATAGTGTTAAATGGTCAATCTCAAATCTTGAATTTTTAATTGGATTGATTTAAAAATCTGAACTTACAAATTCACTCATTTAGTATTTTATCCAAATACATGGAATAGATTTAACAATGAATTTATAAATTTATAGCACAAATCCCTTCATCCAAATGGGACCTTAGAGGTTTTGATATTGAAATGATCGCATGTCCTCGGTGGACATGACTTATACGAATCTATTGTTGTAGAGTATTAGGAGAGTTACCTTTATCATATATAGCTATTAAATCAAGCAAGATTTATTATGTTCCGCGTGTATTATTTTTATTATATTAAATTATGGGAGTGTAATTTTTTGTTTTATAAAACAAGTCACAACTTTTATCTGAAAATACGCACCGGTAAACCCCACGTTCGTACAATAACTTGCAAATTATACGAGATGTAAAGTGAAGTAGGTAGCCCTATGTGTCGAGAGAGGGAAGGAGTTGGTGATATGGCCATAGATTGAGGGAAAATGGAGAATTGAACTACAAGATTAGAATTGGTTGTATTTTTACTTCTCAGTCACTTTTTAATTAATTTTTTAAATTGAGGATATTTTTTATTGAACGATAGTAGAATAAGAGTATGATTGATATAAAAAGGACACATAGGTATTAGAAGGAGCAGGGGTTTTTTATTTATAGCATAAGACATTATACATAAACAAATTGCAATTGAAGCCTATAAGGTTTTCTTAAGGATCAATTGCATTCATTCATCGTAATGGCAAAATCCATACATCAATGTCGACAAATGGGGTAATGGATGGAGGCATTTTCTTAATCCACAAAAGGTCATAATCAAGGGCCAGCTCAAAGTGTGCTACTTTGTGTGCAACATTGTTTGCTATTATAGGAACAAAATTCAAAGAAATATATCCCTACGTATTACATAATGAAAGAATGTCATCTCTAATTAGTGTGCTCATCGGATCCAGTTTCGATTTCTCTATCAGTCAGCTTACTTAGTTTTTTCAATCAGTTCCAACATAAAAAGAAGTAATTCCACTCTCCCATGTACTCTGAAATGCAAAAAACATAGTCATTCCTTCCAATGCCATAATACTCCCAACAAACTTCGCTTCATTTACTCCTCCTAGAAGAACATCACCTTTCCAATCACTGACAACAAATCTAAACCCCACTTCTCCATTCGGAAAACAAGCCACATCACTATTAATTTTTGCAGCTCCTTGTGGCGGTGCTTCCCAAAATCGTGACTCAATCAAATCAGCTATATTAACAATTAGCGAAGGATCCTCCAGATTTATTTCAATAACCAATTGATGGGTTTGTCGGATGACCCATTCCCACTCGGAGGGTTGATTATCGAAATAAAATATGTTACGATGACACCGCATTAACCAAGCTATAATACATGCCATACCTAGCCCCGCTTTCCCATCGATCCCATAACATCCATAAAAAACTTCGAGAAGAAATAAAGTTCATACCTCAAGGGACTGATCTTCCATATATTTTTGTTGCCAAACATCGAAGCATGATATGCGCTAACGATTCAACTTCTTCTCCACACATAACACATATCGGATCACCATCTCATACTCTTCGTGCTAAATTCTCTTTGGTCGGCAGAGCATCATATGTCGCTGTCCAAATAAATATGTGTATTTTGGGAATCACATTTATATGCCAAATCTTCTTCCACATTAGTGAATCTACACTAGGCACTGGTATTGATTGTTGCACGTTCGAGAGATGGTCGAGGGCTAGCTGGTACCTGCTTCGAAAAGTGAATCGTCCACTTGGTGAGGGCCACCATATGCGCATGTCCGGTGGTCGTCTATAGCTTAGGGGGATCTGCAAGACCTCATGAGCATCAGATTGTTAAGACAATTTAAAACAGCAGCCGCATCCCATGCAGCCTGATTCGCTTCCATCAGCATCGCTACAGTAGCCGGGATTCCGTCTCTCACCACCTCCGACTTACACGGTTCTTCCACCCCAATCCAATTATGATCTCTTATGTGGATATTCTCCCCATTTCCTATCCTCCATCCCATCCCGACATTAATCAAAATTTTGGAGGCTAATATACTTTTCTAAACAAAACTAGGTTGATATCCAATATTCGCCTGTACCAACTCACCTATTGGAAAATATTTTGCTTTAAAAACCTTATATGCTAATGAAGAAGGATTAGATTGCAACCTCCAGAAGTTTTATAGCATTGCTAAATAAAAAGTTGGAACTCTCTAAACCCCATTCTCACACTCGCCTTTGGTTTTGACAAAACCCCCCACTTCGCCCAGTGATGTTTCCTTTCTCCTCACCGTATCACCATCAAAATCTAACCGTCTCCTTCTCAATCGCAGAACATATTGATATTGGCATAAAAAACATGACATTAAATATTTAGGAATTGATTGCCCTACCACCTTAATCAAAATATCCCTCCCCGCTTGTGAAAGTGTTCTTCTATTACTATCCACATTTCCTCCACCACTCATCTCCGATTTCTTCAAATTTATCTCCTGTCCCGATGCTTCCTCATAAAATCTAAGTATTTCTGCAAATTTATCAACCTCCTGCTCAGTTACATGGAAAAAGAGGATAGTTATCATCAACAAATAAAAGATGAGATATTTTCGGGGGAGGGGAGGGGCCTTGCCACCTTAAAGCCGTGTAAACTGCGGTCAATCTCCACTTTCCAAACTAATGCAAGGAAACCTAATGTACATCATAAATAGAGACAGGGTGATAGAGGGTCCCCTTGATGAAGTCTCTTCTCAGGCCTATATACATCAGAATGTGCACCATTTATAAGAATAAAATAAGATACCGTGGTAACACATCTAAGAACAAGTGACACAAAAGTAGTATCAAATCCCATTTTACAAAGAATAACCTCTAAAAAATTCCACTCAACTTTATCATAAGTTTTACTCATATCCAGCTTAAGAGCTAAGTGTCCCACCCTTCCCGTTTTCGTCTTTTCATTGAATGAAATGTTTCAATAACTATCATGGCATTATCAGTAATCAACGCCCTGGTAAAAATTGCAATATGTGAAGGAGATATAATCAAAGGTAACACGTGTTTCAACTTATTAGCTATGGTTTTTGTAAGGACTCTGAAGACTACATTGTAGAGGCTAATGGGTCTATACTCTATAGGTGATACTGGTGACTTGATTTTAGGAATAAGCACTATATATGTAAGATTTAATGAAGAGGGATTAACACTATTATTAAGAACATTAAGAACACAATTAACAACATCAGTATTGATAATATGCCAATTTTTTTTGGAAAAACCAGAGGACATACCATCTAGCCCGGGGACCTTTGAGGGATGCATTTGCTTCAATGTTGTATAGACTTCTTCCTCCGTGAATGGCTCCAAAAGCTTCTCATTCATATCTGGTAACACTTTGGTGTCCACAGAGTCAAGAATTCTGTTGATACCAGATGATGGGTACATATCTGAATATATCTACAAAATAGTCCCTTATCACCCTACCTATATCTTTCTCCTCTTCAACCCATTTATCAGTTCGATTTCTCTTACGCCTTTGAGTAGCTTTATGATGAAAGAAAGAAGTGTTTATGTCCCATTCTCTGATCCATAACTGTATAGACCTTTGTAACATAAAAACTTGTCTTTCTTCAACAAGCCATCCATCTCCAACTCAATCTGTTTACTTTCCAAGACTACCTCCTCAGACTGGGTAGTCTTATGTAACTCATCCAATCTAGCAGTTAGATCGGTAATTTTTTTTCCTTATATTGCCAAAAGTGGCCTTACTCCACTAAGACAACGCATCGCAGCACCCCTTATTCTTTTTTCCGAAATCTCCATGATCCCCCTTCAACCAACTTGTTGCAATAATCAATTCACAATTATCATTTGTTAACTACATATTTTCAAACATAAACCTTCCATTTCTGTTTCGGCTTCATGTTGCTTCGGATAATGGGTTGTGTTCCACAATGGATAAGGATTGGATAATGATCTGATTTGAAATGATCAAGATGTGATCTTGGCTTCATTACGTGCAGCCACATGAATATCATAAAGCAGCACCCATAATGACGATGTATTCAGCTTCACCTCTGATGGTTTTTCATCGGATCCTAATTCATTCAATACCAGCAAGTTTTTACTGAAATGTAGTGCTCGAGCTCAAGGGCATCATCTATATTTCGACTACTATTGAACTTAAATGAAAACAGATTTTTTCCATGTTTGTCGCTATCATACCCTTCAATGGTTTCTATGCTTTTCGCATCTGCTCAAGTAAGCCATAGTCGTCCATACCCTTCCGATCAAGCACAACGTTCTTAGTCGTACTCCCTCCTCCCCCTCTCCTTCCTCAACGCTAATTGGTGGCTCCTCCTTCTCAATGCCTCTATGATTCAGATCCGTAGCCATCGGTATCAGGGATCGTAACCTATAGCAAAACACAAAGAGAAAACGACGGACAAATAAAAAATACTAATGAAAACCCTAAATGGAATCAAAGCTAAATAGATCCTAGAAAAACACAAGACTCATATAAACCCTAGGACTAGAAAAGAAACTAGCAAATGATGACGATCAGAACAAAAAAAGCAAAAACATCAGGAATTGAAAACAAGTCTACCAGTATGACACGAACAAATCATCGGGGATCCACAGAGAAATCACACAGCACACAAAGCATACACGACCATAGTCACTCTAAGAGAAGCACAAAATCTCACAAACTTTGTCGAAAGTGGATAAGTACAATGCAATTTCGTGTGTAACAGTCTAAAGTATTGAAAATTACTCATGTCTAAATTGTCGATTGATTTATCCTATGTATGTGCACACAAAATAAGTGTAATTTGGTGTGGTAGGATTGGTAATACTAGTTGAGAAAGTAACAAAACTTTTTAGTAGTGAGCATCATGTAGTTCGTACGTCATTTCTTCTGACAAATTAATATAGTTTCATTAAATTTATTCACAATTTGCAAGTCTTTGTTCTTACATAGATACAAGTGAGCTAATTATAATTGGATTTACAATTCTAGATAAATCATTTTTTTTTCATTCCCTCTTAATTGAAAGACAATATTGTAATTTCCATGTGATCTCAACTGTAGATTTCATTTTCTTTTTTCTTTTTTTTTTTTAATTTGAATTAGGATCTTACACCCACTACCATCAAATTCTTTTTCAAATATATGACTCTTGGTTGTCTACGTGCCCTCGTCAGAAGTAGCATTGCATTTTGGCCCTCTCCACAGATATTTGGTGGCTTATTTTTTACATACTCTTTAACGAAATATTTTGCATTTTTGTATACCGTCAGTTGGAAAGTCAATCACAATCTTTCTTTGGGTAAAGAGGGTGTTTTGGCTAGGTTTTCGTTTTTTTTTTTTTTTTTTTTTTTTTGTTTAATCCGATTCAATAAGCATATTTTCAATATTGTAAAAACATTAGCATCGTAGAAAATGTCTCGAGAACATACAAGCTATAGTATCGTAAGAGCTTATAAATTGTCAAAGTTTTTGTATAATTAAGCTTATAATTTATAAGATGACAAAATATTTGTCATTATAACTTATAAGCTCGTTTCCCTGTATAATGATAAACATACATCATTATTTTCAATGAATCCCTACTTACCCCCTCTCCCTCGGCCCCAATCCCCCCTACCCCACCGCATAGTCGCCCCACCCTACGTCGAAGCGAATTATATTGGAAAAGAGAGTTGGGGTATTTAGTAATCGATTGTTGCTTATAAGATTTTTGAAAAAATAAGATGGGAAGATAAATATCATTATTATTATTATTAGCTTATAAGCTTTTGAAGCTTAGTTTTTTATCTTATAATTGTTTAGGGTCTTATTTTATTCAACACTTTTCAAGAGCTTATACAATGTCACAAGAAGGTTATCAACTCGACCAAACACCTTAAAATCCCGCAATTCAAACGTGTGGAACATCACCGCAAAATCTTTTGATGGATTTTGATCTCGTGTTTGGTGCGAAAGGTTTGTAAAGGGGTATGAAAATTTTTAATGATTGTTTTACATTTTTTTATATTTGAAAATTCACTCATTATAAATCTCTTGTTTGGATTTTTGAAATCTAATGAGTGGATTTAACTTGTTTTAATTTTTTTGTTCATTTTTCTAGAAACCAGAATATAATGAAAGTGCATGTACGTAGTATGTGTAAATGGATTCAAGATGCCTAGATTGTGGAAAGAATTTCAAATCCATAACAAATGAAATGAAGATTAAGAGGGATTTAAACTCCTTTGATTTGAGTTTCAACACCAAATAAGTAGAGTGGATTGGTTGTGACAACAAATGAATTTCTGTTTTTGTTTCGTACCATATGATGATGAAGAAGATCATGATCACCGAGTTTATTAATTTTTTCTTCTCCTCTCACCAAGTCATCATATATTTTCTTCGTCTCCCATATGTTTTGGAATTCACATTAAATAAGGAAAGGATTAATGTTTAAGTGGGTTTAGGTTTGCGTTGAACTGTTCTTCGTTGAAGATTTGTGTGGTTTAGAAAGACCCAGTATAAAGTGTCTGGTATTTTTATATAATTTAGAAATCCCTAATATTTTCGCAAAAAAAAAAAAAAAAAAAAAAAAAGAAATCCCTAATAATCTTCCAAGAAACCAACAAAGTCAAAATAAACACATGATAATGATAGTCCTCTATAAAAAGTTCAACATAATCATCACTAATAAACATTGCATAAGATAAAACATATTCTCCCAATCCCTCATTTTGATTCACCATAATCTTATATACCCTATTAATCACAACTCAAAGTAAACGGACTCTAATACCATAAAGTTTCACTTATGTAAGTGCATTTCTTTTGTTGGTTAATTTATTCAAGCACATGAAATTTAGTTTTAAAATTATTTTTTAAGAAAGTTCTAGCTAATAATAAGAGATATTGACTGTTTATATATGATTTTCTTTTTTGGCAAAAAATATTTTTGAAAACCTAACTTTTTTCTAGAACGCTTGTAGTCTTACGTTACGGAGGATTAGTGTATAATAATTTGGGTTGGATCAATGTCTTTTTTTTTAGGGTGGGTTGGATCAATATCGACGCAAGTACAATAGTTCTTTTCTTGTAAAATTTCACAACACCTATTATGCACGGAAGGGGTGGAAAATCCATCTTTGACACAATCTTGTGACTTTCAAATTTGATTGACATTTGTTGATATTTACATGATATAGTTAATGCCTTGTCATGTTATTCCTGCCAGAGACACATGGGAGTATAAAGTTGTTTGTAATTGCTCTTGTTTCTAAAGCAGTTATTAGAGCACCCACAATGCACACACAATTGCTACCTGACACATCATCGCCACGTCACTGCCACATCAAAAGTTTAAACCCCACTCAATTGCTACCTATTTCCCCCAATGCAACTCAAGTCCAATTAGCACTATTTGTCTCTATTTGAGGGTCCCACCTTAAAACCACCCTATTTATTTTCCCATCTTCAATTTAATTAATTCTTATTTACAATTTTAACATGTATAATTAATTATTTAATATTTATAATTTGTAGATAAAAAATTTATTTCAGATTAAAAAAAAATCGAATCTCGGAAAAAAAAAATTCGATATTTAATAAAATATTATTAAATATATTAAAATTCAAAGAGGGAAAAAAACGATACAACACGAAATATTAATTAAAAAAAAAAAAGGAAACATGTTTAACCACTCTTGAAAAATATCTAGGTAGAGTTTTGATGTGCCCACATGTGCTCAATCAAGTCGGCCCGGAGTTGATGGTGTTTTTCCTTGTCTCGAAGATCGGCGCCTCTTTGTATGTATGCATTGAAACTCCCGATTGAACCTTGAAAAAATTGAGTGTCTGCATTAATGTCGATGTTTGGTTCGTCTGCCCAATTGATCGCCAATTCCCCTTCGTCTTCAACTATCATGTTGTGTAAAATAATACACGTATACATAATATCTTTCAACTTGCTCGTGTACCAAAAACGTGCCGGGCCTTTAATTATTGCCCATCGAGCTTGCAAAACCCCAAATGCTCGCTCGACGTCCTTCCTTGCCGCCTCTAGCATTTGCTTAAAATGGATTCTCTTCGGATCAGTAGGACAATGAAAGCTCTTGACGAAGGCTGCCCATTCCGGGTATATTCCATCAGTAAGATAGTAGCCTCTGTTGTAGGGCGTACCATTTACTATGAAATTTACCTCCGGGGCTTTTCCTTGCAGAACGTCATTGAATAGAGGTGATTGGTTGAGCACATTTATGTCATTATTTGAACCTGCGACTCCGAAGAAGGCATGCCATATCCACAAGTCTGCCGATGCTACGGCTTCAAGCATGATTGTCGGAACGCCATGATCACCTCTGGTGTATTGACCTTTCCAAGCGACTGGGCAATTCTTCCATTCCCAGTGCATACAGTCGAGACTACCTAACATTCCGGGGAACCCATATCTCATCTCGTGCATGTTGATCAAACGTTGGCAATCCATTGGAGTTGCTTTTCTCAGGTACCTCTCTCCAAATATGTCGATTACGCAGCGGCAGAAGTTAGACAAGCATTCGATGCCTGTGGTCTCCGCAACTCGTAGGTACTCATCAAATAAATCGGCCGGACCACCATATGCCAATTGGCGAATTGCGAATGTGCATTTCTAAAGGGGTGTGAAACATTTTCTTCCTAATGCGTCCTCCCTCTGCCGAAAATACGGATCATGTGCTTCCAAGGCATCGACTATTCGAACGAACAAGTCCCGTCGCATCCGAAAACGCCGGCGGAATACGTCGTTGTTATATGTTGGGTTTTCATAAAAGTAATCGTTGAATAGTCAGCTGTGCGCTCCTTCCTGATCTCGCTGGACGTATCTTCGTCTTTGTGGAGGACCAGCAGATCCTTCAATTGCATCGAGCAACAGCTTCTGTTCATTGAGTATTTGCAAGAACATTCTATCATCGGCATCGTCAATGAGATTGTCATACATTGCTGCAACGTCTTCGTCGCTGCTGTTATTGAAGGGGTTCGAAAACATTTTTCTATCTAAATGAAAGGGTAGGGAAATATAGATGAGTAAAGTAGTTGTGGTTGGAGGTGTGCTGCAAATGTTCCACAAGTTCCTATTTATAGATGTAAATTCCAACGGCTACATTCCAACGGATATATTCCAGCGGCTAAAATACAAACGACTACATTCCAACGGATATATTCCAACGGCTACATTCCAACGGATATATTCCAGCGGCTAAAATACAAACGACTACATTCCAACGGATATATTCCATGTGTTATATTCCGACGGCTAAAATACAAACGACTACATTCTAACGGAATTTGTTTAAAACTAATACAAAATATATTTGATCCTTAAAAACACTTCATTTTAATTAATACAAGAACTGCAACAATGGACGAGAAATACGAGGAATGAAATACAATGAAATGAAATACAATGAAGGAACAATAGGAAATGAAATACAAGAAATGAACTACACCCCCCAGCCCCATCTCTGCTTTATTTCTTCACACATTTGAAGGTGCACGTGGAGTTGTTCCCGGGTCATTCTCTCGGTATCTCTCATAATTATGTCGTAGTCTCTTTGCTTGTTGAAAACTTTGAGTTCGGCAATTTTTCGTTGTGAAATGACCCTATACTCTTCCATGTTGCTCTCGATCGAGGACTTTATATCTTCGTAAGCATCAGCCTTCCCCTTGCCCTTCCTCTTAGCGGCTTTCTGACCGATCGGACGAATGTGGTCTAGATCATCATCTTCGTTGTTATCCGATGATGTGTATGCGCCTGACGCCGAAGTCTTTGTCTTCTTTTTCCCCCGATGATCACGATTTTGCTGGTTAATCCACTTCGGGCAAACACTTAGCACCTTCCACATCCCAAAAAGCCTATTGAAGTCAACATTCTTGTAAGTGAGTGACCACTGCTTCAACGCATCTACTAGTATATCGGCATCGCTTCGTCCGCTTGCCCAATTTTCCTTCAGCGTAATGTAAATTGCATTAAATAGAGACACGTGTCTCGCTGCAGTGTAATAATGTGTCTTCATCGGGCCCCATGGTCGTTCAATGAAACTGGCGGGACGATTGTTGTTGTAGTCTGTTGCGATTCGTTTCCACATTCTTTCCAACTTTTGAGCATTGCCGATTGCTGAATCTTCACTTATATTCACCCAACAACGAGCTAGCCGCTCATTTTCATCTCCATTCCATCTTGGATTGTATGTCCCCTTCCTCCTTTGTGGGACGTCGCCTACGCCGTCGGAAGCTGCATTCTCGTCGAGGTTAATATGCTCGAGCCCCACCGGAGACGAGCGTGGTGGATATGGGGAAGCTGTCCCCGAGGACGGAGTGTTACATTCCCTGTCTGTGCTCGATCCGTCTATACTCGCTCTTCTGGACGAGTAATGGGGTGTCGTTGTTGCACTCTGAGGAGGAAAACCATAAGGAGGAGGCGACATATAAGGATACTGGAATCCTTCGTTTGGATACATAGCGTAAGGAGCACCCTGTGTAGCCATGGGGTTCATACGAGGATATGCATGAGCTGGGAAATTTGGAGCTGGTATCATGTAGGGTAGAATAGGAAAATTTTGGGGGCTGGTGGTGGAAGTTGGCGGACGAGGATTGGAATTTTCTTCCGAATCAGAAGAATTGTTGAACCAATTTCTCGCCCCAAATCTTCCTACCATGATAGAAGTAATTTGCAAAAAATAAATTTGAAGAAATAGTCGGAGAAAATTAGAAATGATGGTGAAGAAATGAACATTTTTTACATGTATTTATAGGCAAAAATCTGTAAATGTATGTTTGAATTTTTTGCCAACGGCCGGGAACAGTAAAAATGGCCGTTGGCAATAGTAGTGCATCCAAAATATCCCAAGAATCCCTCTTTTCTTCATATTTCAGCAAATAAAGAAAAAAGAAAAAAAAAAAAACGGAAATTGGGGGGCTGTGAGTGGCAGACAGCCATAATGGCGCGGGCCCCACCGCGCCACTCTCTCCAGCCGCGCGTGGAGGCCACGCGCCCTGGCTGGCCACTCATGTTAGCGCGTTTCGCGCGACGGCCGTCTCCCCTCCCCCTCTTTCGACGCGCCACGACCCATCCCCCCCCCCCCCCCCCCTTATTTTCTGAGTCCAAATAAATGAACCCATTTGATTTATTTCAAAAGTTACACACCCCCCACAATGGTAAGCTACCCATTCCCCACCCCCAATTATTTCAATTCCACACCCCATTGTGGGTGCCCTTAGACCATCTTTATCAACAACCTCCCACAACAATCTATCAATAAAATATTCATTTCTCTATTTTCCACATACACAACCTACTCCACAACCTAAAAAATACATTTTCACACTTTATCAACAACCCAACCCAACCCAACATTTTAATATATATTAATTTCTTTTATCCAAATACAGATCTTATTTCCCAATAAAATTAATATTTTTGATACGGTTTAATAATTGCATATTATTTTTCGCGCTTTTTCTAATATATTTCAAAAATATTTGAATTTCGTAATTACAATAAGTCGATTTTGTTTTTCCGGTACGTTTAAAATAACATGCTAAAATAATAATCAAATTAAAATTGCAAAAGTTGAATTACGAAATCGAAAAAAATAAATTAAGCTACAAATACATGTCTGAAATACTAAATTACAATATAAAAGATACCGCTTATATATTTAATTAGCGGGACCAAATTTTCGCCATATATGCTTGACCAGGTCGTATTTAAGAGCGTTGTGAGCTTCCCTATTACGAAGTTGCTCCCTATTACTCATGTAATTGGACAGGTTTGCAATGCGTTTAGTAGAATACTGAAAAAGGTTGATCATCGTCTTCTTCTCCTACTCTACTTCGGATGGGGGATTTAGCCCATCGGACCGATCCAGACGAGCCAACTATTTATAAAAAGAATAAAATAAAGAGCTTCAAATTTTTATTCAAAATATATCAACATTAGATTCTACTTGTAGAGAAAAAAAAAATAAGAATTTTGATAATTTTTATAAAAGAAAAATTATATTATTTATTTATTATTAAAATTATAGCCAATTAATAATTTAATACAACAAATGAGGTACCGACATGTGGCAGGTTGTGGAAGGGGGTTGGGTTGTGGAATAGGTTGGTTGACCAACCCCATCCACAACCTAGGTCATCAATCATTGGCTATTTTTGCTTTTATTTTTAATTCCACTTTTTGTCATCTACCCATGCCCTTGCCCTTGGAGGGCATGGATAAAGATGGTCTTAAAATAAGTGATTGTAAAAGAAAACTGTGTATAGTTTGTAGTTTTGACCCAAATCAACTTAAATTTAACTAAAAATTGTCAATTAGAAATACTCTCTTCGTCTCAGTTAACTTGTCCTACTTTCCATTTCGGTCCGTCACACTGAACTTGTCACACACATAAATGACAACTAAAGACAACAATCTCCACCTTTAAAAAAGTCAAATATTCCACAAAATCTATTTTTTCTTAACATCCGTACTCGATCAACTGTGACAAGTTAACCGGAAATCAGCTTAATTAGAACTAAAAGCTCAAAATTATTTATTTTAAGCATTTATATACACTCTGTATGAGTTCCAATTTATGGGCTGACAAGTTAAAGTGAGACGGACCGAAATGACAAATAGGCAGGTTAAATTGGGACGGAGGGAGTATTATACTTCCTTCATCACCCAAGAGAGAAAAAAGGAAAGAAAAACAGAGTTTGAATTTTATAAAAATAGATGTTTTTAAAGATTATATTACTTATTCTATTATATGAAACCAGACATATCTTTTGAAAAATGATTTTTTAGACAAATTTTTTTAAAAATTTGTTAGTTGAAGTAAATAAGATTGTGGAAAGAAAGTTAGGAATAAAAAGGGGTATTTAGTTATGTTGGTTGTAAAAATGGTTAGGGGCTTGTTAACACTACCTCCGCTTTTTTTGGATATCTTTTTAAATTTGGATAAGAAAATTAAGAGGTATAAGGAATGAACAAATAAGCCCTCGACCAATTATATAAATATGGTAGGTTAGATAATTACTACCTCCGTTTTTTTTAGATGTTCTTTTAGGTTTGGATAAGAAAATTAAGAGGTATTGAAAATGGACAAATAAGTCCTCAATTAGATTATATAGATATGGTAGGTTAGATAATTATAGTTTTTTAGGAATAATTATAGGGGTACTATTGGAAACAATGTAAAAAAAAAACTAAAAAATTAACTATTTATAAACAAAACACAAAAGTTAAAAAGACATCTGAAAAGATGGAGATAGTAGATATTTTTAGAAATAATTATAGAAAAGATGTTGGAAAAAATGTGAAAAAAACCTAAACAGATAACTATTTATGTACAAAGTAAAAAAGCTAAAATGACATAGAAAAAAAGGAGGTAAGAATATTTAATGGAAAAAAGTAGTGGGGTATGTGTTAAATTTATGAGTTGATTGTTTATTTCTTATTTTTTTTAATATTTTTTTAAATTGAACTTTCATTCATCAATGTAAATCATCCAATACATGATTTTCAATTCAATTAGAAAAATAAGGAGTTATCCAAACAATTGGATTACCTGAAAAAAAAAAAAAAAATATCAAGCTATTTGCCAACAAGTTGGCTCTACGAGACATATGCTCTATGCTAAAAAAATAATTGGATAGCATCAAATAAATGTTAAATATTGTCTACGAAAAGACTAGTGGAACTAAGATCTGTTCCTTGTCCGTGACTGCATGCACAGCGAGAAGAGTTTGGATGACGGACTCAGGCAGAATCGAACTTGACAATCGGAACAGAAAACCGGTGAAGAAAGACCAGGAAAAGACATACATAGACGCGGCGAAATCTCACGCTAAAACCCTAGCAAAAAGGCCTGATGGATCTTCCATTATTTCTGGGATTAAAAAGAGAAAAGTAAAACAAAACCTTCCCCATCCTCCTATGAGAGAAGATGAGGGAAGAAGAAAGCAACGACTAGATTTCTAAATGAAGAGATTAGAGTTTGATTGGTTAAAAATAAAAATTTTGAAATTGTGATTGTGAAGAAAGTGTAAAATGTCTCCACCCTATTGAGCACAATCTTCATTTAGCAAACACTCTTTAGTTGGGCACATCCTTAATGAACGTGCCTAACTTAAAACAAGTACAAAAAAATAAATATAAAAAGGTACAGTTATCCTTTCTTTAAATAATACTTCCTCTGTTCCGATTTATCTTGTACAGGGGGATCGGCATGAGAATTAAGAAAAATTACTTTTTGATTGTTTGTTGACTTTTCAAAGGTGGATTGCGGGTGGTGATTATGTTATAACTTTCCTTTTTTAGGTTGTGCAAGATAAGGTGGGACGACCGTTTAAGAAAATTGTACAAGATAAGGTGGGACGGAGGCCAGGAGTAATAAATAAATAATACTACTGTTTTGTTTTAGGGAAATAATGCTATATCTTACCTTTTATCTTATTGAAACTAGAGGAACCTTACCTTCATCTTAAATGAAAAGCTTAATTTGGACATCATGTTGGTTTTAGTCCATTCTAATTAGGGACTACACAAGTCGAATCAAATCGAACAGTATAAGGTTCGAGTTCGATTCAATTAACTTTTCAGTGTGTTCGAGTTCGTTTGAACTTATAAAATTATGTTCGAATTCGGTTTGTTTTGTAATACTAAGTTCGCGAATAGTTCAAGCTCGAGTTCATTAAATCTGTAATACAAAGGACGCGAATAGTTTGTTAAAAGCATATTGGTATTGACTCTTTACTTTGAACCAGTGATCTTTTGTTCAATTCACGCCGAACACAATTAAATGCATAATTAATATTTTTATAGAATAATATATGTAATTGAGCTGGGTTCGCGAGTCAGAGTTCGTGAACAAGCTCGCAAGCTTGTGAACCAAATAACTACAAGCTCGAGTTCGACTCGAAAATTATACCGAACTCGAAATTAGTTTCGAATTAGTTTCGTTTAGGTCAATAAATAATCCCGAACAATTCGAGTCAAGACCCGAATACTTTGCGAATATTTTAAGTCATGTACATCCCTATTTCCAATTGAAGGTAGAATACGTGCGTTCCCCAACTAATTGGACTTGGTCTTTCAAGAACCCTAGCATCCTTGTGGATTTAATGAGATGCCTTAAAAGGGTGCCCAGCCCATTCATAAATGCAGAACATTGCAATGGATAAATTAGAAAGAAAATAAAGTTGGGTGTGCAACTCAGTGGGTAGAGGCCATTGTAATTCAGGTCTATAGCCTGGATCGAATTCTACCCATCTCTCTGCTTTCCCAACATATATACTACTACCTTCATCACACTTAATTCTGTTTACTTGTCTTTTCGCTGCGTCCTAACTAAACTTACAATCCCAAAAAAGAAAAGTAATTCCTACGATTTTCACCCTAAAAATCTCAACCCTCTATCTCCACTTTTAAAAAAGTAAAAAAAAAAAAGTAAAATCTGTTTTTTCTTTATATCCGTGATTGAGTATCAACTTTAATCGAAACGAAGGGAGTAAAAAATAAGTTCCTTATATCAAATTGTAACCTAAAATACGACCGTTTTATTACTTTGATATTTGAACTTTTCTTTTAATCTGGAGTTGAACCCCCAAAGTACACGGATTTTTCCTTTGCAGTCGCCTGGTCGTTTCGCCTGCCAAAATGCAGCTTTTGAGGGGGTACCGTTTATTTTGGATTGTGGTTAATAGGGTTTATTAGATTAGGGTGTATTGCTGTGAGGGATTGAGAAAATATGTATTATCCCATCTAATGTTTACTATAGATGATTATGTTGAACTTTTTATAGAGGACTATCCTTAACTTATGTTTATTTTGACTTATTGGTTTCTTGGAAGGTTATTATGGATTGTTTTTTGAGAAAATATGAAGGATTTCAAAATTACATAAAAATAATGATTACCTTATACTGGGTCTTTCTAAACCACACAAATCTTCAACGAAGAACAGTTCAACGCAGACCTAAACTCGCTTAAATCTTAACTCTTTCCTTATTTAATGAATATTCCAAAACCTACGGAAAACGAAGAAGAAAAACATGATATGACTTGGTGAGAGGAGAAGAAAAAATGAATAAACTCAGTGGTCATGATCTTCTTCATCATCATACGGTGCGAAATAAAAATTGAAATTCATATGTTACTAAGGTCCAAGATAGTGGAAAGAAATCAAACATCAATATAATTATTTTCAAGTTTGGAAAAGCTAATAATGGGGCAAAGTTAACAACAATAAAATTAGGAAGAAAATACGTACGGGAAGACGACAATGCTTATTCTTGATTCGGGATAAATAAACCCACCTCTAGAGATGGAATTTCTAATGGGGGTATTTTGCCTCGAATTATGTGTTATCCCCGATATCCGGGATAAACTGACTTTTATGATCCAACCAAGTAAATATTGGATTGTCTTGAATAATTTGTCCTTATTCAGACTAATTCTATGAAGTAAACGGGAACATGAAATTATATTTGAAAATTAAATAAAATTTAAAAAATCTAGGAGTTTCAAATGTTAAAAAATAATTTAAAAAATATTCAATAATTCTAAAAATTGCTAAAATTATTTGTACAATCTAAAAATTCTCTCTAATAATATCAACATAATTTTAGTTACTTTCTTTAAAATATCATAAGATAATTATTAAGAGTCATTTAAATATTTTTGAAGGCCCAGCCATTAATAACTTTTGGATAGTTGAAATTATTTTAAAGAATATGTTAAAAATCTGAAAATTTGGAAATAATTTAAAATCGGTATTTAAGAGTTTCTATGTTCAAGACTGAAGAACCGTTTCTGTAAAGCAATATAAATCGAGGACCAAAAACATACCCCTTCGTCCCGACTAAATTTGCAAATCTACTTCGACGCGTATATTAAATGAAAGCTGCTTTTTATTTTTTAGTTGATTTTTTTAAAGGTGAAGATTGAAGATGAAGATTTTAAGAATGAAGATGGTAAGATTCCTTTTCATTTTGAAATGTGCAAAATAAGATGTGACGATGAAAAAGAAAATGTACAAATTAAGACGAGATGGAGGGAGTATATGATATTCCCCAATCTCCAGGGACCTAAGATTAATTTAGTCCCTGTTTGGACTTCATCGCAGTTGAAAACAGAAATTCTGAGAAAAGTACGCTAACCGATTCTCGATGGACGCGGGAATCGTTCAGCGTTTAGCTGTTCCGTTAAACACGCCACGACACCGTTTTATTTCCCGCCCTCGCTCAATTAGGGCTTCTCTCAATCCACAGGTTCACTATATTCATTTCATCCTTCTTTTATTTCACCAACATTTGCTGTAAATTGACGCAATTCTGTTGAAAATGGAAGGGAGAGTATCAAGGGCCGACGCCGAAGAGGGAATGGGTGGCGGATTGGGTGTCCAAAAACGACGATTTTGTGCGGAGCTTGCCGATATACGTCGGCGGGGCATCTCTGTTGGCCGTGCTCTTCAACCGGACAGTTTCAGGCATCGCTCCGGTTGCTGACGCCAGCAGGTATCTTCAATTATCATGTAGACAATAGTCAATAAATCAATCAGGATCTTCTAGGACAATTGTACCATTGGATGACATATTTATGTTATGACTCCAAATAACTGTTTTTAGTATCTTTGCTTAAATGATGATGCATGTCTTAGATGTACTATAACGAATTGCTTGGCTTGAGCGATCAATTTTTATTTTTCGATTTTAAGCATAATTTTCACTCCGCCGTGCAAATAGCAATATTCTGCTGTTGGTGTACTTCATTTCAGAGTGCAGATGTAATTAGTACTATAACAAACCTTTGTAGCTTGATGCTGAAATATTTGATATCATGCTTTCTTCTTTATCTGGAATTTGTATTAACTTATTGCTCCCTGTTATTTTAGTTCACAGTCCAGAGCGGATCTACTGACCCTTGGGTTGGCTGTAACGAATATTTTGAATGGTCTTGTGTGGCTGTCTATTCGGCCGAAGACTATTTCTGTGGTGAGGAAATTACATGTCATTCTATTTATGTTGTCTGCTCTGAACTGGTCTTTTAGCTTTAATTTTTCTTGTCGGAGTAAATATTTTCATTTTTTACTCTGAAACTTCAGGTAAATCCCAGTGGAGTGGAATGCCGAAGAATATATCACGACCTTCCTGAATTTGTTGTCACTGAGTTACTCTGGTATTGGTTATTTGTGCCACTTGTTTTGCAGAAAATGTTTTCCTAGTTCCTTTGCCAATCTCTGCGCTTCATACGCTTCATACTAAGTGCAATATTCACCTGTTACTTTTTCCACACACATGAAACTAAAACCCTCTCCATCCAAAACAGGGACGGAGAGGACGTTCTTAATAATTTCCGGAACATAAAAGCAATTATTCAATACAAAAACTAAATCATTGTTCAAAGCTAGACTAACAGTCCCTATAGCTAATGCAAAAACCTTTGGTTCATTCCCCAGCCCTAGGACCATCTCGCCTCTTCCTAGCTTTCTACTTCTTGCCATTATCTGCCAATCATTGTAAATATGCGAGGCACAACCAGTATCTAATACCCAAGTATACTTAATAGACAAGTGAATTTCAACATAATAAATGAGAACTCTTCAGGGATGCAAGATAATCCTTGCAGTTCCTCTTTCCCTTGCCCATTTTATGAGAATAGTAACACATATCAGTGGCCTGAGAAACTTTTTTCTTGACACCTCCCTTTGGCTTCAGCGGGCGGGCAGGGAGCAGTGGAACTCTTTTCTTTCCCCTTCTCTTTTGGTTTCATTTTGCAACCTTTAGAAGAAGATATGAATGGTTTCCTCTAATCCCAGAGCTGAAGCTAAAGTGAGATATTAGGAAAACAGTTTCTCAGGCTAGTGATAAATGTCACAACTACGATAAAAATGAGCATTGGTAGAGTAACATCTGCAAGGATTATCTTGCATCCCCGAAGAGTTCAGGTGTTTATTTTTTGAAGTTAATTTGTCTGTTAACAATACTTCTTGGTTGCTAGATATTGGTTGTTCCTCAAATAATTGCAATGATTTGCGATAATGGCAAGAAGTATAAAGTTGGAAAGAGGCGAGATGGTCCTAACCCTGAGGAATGGAACGTTGCTGCTGCATTAGCAATAGGGACTATTAGTCTAACTTTGAGCAATGGTTTAGTTTTGGTATTGAATAATTGTCTTTATGTTCCGGAGATTATTAAGAACACTATCCTCATCTCTGTTTTGAATGGAGACAGTTTTAGTTTCATGTTTGAACGTGAAAGTTGTTCCATTTTAAATATTCCCACTCCTCGTAGTGATTCCAATGTCAAATAATTTAATGGAGGATCAGAAAGATCATTTTGATCAATGAAAAATCATGTACAACAGAGATTGTTTTTGGTAAAGATTGTTTGTTAAGGATATGCCCATATATAGGCTTCACAAGATGTAGCCACAAAAATATGTAAATTATTATAGTACTTTCCTTGAAAAATATTCCCAACGTTGCGTCATATTTACTTAAGACATCTATATATTAGTTGCAATTCAGCTTAAAATTTACTGGCTACTGTGTTGCATCTCAATCAGAATAGGTTGCTGTTATTAACATCTTAAGTTTGGCTATCTTGTGAAACAATCGTATGTTTGCCTTCCATTTGGGAAGAATTATTGGAGAATGGTAAACTGAGATTACCATGTATCTATAAAACAAAATTTCCTTCTGATATAATGTGGTAAAATAAAAAATATATTCATGAATAATTCTGTCCGAAATAAAATGCCCCTTTAGTATAGGGAGAAGCTACAATCCTGATGGTTTTTGTCTATTCTCAGGGCATGGGGCTCTCTATCAGATGTTACATGCTGCAGGTCCCTTGTGGTCATTTATGATGGCATCTGCATTTTGCAGATAGGGTTTGCTGATGTATCTCCCTCAAATATAGATGAACCCATGGTTGTAGATGCTAACAAATTATTGAACGGATCCCTTTATAATGGTGTCTTGAAAACTGGATCACGTGAGATATTCTTAATAATCTTATTCTGTTCAACAAGTCACGGTACTTGTTGGAGATCTAATTTAAAGAAACAATTTTTTTCATATTGATTTCAGAAAGTTACTTGGCCAATTTGTCGCTGTATCCTGGGAAGTCTGAGCTTCCATTTCTACCTTCAAATACACAGGTATCTTGGTTAGTTGCAATCTTTAAGTAGAAACTAGAGAATATCCTTTTTTTGTTGTAATTAACATGATCAACTTTTTAACATGATCTAGTTAATATATATACATGTTATGCTAAAGTTTGTATATAACGACTTTCTACATGGGAATCCGTGATAAAGATCTTGCTCGTCCATCCCATATCTCACACTCCCTTCAGAAAGATTAACTTTTGCATTCCGTTGTTCTTTTCTGTAGCTTGGCTTACTCACCTATCTTTATAATACAATTAATTTTTTCTAGGTTAAGTTCGTTGGTCTTTTTTTCTTTTTTTGTTGTTCTTAATGAAGTTATTGGTTATAACAAAGTGGGTTAGCTCAAGTCGCTGGGGCATACTACCTAGGCTATTGTTCCTGGGTTCGAGCTACTTGGCAAGGAAATGGAGGGTTTCTCTTTGTTCTTAGATTATGAGAAAAAAAGAATTAAAAGAAAGAATGTTACAGGCAGGATTATGATCTCAATTTCTGCATTCTGCTGTACTCAAGCAGAATGTATTTGTTATGGTTGTATCATGTTTCTTCGTAGATTTATGGATGACCCTTTCTGCTATATGCATACTATTTACTTGAAGTAATTTCTTGGAATTGTAATGTCATTAGGCAGTTATCTTGCAACCCCTTGGGGATAAAGGAATTGCAATAGTTGGCGGCGACACAATAAGGGGATTCACTAGCTCTGACCAGGTATCTTTCCCGCAGTTGAATCCTATCTTTTCCGTAACTTCTTGATTGATTCCATCTTGTCTGAATGCATCTGTTCCAATCATTTATTATGCTTTTGTTTGATGGTTTTATCTTTCCTCGGTGTTTCAATACATAGAATGGCTTGAACAAAGATTAATGTGATTTTTTGCACACTTTGCCTCCTGTATTGTATATAGTAGCACCTGTGCCAGTTCTATGGATTTCGTGGTCTCATTGAAATTGTCCTTGAACAATTCTTTGCCACATCAAATTCATTTGAAATTGTGTATCCTTTGTATTCAAATTCTTTATGTTTTTGTTCATGAATATTAGGCATGGATCACATTAATTGGGGAGAAGTTAGATGCTACACTTGCAAAAGTTGTGAATAAATCTTCATTAACATTGCAAGACAAAAGCTGAACCATCAAGTACAGCACTGAATATCAAGTAAGATATGATGCTTGGTGATCACGTTCAAAGGTAGTTGTTTCAGATTAGTGAACTTTTCCTTTTTTGCACCTTTTTTTCCCTAATATATACTCTATATTTTGAATTTAGAATGCCGAGACTCCCAGTCATTTGTTCTTTACAGGTGTATCTTTTTTTAACAAATAAATGTTCCGACAGTTCATGTTTATACTGCAAATGTCATAACATGAAAATACTGTTCAAATTTCAGGGATTGTGTTAAGATTTGCGTGCTTGTGCCTTGTTTTTGCTATCGGATTGAGACATGCTGCTGTGGCTGTATTTTCCTAGCCGACGAGTAAATGACAGGGCGGCGTTATGTTAGAAGATGCTACACCTGTCTCCATAAATCCATCATCTATAAATCTCGCCATCATTCTTTGTTGCTGTTTTTGTTTTTTAACTTATATTGCCTATAAATTTCTAAATACAAATATTTCGGGGGAGTTTATGTTGTAATGGAAATAATCTTGATCAACCTGAAACGTATTTGAGAGTTTCCCATTCAAGAAGAATGACAAAGTGCTTAAATCACCATATAATTTCCACTCACTAGTCGATACTAGCACAATCGTCCTGTATCTAAACCTATACTAATAACTATTCTGATCTTCTGTCGAGAGCAAAAGAAGTAATACACATGTGGAAACAATCAATAAATGAATACTAAGTGTGAATTTCTCCTATACAACGTGGGATGAGCCTCAAGCCCTACCCGTGTTAATCAATCAGTCTGGGCCAATCGGGACTCCCAGGGCAGCAAACCAGTCGAAACATCAGCCAGATTAGCCAAGACAAAGTCTCTGAGGCCCGTATCCCATACCTCACAGAACTTCTGTGGCCAATCAGGTGGCTCGATCGCCTCTGTCCCCAATCCAGGTGCGCGGTCTCTTGACCCTTCGTTCTGATTCTGTTGCCAATCAGCAACATAGGTAGCGACTCTTCTGTAAAATTTCGCTCTAAACACCTCCCACACTTGGTATTTATAATGATTGATGATGACTGTACCCTCAGGCAAATTAAGGTACTTGAACCCCTTCTTGAGGTGGAAATGGTGAACCACATTTAGAAGGGTGGGATCCAGTGCATCAGGCCTAATGATCGATTTATGCCTCTCTGGGCTCTGGAGGCGACACGTGTATCCCACTGTAACCCCCTGTGCTGGAGGCGAGTCCAGGCCTGAAGGCCCGAAGCTGTGGCATGATGTTCGGATTTCAGCTACAGTTCTTGATGATGATGAGACGTTTGCTACTAAGCTACGCAGCGAATTCTGGCCTGCATAACCTAATTTTCTGAATCTTTGGTGCTTTGGGGTTGAATACGGGAAGTAGAAATATTCATCGACATCCATGAAAGAAACCCAGTTGCATTCATCTTTTGCTCGAAGAGCACAATGAGAGAACCCTGCTTCTTGAGTCTTGATCCAGGGCCATACATGCCTTGTCACATTGTAGTTCTCAAGATCAAGTTGTTGAATAACCTCTTCAATATCATCATCACTATTGTTATCATATATGAACCATCGCTCGATTCCAAGCCAAGCATGATATGCAATCCACTCTTTTATAGCTGAAGCTTGGTTCCACACCATTGTACACGCACAAAGCTCGTACCTCTTCTCTCTCCCATTCTTTCTCTCACTTACCGAGTTGATGACTATCTTCGCCACAGATGGAATCAACACGCGTTTAAGAGGTCGATTATGAACATAGGTTTGCACACCGATGGTAACACGAATTCCCTGAACCTTGTCGGGATTGCTTTGTATGCTCCGAGGCAATGAACACCTCACAACCTCTTGAGCAGCAGTCAAAGCCTTTGTTCTAAGCATATACCCATCATTTCTTCCCCGTTTTCCTAATCCAAAATGGCAAGTGAGATGACCCGGATCTGACTCCCGATCAGCCCTCAAATTCAATCCCTTGACAAACACAACAGAAGTGTTTCCATCCAAAGTAGCAGCATAAGCCACATTGTCCCAAGAACAAGAACCTACTGTCTGATTATCCAACCAAAATCGATTCTTGATTCCCCCCAAAATCCGATCTTTACTACCACCACCACTCCATCTCAAATTCACATCACCTGAAGAATTCACAGATGGAACTGGGCATCTCACAATACTCCTAAACTCATCATATTCATCTACAGAAATCACCTTTTTTACACCAGTACCATTGCTATATCTACTCAAATCACTATTCTTATCAGAGTACACACATTCTAATTCATTACCACTGTCTTTTACTTTCTTCACCAGTAACAGAACATGATCGGGGAATAAAACCCGGTTTTCTATTCTCACTGGAAACAAAAAACTACTCAAATCTTGAACTGATTTAGCAGTGTCGGAAGTAGAAGAAGACAGTAAAGATAAGCTCGAAACTACTAAAACAGGGTGAAAAGATGAAGAAGTGAAGGGAACTGTAATATAGGATAAGAGATAAAGAAAGGTGAGGAAAGTAAAGCACAAGACAAGAGATCTTACAGATAACAATGGCAGAAGAGAAGAATCAGATTGTCTGAGAAAGCGTTTTCTCTTGCGGCGTTGATCCGAAGAAGAGTTCATTTGTTTGGTGTTAATAATGAGATTTAAGGATCTGTTAAGGAGGTTTTAAGAAGGAATGTGAAAGGAAAAATTCTTGGGCAGATCTGTGCGTGTACCGACAGGGGTCGTGTTGTTTACTTTAACGTCCGTTTGTTGGTTCTGGTAATCTGGTAGCTGTCGGAGAGAGAAGGGAATTTCCACTAAAAAATATACTCCAAAAAATAGGCATTGGGCTTCTACCCTTCTTTTTTCAACAAAAGTGGGGTACTCCAACCATTGCACAGTTACCCAAAATTGCACTTCACTCCAACTTTTTTCTATTCCACCTTGTCTTTTTTATTGCAATTTCTTTTATACAAAATGCAAGTATACTCCCGTGCAACTCTTGCATTAATACAATTATTATGTATTCTACTATTGCAGGTAGCAAAATGTAATATTTAAATTTTTTATTTGGTAAAGTAGATCCACTATTGACTAATTCCACTATTCATTGGTTCCTTTAACACACTCCTGAATCCTGATTTCCTATTAAAAGAGTTACACACATGTTTGGCTGGGGTTGACCCAACCTAACCTCATGTTTCTTTGAACTGATTTGGCCAAGCGGGGTATTAGAGCTTGGGGAATATAAAGTCATTCCTCCTCCCAAATCCAACACTACTTTAACCAATATTTCAATCATTAATAATTACCTTTTACACATATCACATCACCTTTTACAATTAATAACACCCCATCAAACATCACTCTCTAATATCCCTAGCCACTAACTCCAGCCACTTCTCCCATCCCAACCACCCCAACCCTAACCAAACATTGCCTAATAGTTTGCTTTATTTATTTTTTATATATGCGATTTCACTTATGTGATTTCAGATTGAATAATTATTTTTTATAACTAAACAATTTAATAATGTGCTAAGATATTTATTTTAAATTTTGATTAATTATTATAAAAACCTCAACTACATTATGCGGTCAATTTGTATCATTTTTACCTATGTGAACAATTATTATGGTTCAATTAATTATAGTTATTCAAGCCAACACATTTATCTAAATTACACAAAGTTCGTTAAAATATTAAGATAAATTAAAAAAAACATATACTGAATAATTTTATTTTAAAAATAGTTTTTTTCTTCTATTCACATAAACTCATTTTTCTTATTTCAAGTTGAGGTTTTAACTTTTTGTTAATTATTATTTGTATCATGACTTTCATACATAATATAAAAAACACCACATTTTTAATTTTTTTATCATGCACCCAACAACCTTTTTTTTGTTCTAATTGCCGAATTGAAGCCCAAAATTGGATTTTGATTAACCCAGTTGTAGATGTGTATTCACTAAAACTTTTTTAAACATCTAACTAAATAAAAATAATAATGTTTATTAATTAGGTTTTTAGATAATACAATGTTGTTTCATTTAATTAGAGGCCATAAGAATTTCTACAATTATGTGGATTCACTCACACTTATTTTTCGATACTAAGTGATAACCAAAGTGTACAATACTATTATAGTATTGTGATGAGTACAAGGTAGAGGTGGAAAAATCGGCCTGGGCTGACGAGTCGGCTCAGTAGGCCTGATATTTTAGATGGGTCGGGTCCAAGGACGAAAAAATCGCGAGAAATCGACGAAATCTCGCCGATTTCTCGCGAATTCAGAGGTACCGAGACGATAAGGGACTTACATAGCGTTTTGTCCTTAAATCGCCGAGATTTCGATGCCCTGAACGCAGCAGTCACTACAGTGCAAATTTGGCCTGGTGTCGGCGAGATTTCGCCGAAATCTCGCCAAAATATCGACGCTATATTTTTTATTTTATTTTATTTTTTTGCAGTAACTTTTTTTAAACTAGGGGCTTGTTTTGGCGCTTTGCAGCAGAAAATCAGCAACATGTGATGGCACAGCCTGTAAAGGCTTAAAAGATGAAATAGAGGTGACATTTGGAGTGACTGGTGTGACAATTTGTGCAGGGAATGAATTGCATCTTTAGTAGTTGAGCTTCACATTTGTGTATAAATGAAGTAGGAGTTCCTTAGTTTGTTGTACACAAATATTAAAGAATCGTAGTTTAGGAAAAAATTTAAGCAAATATCGGGAAGTAGAGAGATCGAGCTATAAGTAGGCGCAATAGCGATTTTGCAGTCGAATAAGAATTGTCTACCTAGTCTGAAGGTCATGAAGAACAACGGTAAATTAATTTATGGTACCAACATTAATTTCAGTTTTGATGTCTAGTTATGATTTATTTTGGAGTTAAATCCTGTTGAAATGCCTCGTGCTATGACTATATGACTATATTTTTCGGAGAGCTATTACTGCATAAATAATATGACTATATTATTTATGTCAAAGTATAGGGAAATAACATAATTTACATATTGACGGGATCATTAACGTGTTCAATTAAATATTTTAATTTTTTGATAAGTAGAATTTAAATGTGGAAATTGAGATATAATTTTGCACATATGAAGTTATGCATATATTTAGAGTATATTAATTTTTAATTTTTAATTGAATTTTTTAAATGTGGCAATTGAGATATAATTTTCCTTTTAAAAAATGTTATAAATTGTGTGGAACGAATTAAAAGTATAAGTGTACAAAATTTATTTTTTGGACCAACCTAAATCCAGCTTTCAAATGCCTCGTGATACATGTTGATACATGTTTATACACGTTTGATATGTTATCATCTAATTATTTAGGGCAATGTAGTCTTTCTATGGAAGAAATGGCTAAAATCCACCTACATGAAAAATGTGGTTATCTCAATTTACACTATAACATTAAACTCTAAAGACCAATTAAATTAAAAGGTTATTAAACAAGAAATAGTAAGATACATCAATTTATAACTTCCTGCCTCCAGTTAGCTTAAATATGATTTATTTTAGATATAAAGTTGCTGTTGAAATTCCTCGTGATATGAAGTTTAGCTTTCAAATTTCTTGTATTTTGGGGTTTAGTCTAAATGTACAATTTTGTAAGCATGTTTAACTATATCTTGTTCGTGAGGTGATTTATGAAATATAAACTAGAGGAATTTGGTAACGGAAGTGTTATATTGAAGCAAGTATCTTTTTAATATGGTTTTGGTAACAATAATAACATAACAATAATAATTTTCGTAATCATAATAATAATAAGAATAATAACAACAATGAATATAATAACGGTAAAATCAAACGGTAATAACAATAACTATAATAATATATTCATAACATATACATACTTATTTCATATACTTATAAAAATGTTAGTTCAGCATAATAATTTTTTATATTTAGTTTGGCGCCCCTTTAGAATTTGAAACGGCATCATTTAAAAATTATCGACCTTATTTTTTTCAACATGTTTAACTATATCTTCAAAACAATGTTAGGTAACCATTATAATTATCATTTTATCAAGATTTCCCATTGGAGAATGAAGTTCCGTAAATATCAGAACTAATTCGTGGATTACATTAACATGTAGGTGAAAAGGAATGACGAGCGGGAGCGATGTTGGTGATCGCAGGTCTTCAAGACTTGATTACGCATGGGAGTATGCTACTGTCGTTCCAGGGAATAAAACTGCCACCGTTTGTCAGTTTTGTGGAGTCCAGAATTTCGGGGGTATAACTAGGTTCAAATATCATCTGAGTGGTACGAACCCAGAAAAGAACGTTGCACCGTGTAGGAAAGTTCCACCAGATGTGAAGAAAGAGATTCGTCGCTTAATTAATGCAAAAAATATGGCCAAAGGGAAGAAGGCCGAAAAAATAGCTGATATAAGAGCAGAATTACGACAGGGACTCTCCCAGGGGGATGAAGACGAAGACGAAGAAGACGAAGATGATTACATCGCATGTCCGCCAGATCTTACACCGGAAGAGCGAAGCGACTACCGCGTCGCTGTTAGAGCGTCGAAGTCGAGTGAGTAGGAAAGGGAATAGACAAGACAGTTTGGTGGTAGCAGAGGAGGGAGTTCCAGTATGCGACCGGGACCACAATCTTCCCAATTCCGTCGTTCATAGAGTGGTCAAGCAACCAACTTCGAACCTTGTCTTGCCCCGACATTGTATAAATCCGCTGACGCACGGCAAAAGAGAATAAAAAGTATGTTCTCTGGCACCAACCTAAAGGAAAAGTTGGGCAAGGCCATCAGTAAATTTTTCATTTATGAATTTACCGCCGAACAAAGCTTCGTCTCATCACTTCAAGAATATGATAGCGTGTGCTCAAGAAGTAGGGCCGGCTGTTGCAACCCCTACTCCATATGAGATAAAGCACAAGTATCTAGACGCGGAGTATGAGGAAATGCAGGAATACGTCAGAACACAAGAAAAAATGGGAGGCTTATGGATGCACAATTATGGCGGATGGATGGACCGGGCCGACGAAGCTGTCTATAATTACTTTTATGGTTTACTGTAAGGGAACAACGGCGTTTCTGAAATCCGTGGATGCATCGAACCGGATAAAGGATCACGAATACATCTATGGGCTGCTCAGGGACATTGTGCGGGAAGTCGGGAAGGACAGGGTTGTGCAAATTATTACCGATAATGGATCGGCTTATGTGAAAGCCGGCAGAAAGCTACAGCAGCGCTACAACTTATACTGGACTCCATGTGCTGCTCATTGTATTGACCTTATCTTGGAAGAGATCGGGAATAGAGATAACGTCAAAGCGGTCATTGTAGCTGCGAGGCAAATAACCAACTTCATATATAACCACGGTTGGTTACTTGCGCTGATGAGGGAGGTATGCCAAGGTGATATTGTTAGACCCGGAGCAACACGTTTTGCGACTAACTGCATTGCATTGGACAGTTTGTATAACAAAAAATCGCCCCTGAAGCAGATCTTCACTAGTGATGATTGGGCAGCCAATAGACTCAGTCGTATGAAAGTTGGCATAGAAGTGGAGAAAAACGTGCTTGATCATTCATTTTGGGATGGAGTGCAACACGCAGTGGCTTTATTTGAGCCAATATATCAAGTGCTCCGAGTGGTTGATACAGAAGTAGTTCTAACTATGCCAATCTTGTATGACTTGATTCGGGTAATGAAAGAAAAGGTCCAATCACTAAGATCTACGCAGTGGGTGACCAGAATTATTGAGTCCAGGTGGGACCGTACTCTATCTCACCCACTCCACGCAGGTAATAATGACTTTAATTTTTAGTTTTAACTTTTAACCTTGATTTTGCAAAAATGACTGACATTTCCTAAACAATATTGGATAATTTTCGTAGCATACTACCTTAACCCCAAAACCCAGTACCAGCCCGGAGTTGGCGAGGACGTAGACCTTATACAGGCAGTCCTTAAGGTTTGATAAGCTATACCCCGAATCCACGGGGGTTGCCGATTTTGGGAATGAGGTAACGTTAACACAACTGAAAATCAAAATCAAATTAGTGACCTAATCATTCTTGATCATTCATTTTGTGCAGCTAATCTGTTTCCATGATGGAAGAAAATCATTCGGAAACCGGACCATTGTAGCTGCTCGAAATACTATGGCGGCAGGTAAGTTTATTTTAAATTTGATATTAATTTGGTATAAATCCCATCAACTTGCAACCATTCAATTCAGTGACCTAAATCCTTATTTGACAACTGATTGGTGGGTTGTGCACGGTAGTTCAGCACCAACAGTGAGAGGGCTAGCCGTTAGAGTACTGGCACATACTGCATCACCTTCCGCATGTGAGAGAAACTGGAGCACATTTTCCTTAATACACACAAAACAAAGAAATCGTCTTGCTTATCCAAAACTCGAAAAGCTCGTATTTTGCTACTACAATATGAAGTTAAGGATACGAGATTTGGAGGCTGAAGCAGATAGGGTTGCTGAGCAAGAGTTCATAGGTTTAGTGGACATCACCGGTGAAACCGACAACGAAGAGGGTGATCAGCTCTATCAATGAATTCGACCAGCACACCTGGACGACGAAGAAGGCAATCCTGATGCTCAGGTCGCTGAAGCAGCAAGCCAATTCGGAATTGATGTGGATCAGGTAATGCGTGATGAAGTGGGTATATCAAGTAGTGAGACACAAACGGGGAGTTCAACAGATGAAGAGGGAAGTGATGCCGATGGGAGTGGCGGTGGTAGACGTAGTGATAGCCATCAAGAATATAACCCAAGTCCAAGGGAACTGAGTCCATTCACTGTTGAGGGGTTGTACACACACACTACACAAGATGCAGATCACAGAAGTAGGGCTGGAGGTCAAGGGATCGGTGCTATTGGAAAATATTACACGAGCAGACGGGGTCGGAACCGAGGCACGAGCTCAAACGCAGACGTAGCTTTCATCTCGTCAAATTTTGACTCGATGAGTGTGAGCACCGATCGGGAAGATCTGTATCCTAATTTATTTCCACATAAAATAGCAGACAGATCACAAGATCCAGCCTGGACTGATCGTAGCCCCCTTGAGAACACAGCCCCTCACGTGATATATGAAGAACAACAGTACAATTCTTGGGTAAATCCGAATTATCCGGTATATGGACAGACGGTTGGGCGAGACGCTTCAACATATTTATTTTATCTTGATGACTATCTTCATAATTACGCTACCTCGGTTAGCTGGTACCACTATTGTAATTACATCGATAACCAATACTCTCAGGTTGAGCCTCACCGGAATTCATTTTGGTGCTAGGAGGTAGTATTGTATGATGAAAATAATTTATAATGGTTACTGGATCAGCGGACACTGTATGTAATGTTTCTTATTTATCGAATAGTTGTAAATGCGTGTATTTTGATCTATGTTTTTCTATTAAAAACTAGAATTTAGCTATTTTATTGACAATCTAATAAATATCGTGATAAATTAAGTGTTTTAATACATTTTCCAGCGTTTTTCAAAAAAAATCACCGATATTCTGATATTAATCGATATCTCACCGATATCTCCGTAAATTGAAAGACCGATATCTCCGCGAATACCAATATTTTCGTCCTTGGTCGGGTCATAGAAATGTAGGCCCGAAGTACTATTTGGCCCGATGGGTCAAAAGTCCGGCAGGCCCTAGATCGGCCCAATAATCTTAGTATATTATAGGTGAATATCCCAAGCCTGACCGACTAATTTTAGGCCCGGTCAAATTTTGGCTCTGCTCGACCCAACCCAAAATATGACGTTGACCCTTCGGGCCCGGTCGATCCCGAATTATCACCTCTAGTAAAAGATCGATCCCATAAGGATCGGCGTACTGGGCTAGATGAACTACCACTATCATAATGATTAATTGCTACCTAGACAAACGACAATTGATCTTTGGAGTTTAAAAGCTAAATTAACCAATTAGACAATAAACTAAATGAAATGAAGTAAATAACAAGTAATCAAAGATAATCAAGTGAAGATAAATATTCTAGAATGATTTTGATTATGGACAATTAATGATATCAAAACGATTGATTAAACCTTTAAACCGACTATTAGATATTAGGGAACAATCACGTTAATCGGTTAATTCTTTATCGGAGTGAAAAATGTGTCGATTACGTCCAATTGATTACCGTCATCGATCAATCAATTAAACATAACTCCTAAACGAGCCTAAGATCAATGTTCTCACGATTATCTTAAATCTTTGAATTTCTATTGAGTAATCATATCAATTGATGTGATCTATTGTTAAATCTCCCCTCTTTGATATTGATTCAACAAACAACAATTGCTAAATAATTGGCGAAACCATTCAGCAAGCAACAATAAGCAATCAATTAGCAAATATTATAGTACGGGAGTCAATCAATCGGTTCACAACCACTAATCACCCATACTCTACTTTCTAATCGTAGAATACAATAAACTTAGCCAATCATCATTACAATAATTGCTAATAGACATAATCATGTTTAACAAGAAATATAGGATGAAAAGATAAATATAATGTTTTGATCTTGTTCTTCCTTGAAAATCATTTTCTCCCTTGCCTTCTCTTCAAATTTGGGAACCTTGCAAATGAATTGTGTGTCATGGAAATGAACTAAGAAAGTTGTTTAAGGACATTAGGAGCCTAAATTTGTAAATGAGCCAAAATTGCTCAACATGAGCTTGGCCCATGCAGAAATTGCTAAAGCACACATGGCCCGTGCGGGGGGTCGTCGCACAGCCCAGCCATGCGACTCCCTAAAATCACCAATTTACTAGAAGAGCTCGCACGGCCAATGCGAGCTTGCACGACCTGACTGTGTGTTGATCAGTCTTTCCCTTTGTTTTGTTCGATTTCTACTTCTATGCCTTTTTCGCTCCAATCTTCGTCTCATTTTCCATTCTTCGTCCATTTTGGTCATAATTATCTGCAAAAACAAACAAAATCAAGTATTTTTACGAATGGAAGGAAATACGAAATAAATGATAAACAGGAGCTTTGAATACAATAATAAGACAATAAAACCCCTATTCTAAGCTTGCTTACAAGGTAAAACTTCCGTTCATCATGTATATAATTGGGTGTGTTATTAATTTAATTTTGGCCTCCAACCATGTAGCAATTAGAGCTCAAAACTTGCTTGAGTGCATTGAAAATTATAAATGTAGTGTATTTTTATACTACAATTGAAAGATAATATTGCAAATGATAATGGACCAAAATGTTGTGATTTTTTGCTTAATTAACCCGGTTTTTATTGATGGATTATTCTTAATCTCCTTTTTCTTTTATCACCAAATCATATCAAGAAACTTTTTTTTTTCAACCTCACTTACACTTGCAGTGATTAAGTTTTGACACGAACTATTCACAATCTTTTTTTTTATTTTTTTTTTCTTGTTCTCAACATGCTCCACTCACTAAAGTAATAAGAAGAATATTGTTAAAAGGCAAAAATACCGTTAATTTAAATAGAATAATTAAACATTAACTGGAATAAAAAATTTGTTTGTGTTGATTGAACGAGTCTTTAGTCTTTAGTTTTGATAATTATCTTACACAGTTTATTATAAATAAGCTTACATTCAAATCTCCATTTTTCAATCCTAACAGGAAATAAATAACCTTAACATGCATGTTGGTGGATAAACTCACTGGACTCAATATGCTTTAATTAAAATAATCCTTAAAGTTTTGAATGTAAAAATTTTCAATCATAGTTCAATGTACATAAGAGGCAAACTAAGACGAAATAATGACGAGAGAGAGAGAGAGTATTTTTGTTACTAGTTTAGCAAGTAGTAAATTACTATATTTAACGCAGTGTTTGTGGAATCGGATCGGTGATCAAACCGGCTTAGCTACCGGTTCAAGGTTCAATCGGTCGGATCGGTTTAACCGATGGTCTGACCGATTAGTGCATTTTAATCCTTCCACAATTTATAACAGCAAGTGTAATAAAATAATAAAACAAATAAAAAAATTGTTCCACTTTTCACTAATGCACGAGTCAAAAGTCTTACCCACCACCAACCTACATATATTTCTTTCCTTTCCTCTCATTCTCTCTCTCTCTCTCTAAGAAAGTAAAAGGAACCCACTGCCTCGTCTTCTTCATCAATCAAATTCTTCTTCTGCAATTTATTTTTCTTCCATCTCTTTCTTTCTTTTCGTCAAAATAATAAGGAAATTGATGTACTATCGATTTTGGTTATCCCTTTGCAAGCAACGAAAGAACGAGGAGGTTTGCATCGACTTCTCTTTTATCTCCCGGCCACCAGATCGGTAACTCTGCAAGTTTTGAAAGCCTCCAAAATGAAATATCCTTTTCTGACCGGGTTAACCGGTTCTGCCGGTTTTGACCGATTTTTAACGGTTTCATGTGATTTTCGGTTTTTAGGGGTATCCGGACCGGATTAGTGACCGGTTCCCAGTTGAACCGGCCGGTCCGATCCGATCCCACAAACCCTGATTTAATGTTCATGATTAAAAAGACATGATCTAATGATTATTATGATAAGTTGTATCAATAAAATGATTGCATAGTAGGACCCACAAGTATAGTAACTTATATAAGCAAGTTTAATGTATATAAGTGCATCTAAATCTACGTTCATAATCATTTTATAAATGGAATGTATGCTTATTTCAAGATACAAAAATATACTCCATCTATTTCATAAAAATAGACTTAACATTTCACGCTAATTAATAAATGGTAGTTTGTATAGTTATACATTAATTTTAACTCTATTTTCATTTTATACTCTTAGATCTTATTTACTGTTTAAATGTATTTGGTTGATGTGGAGAATATGAAGACATGCTAATTAGTAGATAAGATCTTTTATTCTAATTTGCATTCTAGAAGATCTTTTATTTCAATCTGTCCGTTATTTTGTATTCCAAAACAACATGTCACATGTATTTGATGACATCATTCACTAATACATGACATGTGTCTGATATGGTGAACACAAGATGTATTACCAATTGAATATATGATCCAATCTAATTAACTATGGAGCATATATAGAAATATATAATTAATAACGTGCTTAATTTAGTATGATATCTATTTTTGTGGGTCAGATTAAAATAAAAACCAAGCCTATTTTTAGGGGACAAAGGGAATTTTTTTAGCTAAATGAGATAACAAATATTTTCTAACTAAATGTTATTGTGAAAGCTAAAAGAGGCTTAACGAAAACTGAGGACATTTTTAAATTTTTTTACTAAAAACTAGTTTGTTACCCCCTAAGAAAATTTAAAAATGTCGTATCGTGGCTATTAGTTTGGGGCCTTTTCCTTTTGTACACGTGATATTTGTTGTTTAATTTCCATGGATAATATAAAAATACCGATAACATATGTAGGTTACGTGAAAATAGAAGATAACGGTGACTATTGAAAAAGAGAATCTTAGTATGCCTGCATTTCGAGTCTTTCATATTAAAACAAAAAGCTCCAAAACCCCACTACTGCTACCACCACCTGAAAAAGTAAACGAAAATAACACGCAATTAAATTAATAAATATATAAATAAACCCTGCTAACCATATCAAATGCAGTATTTGTCACCATGAATAATTTAAATCTCTATTTTGAATAGTATTTTATATCTTATTTTAGTATAAGCAATAATGATCATAAAAAATAGGGGCCTCGATTCATAAATGCAAGGCCAAATATATGCAAATGACTCCCACAAATGTGTAACGATCTCCTTTAAGGCTCCGTTTACTTTGAGAAATAGAGATATGTTAATTATCTAGGCCATCGAAATAACTCCACATGATAAAATAAAAATTATTATTTACTTTCAAATGTTTACTTTAATATATAGTACACTGATAAGGATATTAACTATCATTATCCACCTTTTACTATGTGATATATAGAGGTTGTATTATAAATGGTGATATTCTAAAGGTCCCTTTTGATAATTAAGTTTGCAAAAGAAAGAGGTAGTAAATGATAGAACTGTAATTTTTCTAATTTTGTCCCAAGTATTAGGTAAACTATTATGGCTGGAGCCTGGATTATTATCTAAGGTATTATCCGAATTTTATCATTTTATCCCGGGTCGGAAGGATAACCCGACTTTTTATTTCCATCAAAGTAAACACTAGATGAAACTGGAAAAAATGTCACTATTCTAAGTTATCTACCAAAGCAAATGGAGCCTATGAAAAATAATGGGTATGTCGATAATTGACACACACTGGAAATAAGAGACCCTTCCAAATGCAACAGTTAAATTCCAAAAGGTTATGTTTTCCAGGTTATTTTCCTATGGTGTGTGAAGAAGAGCAATAGGCTAGGAAAGGTGACATGTATATACTATGACCAGTGACAGATCAAGGAATTATAAAGAGGATATGCACAATCAAATAAAATACTAAAATAAAATCATACAATTAACTTCCACTAAATCACCTAATAAAAATTAGTAACATAACACCAAAAAGAAATGATCAACAAACTTATACCTAGGTGTGGGCCCAAACCATATGGTTAGGGAGCTAAGAAACAAAGAACCACCGACCAACATTATGTTGTAAGTTATATATTAATCCTAAAGCAAAATTATGTTGTATAAAATATAAATTACATAGTATATATGTAAACTTTCGGGCAAAAAATAGGGTATGCACTTGCATACCTTTAATCTTCTATAAATCCGCCTCTGACTATGGCAACATTAGTTTGATCATAGTTTGACGTCTTTCTCACATCATCACATTTTGGCTAATGCGTAGGTGTAGGAAACTAGCCAGCCGTAGCATGTTCCCGGAATTTATGGCTGACCAAAGCAGTACTAGAGTCTAGAGGGATAGGACATGGAGTTTAATTCAGGAACTTAATCTAGGCACCCAGCTTCCATGGATCGGTATGGGAAATTTCAATGAAATTTAATGGTCTTCTGAGAAAAAAGATGGTAATTAGAGAGTTGTCTCTTTGATGAAGTTCCACAACGTGCTTCATGAGTTTGAACTTATCCGAACTTGGGTATTATGCATATCAGTTTACTTGGATGAATGGACAACTGGGGACAGATAATATACAACACCGACTTGGCAGATTTGCAGCAAACACCAGGTGGTGGGACATATTCCCATATTATTGTGTGAGACATCTAATCCGCCTTTGCTCTAACCATGCACTAATTATGGTCGATCTTTGTGTTGGCCCTGGACGGGAACAACATAGACACGAAAGTAGGTGAGTAAGGATCTTTCAATTTGAGAAGTTATGGCTAATGCATGGGCAGTGTGATGATGTGAAAGAAGGATGGTGTGACACGAATACTAATGGTGCGCTTGTGGATCGGGTGGCCAACTGTGGCGCATACTTGAAGCACTGGGACTCCACTATTTTTTGGAAATGTAAGAACAACTAAGACGGTTGCGGGAAAGGGTTGGGAAATTACACAAATGAAATCAGACGAATGTGGTTGTCTCACAATTGCATGCGGCTAAAGCGGAGACCAAACCCTTGAAGTTGGGACGAAGTTATGTGGTCAGAGGTCATGAGCATTATGGCTCGAACCAGGGGATAAGAACGCTTTCTATTTCAATTATAAAGCATCAAACGTGAGAGCAAGAAATATAGTGGAAAATATTAAGAATAAAGAGGGGCTTTGGCTAGAAGATTATCTCATTGCACAAACTATGAGAGATTACTTCGTTCAGCTATTCTGTCAGAGGAGGTTTCTGATGTGCATCAAGTCTTATCCTAAGCGGAAGATAGAGTAACTCTGGTGATGGTGGATTTTGTCAGAAAAGAAAGCCTGGGGTTGAGATTTTGTTGGAATATATAGGGCTATAATGACGTTACAACTGATTTTATGTGCTTTAGCACTATTAGTACAACAACTTGTTCCAACATGAACAAGTGAATAAAATACAAACTCCTCAAGACAACATCAGTTGTTCCAACACACCAAATATGGACAGCTATATAATTTATTGTAGATAGTATTACACTCAAGATGTTGCAACACAAAAACTAAACTTGCAAATGTAGAGCTTCTTACTCCACATAACCGGCAAAAGAGGATCTCCAGGACAATATTCTTCTATCTACAAAACACAAGTTAGTGTAAGGGGCAACCAAGGCGAGTTCAGAACTCTTTCTACTAGACAAATATCCCCCTCTCCCCCCCCCCCCTCCCCCACCAAAAAAAAACCAAGTGCTCATGGTTACTAGTGTAATGTCCCAAGATACATCGATTGACGTCTCAAATGTAGTAGCACTCCAAACCTCTCTACTTCAGCGAATTGAAAAATATTGAGAAACTGGGCATGTCTGACTTTACATGCTCTTACGGAACTTTTACTAAAACTTTATAAGAACTCATGGAAAAAAACTACTGAAAAGACATGGAAAAGTCCTATTTATAGGACTCCACATGTGGGGAACATAGATGACATGTGTTAGTGTGTTAATTGGCTATTCTGAGGTACGTTACATTCACCACATCCTCCAATTGAATGCTCCAATACTCACTAACTTAGGTAGTGACACCACTAACTTTCAGGTATGAATCCGGACACAAGGTTGTCCATATTCGTCTTGGATATCCAACAGTCACAAGCTAAACTGATTCGGCCCAATTTAATTTTTCAAAACCTGACTTTACTGAGCTGAGTTAACCACTACCCAAATATGCGGCTAGACTCATGCCTATTATCAAATCAAAACAATAATCCAAAGAAAACATTGTAATGAATTAAAACTAGACAAGGAATAAATAAACCCGAGTAGTCGGCTCTTCGATCTTCGTCACATCTTGCTCGTCGATCCTCGCTCTCAATTCTTGTACTTAAAAGTATGTAAAAGTATGATATCCTCCTCAAATCTCGAGCTTGAGCCTCTTTTTATAAGTTGGGGATGAAGTCCCAAAAGAATAGGATCAAAATCCTATATAAAATCGGATTTAACTATGGAGACGCTTTTTGGCGCGGCCGCGAGGTAAGCGATGCGGTCGCGTTGGCCTTTCCAGTTTCAAACACATTATTGAAGCTTCTTTTGGCGCGGTCGCGTCCAATTGGCGCAGTCGCGTTGGTTCTTCAACGGACTGGGCTTGACTTTTGGGCCCAATGTGGTCCATTTCATCCTTTCTTGACTTGTTTCTTCATATAACCTTCGTAAAATATTCTTTTTATCCTGAAAAATATTAAAATCCTACAAAAGAAGTCAATACACATCAAATGGCCCAATATATCAAATATAAGCAATTCTTGACCATTCAATATATCAAATATAAGCAATATTTGACCATTTATGCATGCAAATGCAATAAAATAAATACTTAAATCGACCTAAATGTCTACATACAAAACGTGTATCAGTTGCACCTTTCCACTGAACATACTTGCACCCGATGGCTGATCTGCGCTCCGCCGGCAGCGAGTCGTGCCCACTTGCCATCCGATGGGGACCCGACCCGCTTTCGACACTTGCGGGTCCGCCCGACCCGGATCGACTATGCGGACCCGGTGCTCCCAGCTCTGGCTCGCCATGTGTTCCACTTCACCGCACCCGAACCGCTTCGAGCCTATCGAGCCACCCGTTATGACCAACTTGTCAAAACTTTAAGGCTCCTCCTGGCCTTCGCGACGACCGAAGTGCAAAGTGTGCCTCTAAAGCGCTTGGACCCAGATGGTGCGAAGGTCCATTTAGCCAAAGGCTAAAATCTCACTAGGGTCCATAATAGGAGAGTACACTTGATAACTCCTTATCAAAGTGCTCCTCTTAATAAGGAGTTTCCATTCTACCAATTTTTCCTATATGGGACAATTTCCCACATTTTCCTCAACTCTTCGGTCTTTCCATGTTTAAGTTGCATACTTTAGGCATTAATTTTTTGTTCACCCAAAATTAGTTTGAGAACATATATACACTAAATTCATCTATTCGAAATGTTTATTATGATTTTACAACTTTTTTTATTTTCAACTAATGGAATTCAAAGTTAGAATTAATCAAAGATTGGACAACATCAATCTTCCAAAACCAAATTTTAATACTGAAAACTTAGAATCTACGAAAGCTATATCCCACAATTTACCTAGGACAAAATATAAAGGGCCAAAACAAATTTTAAGACTAGTCAGACACAAAAATAAAAATAAAAAATAAGAAAATGAAGGGGGAAGGGCTCATGGTCCTCATTTTGGACCATTTTTACACGCAAATACAGCCTGTTATCAAGGGGAATATGCATATGTTAATAATAATTTGTTCGTAGGGTAGGCAATGGTATTGTGACTTTCCTAAATAAGAAAAGGAAAAGGAATCATTGGCACTCTATATCAAGTGTCCTTTTGTTTCTTCTTTTAACCTTTATGGCATAGTTGGACCGGGATGATTCGTCCGAATGTGGGATGACGCATTTGTAAATAATTTTATTACAAGGAGATGAGGTTCATCCACCCACATCCTCTTCTATAAAGTTATTTCACATTAATATCATTTATTTTCAATCAACTTCAACTTCTATCAATCAATCACAATTCACAATACACATTTTAATCATTTCTCAATCAACCAATCAATACCCACATCACCTATTACAATATTTTAATACTATCAACTACTCCAAAACTTACTGGTGCGACATCTATAGTACACATCTTACCCCACACATCCCTTAAATAAAAATACATTTTCACTATTTAAGTGGACGTACCATCCGAAGATGTATCACAGCTGACGAGACACATTTCACTACATTCCAACACAGGTATCCTCTTACAAACTACAAAGAACAATTTGATCTATCTCCTCGGAGATCTGAATAATATTTATAGAATACAAATAATAATTTTGTCCAAAAGTGTAAACTAATAAGAATTTAGGATAACAAAGTCTTCTTGGAGGGAAAGAAAATCTATTATCCCACATTGAAAATTATAGTCCCATTGGATTTAGGGGGGAAAAAAGTTAATTTGGTCCCATAACTTTTTAACTTTTTTTATTTGGTCCCATATTTAACTACTTTTTCAATTTAGTCCCGTATCTCTATTAATTGCTCCATTTTGGACCAATTTTGACCCAATTTTGACCAACTCGCCGAAAAAGGCCACGTGCCTCCCACGTGCCGACGGCCTTCAGGGAGTTCCGGCGACTTATGCCACGTGGCGGGAGAAAATAGTTGATTTGGTCCCATAACTTTTTAACTTTTCTGATTTGGTCCCATATTTAACTATTTTTTCAATTTAGTCATGTACCTCTATCAATTGCTCAATTTTGGATTAATTTTGACTCAATTTTCACCAATTCACCGGGAAAGGTCACGTGTCTCCCACGTGTCGGCACTAATTAAGAGTTTGGCGACTTATGTCACGTGGCGCCGCAGTTGTGAGGTGACTTTTGTCTTTTTCTTCATGTTAGAAAATTTTTACCTCAACAAATGATTTAATAAAATAAACAACAAAAACTCAAAACCTGTGTTACAACACAAAAAGAAAAATTAAATCAAACAAATCCTAAAAGAATCGAATTTCTTTTCCCTTCTCACTTTCAACGCTTCTCGTCATCATATTTATTTTCATTTTGGTTTGCTGCTGCCATGCGTCTCTTTCATGTGGGAGCTTAGGCGATTCTTTTCGGAGAGGGATTAGAGTAGCGGTGTAGTAGGCGTTAAAGAGAAATAATTTTCGATTCTTTTAGGATTTGGTTGATTTAATTTTTCCTTTCGTTTGTACCCTAGATTTTGGATTTTTATTTTTCCTTTTATTAAATGATTTGTTGAGTTGGAAACTTTTTCACCTGAGGTATAAATAGATGTATAAAAGAAAAGAAAGAAAAAGACAAAAGCCATCTCAGAAATGAGGTGCCACGTGGCATAAGTCGTTGGAACTCTTTAATTGGTGCCGGCAAGTGGGAGCCACGTGACCTTTTCCGGTGAATTGGTGAAAATTGGGTCAAAATTGAGCAATTGATGGAGGTACATGACTAAATTGAAAAAGTAGTTAAATAAGGGACCAAATCAGAAAAGTTAAAAAGTTATGGGACCAAATCAACTATTTTCCCCCGCCACGTGGCATAAGTCGTCGGCACGTGGCCTTTTTCCGGCGAGTTGGTCAAAATTTGGTCAAAATTGGTCCAAAATAGAGCAATTGATAGAGATACGGGACTAAATTGAAAAAGTAGTTAAATATGGGACCAAATCAGAAAAGTTAAAAAGTTACGGGACCAAATCAACTTTTTTCCCGATTTAGGACATCTTCAGCCGAGTGCTACACCAGCGAAGAGTTGCAACTTTTTTAAAATTGTGCTCCAACCTCCCGCCACTTCCTGGGCTTCACAACGGTGGTGAACAGTTTGACGTTACCACAAACGATAAATGTTACCCTACTTTATATGTCAAATAATAGTTAATCTCAAACACAATAGTAATATATATATTATTAAAATGGCAAACAAATGCATCTTAAATTATTTTAAAAAAGGCAAAACTGAAATTTGGACATATTTTCTTTACCATCGAGAGTACATATTTTATTTATCCACGATTAACGTATATATATTTTATTTTTACATTTTAAATAAATTAATTAAATCCGTTATACTCTCTCCGTTTCATAAAAAATGTCATTTTACACACTCTAAAAAATTTCATAATAAATGTCACTTTACCAAAAAAATTACAATTTTTTCAATATTATCTTAAATAACCTACTTAATTTAATTAATTATTTCTTTATTTCACAAAATATACTAATTAAATATCAATCCTTAATTTTTTCAAAAATAGCTAAAATGATTTTCTTTATGAAACGGATAGAGTATAAAATTATGACTAAAGAGTACGTAAGAGAAAAAATAATAGAGAAGTGACATGCTTTAATTTGGTAAGGATAGTGAAGAATGAAATGTAAAACAACACAAATTATGGTAAACATGTGAGTTTGGTCCAAGAAGAATGAGCAAATCATGGGAACGTGCTTACGTGTCCTCTAATGCATAAAAAGTCCACTGTCGACTACACAAAGATTTCCAACCATACAAGATTCGTGGTTTAGTATCTTGTTTATTTAATTATTTTTTTCATTATTATTATAGCCACGCCATCATATTATACACGTCTCACAAAATGAACACAAGAATTCAGATCAGAAAATAAACTAAAACAGAACAAAATAATTCAATATGTTGTGAAACATCTTCACGAATAACATAGGCCGTGCAATGATAACGTTATCTATTCTAATAATCAATCTTCTAAAAGACGCTAATTACTAGTCAGCCTACAATTAGGATCTAGCATTTAATTGAGATTTAAACGGGGTTACTTTGATCTAAACAAAATTAGGCAGGGAGGAGTCGAGAAAAAAATATAGACGATTAAGGATTGTCTAACGCTTAAACGAAGTATAGACGGAAGTAGACGAAGACTTTAAAACAAAGCTAATAACAAAGCCGGCTATAAATTGTAATTTAGCAGTTTTTTGTTTTCTGAATCAAGGAATATTTTTTTGCATTTTTCTAAGATACATATGTATATTTAAATTCGATTGGAGTATTTATTGTAGGCTGAATTATTTATTTTATATTTAGGCTTCAGATTAAAATGAATTAATTATCTTTGTATTAAAGATATCAATTAGATGGTTTAATTTATTTTAATCTTATCTCATTTTTTTAATATTTTTCATAAATAAATATATTACACGTCGCATGTCTCACAATATGAAATTAAATTATAATATTACCATTATCAACACTAATGACTCATTTGGTAGCCTTATTAAGATAAGGGGTGAGTAGTTATCATGCGATAGTTTAGCAAATTTAGGGTTGATAGTATTACATATCATACATTTAGTAGAGTATGCTATATTTCAGTATCGTATACAAGCATGTGGTTGATGCCTCATATAACAATCTAATTAATGAAAAAGAAAAAAGAAAAATACACTTATGCCATCAACTTAAAAATTTAACTTTTTTTAGATGAAGATGTCTTATCATAGTTATTATAGCATGGAGTAATAGTATATGATCAATTTGGTCAAATTAAATTAATAATAGATGTGTAATAGTAAGATATCAGGCCTCATTTTAATAAAGGATTATTAAACAATAGTTAAACAATGATTAAGACGTGATGATATTACTATCTAGCCCTTATAGGCCGCTAAATGAGCCCTAAATGAAAGGAGAAGTTCCTTGTCCTAGTCTAAGGAGGTGTTTTGTTTATGCTTAAATGAGTTAGGGTAAAACTTGTCTTAACAATTTTATTTTGTAATTGAGAAATAAAACTAAAGGAAAAGCTATATGTCCATATTCTGGATAACTAGAATCTGGTGTGCAACTAGTGTGTTTTAGTATTTTTAAAATGTTTATAATGTCCCTTAATTAATTCGGCATATTTAATTTGAAATTCAAATTTAAATTCGAATTTTGGCACCTTTCTTTCTCTAAATTAAAAATATTTTCTGTTTTCTTGGCATTTGTTATAAATGTCTCTCCTCTCTTAAAAAATGAATTAATTAGTGGTATATTGCTACTTCCTCATAACCCAATAATTATTTTCTTTCTTATAGCCTTCTTGATCCAAAAATAAACTTTTGAATATTTACTTTTTCCTGTTATCTTCAAGAACCAAAATAGAGCGCAGATGCAATGGGTAGAAGAAATTTTACTATACAAAATAAAAATTAAACTAGTTAAACTTTTTTAATCAAATTATTATACAATAATGTAATTATAAATAACTCATAAAATTATTGGAATAACTGGGTTTTTTTAAAATGATTCAAATGTTTTCATTTTTTTTTTTTAAAATGGCAAGATTAAGGTGAATTATCATTATTGTTGAATCTAAATTAATATACAATATTTTATTTGAAATATACACACACGTGCGCGCGCACAACACACACGCACACATATACACAAGTTATATTAAAAGTGTTAGACCCGTTTATCCAATCGGAACAACAAGTACCCACTATTTGACTCATTTTGGCTTGTCGATTCAACAAGTATTCAGTATTTGACCACATTGACTTATCGAGTCAACAAGTACCCACTATTTGACACTATTGGCTTATAGTCTCAACAAGTATCCATTGTTGGACCCAATTGGCTTACCGAGTCAACAAGTATCTACTATTTAGACTGATTAGGCTTATCGAATCAACTAGTACCAACTATTTGACTCATTTTAGCATATCTACTCAACAAATATTCACTATCGAACCATATTGGCTTATCGAGTCAACAAGTATCAACTATTTGACCCATTCGACTTATCAGATCAACTAGTACCCACTATTTGACTCGTTTCGGCTTATCGGCTCACAAGCATCCACTATTAGATCTGATTGGCTTATCGAGTCAACAAGTATCCACTATTTGACCCGATTCAACTAATCTAATCAACTTGTATCCTATATTTGACGTGTTTCTGCTTGACCCGATTAGCTTATCGAGTCAATAAATATCCACTATTTGATCTAATTTGACTTATCGACTAAACAAATATCCACTATTGGACCCGAGGGGCTTATCGAGTCAACAAGGATCTACAATTTGACCCGATTCGACTTATTGAATCAACTAGTACCCACTATGTGACCCGTTTTGGCTTATTGGCCCAACAAGTATTCACTATTGGACCTACTTGATTTATCAAGTCAACAACAATTCATTAATTGGCCTGAATCGACTTATCAGATCCACTAGTTCACTATTTGACTCATTTTGGTTACATGTTCAATAAGTTTGCAGTATTGGACTCGATTACCTTATTGAATCAATAAGTATTAACTATTGACTCGATTCACCTTATTGGATCAACTGGTACCCTCTATTTGAGTTGTTTCGGCTTATCCCTAAAAGTATTCATTATTGTACCCGATCGACGTACAAGTATTCACTAATTCACATGATTAGGCTTATCAAATCAAGTAGCACCCATTATTGATCAGTTTCAGCTTATCAGCTCAACAAGTATTTATTATTGGACCCAATTAACTTATCGAGTTGACACATACTCACTATTTGACTCGATCCGATTTATCAAATAAATTAGTACCTATTATTTCACCTATTTCGACCTATCGGCTAAACAAGTATCGAAAATTGAACTTAATTGGCTTACCGAGTCACTAGTACACACTATTTAACCCATTTTGCCTTATCGATTCAACAAGTATCTACTATTGGATCTGATTGGCTTATCGAGTCAATGTGTATCCACTATTTGACTCGATTCGACTAATCAGATCAACTTGTACTCACTATTTAACCCGTTTTGGCTTACTGGCTCGACAAGTATCCACAATTGAACCCGATTGGCTTATCGAATCAACAAGTATAAACTATTTGACCCGATTTGACTTATTGGATGAACTAGTACCCTCTACTTGACATGTTTCCGACTTATAGGCTCAACAAACTAGTATCCATTATTGGAACTGATTAGCTTATCTTTTTAACAAGTATCAACTATGTGACCCGATTCATCTTTTCGGTTCAACTAGTACCGGGTGTTTGACCTATTTCAGCTTATAGGCTCACCACGTGTCCAATATTCGACTCGATTCGACTTATCCGATCAACTGCTGCGCACACAAGTATTAAATATTGAACACGGTTCGCTTATTGAATCAATAAGTATTCACTATTTGACTCGATTGACTTATCAAGTCAACAAGCATTCTCTATTCCAGCCATGTTATATGTTATATTTTATTTCATTTTTGGAGTTAGAAACTAGACGACAACGTGTATTCAAGATATATTGTTTTTTAATAGGGAATTACGGATTGATGTTATTGAAACGTTAAATAGAGCAATTGATTTTTCCTTGAATATTCTATTTCGAATTGACAACTATGTCCTATAGTCGTTGGTTTTATTCAACGTTTGTGGTGGGAAAATCATTTCCAAATCAAGAAACGTGCGCTTCTAAGATTGATGTACTAATTTTGACTTTTAAAATAGTGTGTTGAAGTTACGTGAGTAGATAGTCGCTGGAAAATATGATAGGGGATTGCAAACGAATAATTTAGTAAACTACAAATTGCAAATTGATACGAAAAATAGTTTAGGTAGTTAAGTGAAAAATACTCGTATAGTATAGATTATTCTTGATATTAACCCGGTGAAAAAATGGTTTACTTGATATTTAATTGATTGTTTTAAGTGTTTTATATTAAATTTTAATTAAAAATGAATTACGTTGAGAAATTTTGTGGCCATTAAATAATCGCTCGCACTTTATTCTAAGTATAAAAGCAAACATAACTTTCGGTATCTTTAATATATCCAAAATCCTTATGTCCAAAGTTGGATACGAACACCGCCAAGGGCCAGCAGGCCATATTTCTTAATATATACTCCACTTGATCAAAAATAAAAGCCGACACTTTGAAAAAGATACAATTATTTAATGAAAATGTCATCTTAGCAAAAGAGAAAATCATAATTCTTCTAACGTTATGTTTAAAAATATCCTTAAATATTTTTAGTAAACCCAATATCGTAATTATGGCATTACATTAATTGAAAATCTCACGAATACAACCTATTCAATTTAATTAATTATATTTATTTCACAAAATATATTCCAAATAAACATATCGAGTAGAAATATATATATGCATATCTATTCATTCTTAATTTTTTCAAAATATTCTAAAGTGACACTTTTTTTTAACAGAGTGAGTATAATTTTTTTAAATTCCGTAGTGTAATCATTTATGTTGTACTCCCTCCGTTTAAAAAATGACAAGTATATCCATACATAATCCATTTAATATGAAAATGTTTTGTGGAGTAATGAAATATTCAACTAAATAAAATTGATTATTTATTATAAGAATAGAAGGATTGTGGTATTTTTGTTAAAACAGCATTTATAAAAATTTTATGTTCTCTAAAATGACACTTATTTTCAAGGAGTAGTATATTCATATTAACTTTTATTAGTTCATACCCATTTAAAGATGGAAATCAAACCAGATACTCAGTGCTCGAGTCGAGATCGTTTGTTAGAAACTCGTTTGAACTATGTTCTATTACATATATCAAACAAGCTTGAACATAACGTTTGATAAAATCTAAAGGTCGAGCTCATTAAGTTAAAGATGTTAAAACAAGTATAAAAATGTCAAACTATCCGAACTCGACTCGTGTTCGGCCCAATTAAAGCTCGTTCAAACTCAATTCGGTTAATAATCAAACAAGCTTAAACATTATACTGAACACCCAAAAAAATTTCAAAAAAGCTTGAACAACAGTATATTTGGCTCGACTCGACTCATTTACAACCCTAAATCTAACACTAATTACCCGCAATCAGAATAGACTATCTCAAGAAACTCTGATCTCTCCAATTGGGCAGTGGGGCGGCAAATTGTACAGCTTGAAACCGTTAGCAAATCAGCCCGATAAAATCAAAACCGACAAAGAATAACCTAAGTCGCCTATTAAGCTTATTGGATTAAAACCCAACCTGAATATAACCAATAATAATCCGATAATCAGACCTGACCCAGTAAATTCGTCAATACTTGCATACATATTTATGTCTAATTTTTTGGTCAAACTTACTAAACGTATTACTACTATCATTTTTTGTAAAAAGTACAAAACAAATTTACCACTCAAATAAGTAGTACATCTATTGTCAAAAACATTGTAATTCGATGACAGCACTTTGCTATATATAATATAACCAAGAGGTCATGAATTCTCCTTTAAAAAAAGGGTCACAGGTTCTAGATCCAATCACCACCCCTTTATTCCCTTTGGACAAAAATTTGTGTGAGACTGTCTCACTTGTGACGGCAGTGTAATGAGAAAATAGTATCAATTGTATCTGTAAAAGTATCAATGTTTTTAAAAAAAAATATATCACTTTTATTTGTAAAAGTATCATTATAGCAAAAGTATCACTAGTATCTATAAAAAAATCATTATATTTGTAAAAATATTACTTTTATTTGTGAAAGTATCATTTCTCTTGTAAAAGTGTATTCCGTCACACGGAAGATCGTCATACGCAAGGTTCACTCTTTCCTTTGTACTCGAAAAAATAAATAATAAATAATAAAAAGAGACACATCTATCCTATTGTTAACCTCTATAAATAAACATAGAAAGAAGAAAAAGGTTACAACGAAGGTTTAGAGTATAAGACAAAGCTCTTGAACATTTTTTTTTTAAATTCTCTAATCAACTTCAAATTCTTTGATCGACATTTCCTATTAAACATAGCTATTGAACAAAATTCTTTCAAATCAACATTTCCTATTCTACATAGCTATTGCACAAAATCCTTTCGAATTCTCTAATCAACTTCAAGTCCTTTTATCAACATTTCTCTAGATGGCTACGCTTTATGTAGCCAAACTCCTCAAACTACCATTTGGCTCGCCCTTGATTACATATAGTGTGATTACTAATCTGTTGCTCAAAAGGGATTTAGGTTCTTCTCTGTACACTCTTTTGACTTTGCTATAAAAGCTATCAATTTCGTTTGAAATATCTTCAAGTTGTTTTTTTTTTTTTCCGAAAGCTTGAATGTCTTTTAATGATTTTCTGAAAAACGATAGAATGGCCAAAATCTAGCCTCGACTGTTTTGGACTAATATAATGGGCCGTGTTTGGAGTACACTTACCATTATCGAATGGGTACGCATACCCATTGGGCCAGTTATTTAGAAGGAAACGTATGAGTCAAATATACAATCATGTTTGTTTACGATATTAATATTTCTTTCAGCAAAAAATTAAGTTTGTCTTTTGGCCCCTGCGATAATTGCATTGGTGGATTTTCACATCCAACTGGTTAGATAAGGTACTAAGAATCACCCACTAATTGACTGGGGACAAAAGATTGAAACAAAATTACTCCGATAATAAAAAGTGAATATATGCACATTTAGCACGAGAAAATGAGAAACAACTCCGAGTACGTACAGTCTCCTCCACGGGTGAACAGAATGAAAGGAACACAATAGTTTCTTTTTCAGGAGGTGACAGTTCCCCTCAGATATCGAAAAGAATGAGAGTTAACCTCGATGTTTTTTAATTAAAAAAAAAAAAACACAAAACTAAGTTGAATTCTAGGCAAACCTTTTACTAGGAAAGGTTTAATATTTACCTCTTTGATCCAACATGATGCATAGGATTAGTAGAGGCGCTTCAGACCCACCATTAAAGCATCTGTATGCTCCGGCTTGCCCACAGAGACACGGACATAACCGGCTAATTCTTTGTTGCTATAGTGACGAATCATCACACCCATATTTGCAAGGTCTTCCTGTTAGGAGCATGGAAAGAGTGAAAAAAGGTGACATATACAACTGGCGAGAGAGATCAAATTAGATGAGTTTGGCATTTAAACTGCCCATTCAGAAACATCAACATAATGGGTTTTATTAGAAATGGAGATCGAGCTGGCATCAGATCCTTGTAAGGTACACTGATGACCCAAAAAGTAAGTGCTGAGGCAAGCAGTATTCTACTAGGTCCATTAGCTGCAGTTCTTTTTGTCTCAGAAACGAGTAACCTCTCAATAAAAAAGGACCATAATTGATTTGCAGACTAGTATGCTAGATCTGATGTCTAGCAAATGTAACAAAGTTGAAGCAATTGAAGAACATTTAGAAGACACAAAAATGCAGAAAAAAACACTCAACCAAAACTTTCTCGGATAGATAACAAAACAGTTACGTTCTGGTACCTTCAACTTCTTGGCATCCCTTCCGGATGTAACCTCACACAGAATGAAATTAGAGTAGCTTGGATACGGATTCAGAAAAGGAACTCCTTTCAAAAGTTTGAAGAGCCTCTCCCGTTCTTCCACCAAAGCTACTTTCACATTCTGCATAAATCGAAGATATAATAAATACGAGCATCTTAAATATTCCAAGTCAAAGCCATATGGATATCGCTAACAGATATTGCCCCCGGTACCTCTAGATAGGCGGGATTCGTCAATGCAGCACATGCCGCAAGTTCAGCTGCAACAGATACATTATACGGTTGCTTAGCCCTCCATAGGTATTCGATAATGCTCAAAGGAAATGCTCCATATCCAACTCGAAGTCCCGCTAAAGCTGAGCTACCATAAGATTAGTGTAAATTATTATTCAAGTTCATAATAGGTCCTATCAGAAAATACAAAGAACCATGAATGCAAGCAATTGATAAAGCAGTAGGGACGATAAATTCACCAGAATAGTCCAGTAATTTTTCCTTTAACGAAGTAAACGCTAGTTTAGGTTCAATTTGGCATCACACAAGACTGGCTATGAAAGTAAAGAGGGCAGTCCACAAAATTTCTAAATCCAGAAAGTTGATTGAACTCACGATGTGGTACGGGATAGACCATTTACTTAAACTACCGTAAAACAAATGCTGGTATATCATAGTTAATAGTATAATGAAGGAACTCTATTCCAATTCAAATTGCTTGAGAAATCTACGACATATACAATTGAGTTGAGGGCCTTAGTCATTGGCAATTTTACGTGTTATATCTTAAAAGAAATCATAGATCAGAGTCTAACCATCCTAGTTATATAAATAAAGCAGCGTCTTTGTAAACCGTTCAGTCTCCAACAAAGGAATGCAAGTCATGAGAAGAAGATTTATGAGAGCTCCGGAAACTTTAGTATTTTTCATTGTAGAAGGTGTATGTGGCGATCAGTTTTATGTAATGCTGAGCATTTGAAAAGGAGAAAGGACATACCAGCTCTTTTGCTAAACGTTCGAAGCACAATTAGATTCTCATACTTCTTCACCCATTTCATCTTAGATTCAATTCCCGAAAACTCAATATATGCTTCATCCAAAACAACCAATATTGGCAGACCAAGTATTTTCACAAGAGTTTCGTCATCAATAATGCTGCCAGAACAAACCAAAAGATAATTACCTACAGGAAGTCGGGGAAATGAAAGGTGCAACTAAAGTCTGACTGAAGAAAAACTTTTAGAATGTCCAAAAATCGCAAGACATTAGTCAAGCAACAAACTAAAGAAGCCACTAAAACTTGACAACTTCCAACGTCCGTAGAAAGGGCAGAAACTGCAAACATCAATGAATCTGATCATTCAAAGATAATTGGTTTCTGCATCAAGTCTCCAATTTATGATGTAAAGGTTCGCCATTCATTAAATTTAGACATCACAGAAACTGATTACGCAAAGCTTTGCAATTCAATATAGTTTGATTTGCCTCTACTATTTAACTCAACTTGTTCCGAAAATATCTTGTATATGTGTAATAACATGTGGAAGTGGTTCTATTTGCTTTACTTTTATGTCATACTCCCTCCGTTCCATATTAATTGACGTTTTAGGATGAAAGGAAAGAAATAAGAATTTGATATTTTGACAGATATACCATCAGCTAAAGATTTGACCAAATCAAAATATCTATGATAGATTGAAAAGTAGAGATATTTTAGGATTGAGTCGAGGGAAAAAAAATTGGTAGAATTAGTGAAAAATATGTAAAACGTCAATTAATTGAAAAAGAGAAGAACATTCTAAAACGTCAATTAATATGGAACGGAGAGAGTATATAAATATATACACATGCTACAACATAATGATTCTAACAATTAAAATCCCATTATTCCCTTTGTTTTCCAACTAATAAATTGTTATATGTATACCAATTAAAGGATCTGAGAAAGAGAGAACCATTACGATGTATGCCATTTCATGATCCAGATTTATGGGGGAAGGAAAAATCCATTATCAATAAAGAATGTCAGCAAAAAATGAATTAAGGATGATTAGGGAATTGCTTCCTCTTTACAGAAGGAAAACATACAGATATGTCCCCTCCCCAGTCCCCACCCCCCCCCCCAAAAAAAAAAAAAACAATGATTCATAAGCTACCTTGGACTTCTCATCCACTAAATAATATATCCATACTTGTATCAAATTCAGGGTACATGAAGTTCGCCCCACACATTGTTGCCACTCGTAAGCTGTCTATCCCCAAATTTGACCAGTCATGCCAATATTAAACTTTTAATGTCTAAACAAGCATTCAAAAACAACAAGAATATTAGAGAATAATCTCAGGTCAACACACACACACACACACACATATATATTAATGAAGAAATAATTTGGAACTTAACTGGTGAATAAATGAATTCCAAAAAAAGGACACTTCATACAGCAATAAATAAGATATATGCTCACAATACTTGTGTCAATGAAAGGTTTAAAAGAACAAACAAGAGAAATAGTGAATCAAAATCAAAATTACCTTCCATCTGGATTATTAGGTGAGGTAAGGAATATACACTTTGGTTTCTCCTGCTCAATAACTTCGGCTATCCTATTCACATCCAGGCTGAAGTCTGGCTTCCGAGGGACTAGCAAATGGGACAAGTTCAAAGTAAATTAGTATTTAAGAAAATGACAAGAAAATTTCTATATAATAAATTGCTTGGTGAGAAGCTGATTTTTGTTTGATTTCATTAAGAAAGTTGAGTCAGATATCATTTGGTAAGAGAAACAAAAGAAGCAAGGAATTACCCTTGATAACAAGTGCCCCATTAACAGCTGCATCAAACTCATACATAGTAAAAGTTGGTGGGCAGTCCACAATTTTGTCACCAGGTTCTAACACACATCTGGAGGATCAATTAGAACAAAGACATGCAAATCAGATCTGGGAACAAAAAAGGTGAAAACTTAAGAGCACAAAAGTTTAGTACTTCACAAAGGACTGGGCTTCAAACCTCATGATCAAATCGATAAGTTCATCGGCACCACAGCCAGCAAGAATATACTCAGCTTCAAGACCAGAATCTTCAGCAAGTGCAGCTCGCAATCTACGGCTTTCAGGATCAGGATATATATAAGGGAATCTCATAGAACCCAAGGCGTCAAAAACCTACAAGAATAGTAACTTGATAGTAAAAATGATTCAAAACATAATATGATGCCTGCATAACACAAAAAAAATATTATATCCATATGGAGAAGATTTTATGCGGTATTAGGCATACTTCTGGAGGGGGGCCATATGGGTTTTCATTTGCATCTAGTTTGACAATATCCTCAGGTTTCCTTCCAAGACGAGTAGACAACACCTGTACATATAACACTTAACATTTAGAAGAGGAGATTAGTAATCATGCTCATCCAATAAAAGCAATAGCCCTTTCTGGTTTGAGACCAAAACGGCAAACACTGAGATATTTGGAAACTATATTGACAAGGCCTGACACAACTTAATGGCCTGAATCCTGATGAATATCAACGGGACTTCAATAATCTACTGAAATATAACTTCATAACTCGAAAATGAAAATAAGTACGGACGCGCACAGCTCCTTAACTTGAACAACAGGGGGAAGAGAAACAAGCATCTGTAATTCAGATAATACCACCAGAAAAATGTGATAGTAAGACTACACCAGAAAACAGTATGACATGTGACAGGACATTTGACGCCATCCCTAATTTTAGTTTCTTAATAGATATTATTGGCAGTACACTATAGCATCTAAGAACTCAAGAAATACTGAATGGAGCATCAGCAGCAACTTCTCTTAACAGTGAGTGACAACATTTCACCAGTTCTTCTGAACTGGCATCCTTCAATCCTCATGGAACCCATAATGCAAGGTTGGTGATTCCTCTAATCCAGGTTTAAGACTCTATCTCTGCAATCCATGCTATTGTCATATCATATAATGAGTGACTGTAGACAAATTTAAAAGGGATTTCCAAACAGGCAATTTTATTAAAGGATGAAACACCATAGATTTAAATGCAGAAAACACATTTCAGCAAAATGACGGAAAAGTTTTCATCAAAGGAACTACATCAGTATACTTGATTCTTCGACGCAAGAAGACAGAATATGACCTTAGAATTGTAATGCTTGCACATAGAATATAAACTACATTATACAGCTAAGAACCATTACATTTGCCACTAGCTTCTCTGTGAGTTACCTTATCAAACACTATGAGTGCGTTTCATTCTAAGCTAGTCTGTTAGTCCTTTAACATCCAATTCTGAAACTTATAAAAGAACAATAACCGGGGATGGGTCAAGTAATCACCTCAAAAGGTAAAATAGGTTGATATGGGGACAATTTACGGAGATGGGGTCGGATAAACGAATCCCCTGACAATGAATTGCCGCTTTCTCCTCGGCTGTCCTCTTTCACCAGAGCGGCGGGAGATGACGACGACGCCGGCGGGGTCATAAATGTAATTTTGCCACGCCTTAGCTTCCCCTGAAATGAAGTAGGACTGGAATTGGGATTGGGTCTATCTACACAAAGAGATGAAGTATTGTAGAACACTTCAATCACCCCCATGATTAATTTCTACCCTGCTGCAGAAATAAGTTTAACTGCAAAGTTAAGATGAATATAAGACAAAATTGGCTAAAGCTGTGTGTGTAACGTTGTCAATGTCTGAAAATGAATTGTGAGAATCAGAACCCTAAACCCTCTTAATTGGGACTGGGATCGGGTGCTATGGGCATACAGTACCGTGGGATGGAACGGTACCGTTCTTCCTATTTATCATTTCCATGTGTTGAATTTTGTGCTTGTTTCTTTTCGGCTCTGTTTGTTTATGGCTGTGAGTGGCTGGAGTATTGTAGGTTGTGGAGAATAAAGTGCAATATGAGTTTGGGGTAAATAAGTGAGCGTTTGTTTATGTTGGTTGGAGATTGGGTTGTGTGGTGATTATAATATAAAAGGTGGTAAAAGTGATTTGATATGTATAAGAGGTAGTTAGTGAATGATTGGTTATTGATTAAAATTGTATTGAGAATTGGGTTTGATTGATAATGTGTGTAAGAGGTAGTTAGTAAATGATTGGTAATTGATTAAAGTTGTATTGGGAATTGAATTTGATTGATGATGTGTGTAAGGGGTAGTTAGTGGATTGATGTTTGATGATTTGTTGTTTGGTGTTTAAAATAATTTATTGGGGGTGTTTTGGGCTGGGCACAATATATTGTGCACAATTTAGAACCAAACACATGTGGACTGTGCTAAATCCTGAACGACTGTGTCAATCCATAAACAAACAGGCCCTTCTTTTTTCCCAACTCTTTTTCCCTTTAATGTTATTCACCACTTAACTTATCTACGGTTTCTTTTTTCTTTTCTATTTTGATTTTCTTCTTTTATTCAGGGGTGACTTTTAAAGAAATAATTAATATTAGAAACTATAATTAAATTATTTATAATTAAAATTATATAATATTATAAGTACTAATAATAATAATAACAATCATTTAAAACTTTAGACCTCAACCTCCTCCACTCATCCTTTTATTATAGGAGGATGAAGGAATACTTATAAAATAAAATAATGTGCATCAACTTTAAACGTATAATTATTAATTAATGCTATTATATTAAATTAATATATATTAAATGGTGTTACTAAATTCAAGTAATAAGATAACCAAATTCATTCTTGAAAGCCAAATTCAAGAGGCAAAAGTTGGAAAGTGGAGGTTATGGTACCAAGAAATCGGAATTGAAAATTTATTTGAATGAGGAAATCTAGAGGGAGACAATCTTGATGTGTTAAAGTGGTGGAAAGTCAATTGTAAGCGATTTCCCCTTTTTTGAATAATGGCTCGTGACATGTTGTGCGTTCCTATATCAACCGTTGCATCAGAGTCGGCCTTTAGTATCGGTGGAAGGATACTAGATCCATTTAGGAGTAGTTTAACTCCTAAAATTGTCGAGACTTTGATATGGCACAAGATTGGCTACGAAATGAAGATGAACCCTTACGTGTTGAAAAGCAACTTGAGGAGCTTGAAAACTTTGAGAAAGGTACTATTTCATCATTGTGTATTTGATGTGTTATTACGTAAACTAGTATAATATCCGTGCGATGCACGGTCATAAAATGTCTTAAATACATGTATATATATATAAATTCGTAAGATATGTCGTAAATATACATGTATATATACATAAATTGCATAACGGTTCATGTAACATAGTTCGTTAAATTTAAATACATAAATATATAAATCTTACTATATAATAAAAGAGAACCATTTATAAAAAATAAAAACCAAATATATTTTTCCGCTCAATTCACTTTCCAAAAATATTAGGGTTAAATCATAACTAACATAATAAGAGATTTGTATATATATGTTAAAATATTCCCAAAATTAGTTCCAAATATAAATTTTGTAGGCAATTGACAATTTGCTTAATAAAAAAAATTATAAGTGACAACTTTTGATTGATTCATTATATAATTAAAATAAAATAAATGAAATATCAAATGATATCTAGTTCTTTTTCCTTGTTAGTGCAAACTATAACAAATTAATCTTTTTCATGACCTTTAATTTGACATGTACACAACATATTTTAAAATAAGTTATACTAAATATATACAATTGTTTGTCGATTATTTAGGTTAGATTTGTTTATGTAATATGAGTTGAATTGTTTGATTGGGTCATAGAAACAAATAAAAATTAAATAAATATTAAGAATATTTTTTATAAATACTTATTTACTAATGTTTTTAAAGTATTAGTTAATTTTTTTATAATCTTTATTTTTATTTTATGAACAAATCCATGTATACCTTTCCTCCAATATGAAATAGTAAAAACTAACTTTTTTTTAGTTTCTAGATTTATAGATAATATTTGATTTTTTTATAAAGAACAAAAAATAAATAATAGAGGAACACATGTGCCCACATTAGGGATGGAAAGAATTTAGAGATCTGTTTTATCTTTTGTAGCTCTCTCTCTCTTTCAAATGTTTTAATTTTCTAACATGCTAAAGGCACTAATAATTTTTTTTATCCATTTATTTTATTTGTTATAGATTAAAAGCAAACCTCTTTAATTAGTATTTAATTTGATACCGATATTGAATATTTTGATATGATATAATAATTATAAATTAAAAAATTGTTTGTTGATTGATTATTGTGTATAGATTTGAATATTTATTGTGAGTTGAACTATTTACATTGAATATGAGTTTCAAATAAAAGTATATACTAAACACAAATTTCAGTATCTTCCTGTTTTGGTCCTACAAATTGCAACATAAACATGCTTGTGACCAAACGCAGGTTACTTGAGGAATAGATCAAACTGTGCCTGACCTTTGTCCAGTAGTCTCCAGAATATGACTAACCTTTCAAGCAAAACTTTGTAACATTCGATCCCTCTTATCTCCCTTGCTCTGGAATTATTTTTTCTTTGTCTGATTTCTCATTTTCTCTTGGATCATTGGAAAAGCGCACTCCCCAAATACCCCTCTCCCTCTCTGGAAATGTGTCTGCACTTTCTTTCTGCAAATACTTCGATACTCCATCTCTCTCCAGAAATGCAGAAAATATTTCAGCACTTTCATTTTCATGCTCCAACTTACCATAATCCGAAAGTTATATAGTTGTTACCTTTCCGTAATTATATCCGCAAATCTGATAATTGATAATACAAATTCTGCTTTATTTATATTGTAATTTCATATTTTAATGATTGAGATCATATATGGAATGTGCATTTAATAATTTGATTGATTACGTTTTTTAATGATATACTTGATTACACAAATTGTTGAGTAGAGATCATTGTTATATTTATATTATCATATTTTCCATCTTTTAATGAGTAGGATGTTTTACTAAACGCAATAAAGGGAGAATCTTGCCATTTTATGTGAGTTAACTGCGGAATTAATGCACAAATTTTGCAATCGGCAAATATTAACATTAAAAGGTAAGAAACACGTTTTTTTTTTTTTTTTTTAATTGAGGTTTCTCAAGGTATTAGGCATGGATTTCCAGAAGAGGTAAGTGATTTAGGCGGGAAAAAACTTAGGTTTCTAATTTTGGACCTTTTTGTTTTTATATTATGTAAGATTGATTAAATCAAATAAATTAAATGATAATTCATATACAAACTGGCGAATATTAATACAAATGCAATTATTAAAAAAATAACAACTACCAAGTATAAACTTTGGGACGTCTGCTTGAGGAATCCTCGTCTTGAGACACGTCTCGCACTTAAACACACATACCTCGAACAATTGATAAGCAACATAAAAGAAGACAATAAAATCCGACTCCGCAATACCGTTACCAAACACAAAATTTGTCCAACCATATGTGAAAAAATAGTGACTCTAAATCTTTTAAATTTTCACACTGAACGTTGTACAGTGGAGGTTACGTACACATACCTCATCTAGTAGACCAGATGGAAACTGTCCAACAAAATCAGCAGGTATAGACTGAAATAAAAAAAAAAAAATGATCATAAAAGATTAAACTGATGTTACCACAATTTAAGATGAAACCAAATATTGTGATCTCATAGTATTCTAAATAAGTTCATAAATTCATTACTAATTTTAAGGAGTAATTTATACGATGTTACTGAATCCATTCAATACAAATGTATATATTTTGCATGACTAAAAGTTAAAGTTAAAGTTTAACTTTTTTCTTAGACTGTTGTCATACATACGAAAAATGCACAAACCATATTAACCGAAAACATATATGTAATGTGTGATAAAATACTTTTGTTGCTGAATAATTAGTAAAATGGTACAATCTTTGTTTTTTTATGGTAATTTAATTAAAAAATCAACCCAATACCTTAATCTTAACATAATATAAGGAGCTTCAGATACAAATTAGAATTTTGATGGTGGATAATCCATCCATTTCTCGCATTAGTTTTATTGCATTAATTAAGTGATTCAACTGTGGATTGATTTGTGGATGTTTATATGTGTGAACTATTGACAATATTATCTAATGCAATAAACTGCTAATACTCGGCAATAGGTAAATCTATTGGAATGTTGATACTGACTTAGCTAATGCTATATGTCTTTCGTAATATCTACATAAGCTAATAACATATCTGTTAATAAATCGTTACCAAACACGCTTAAATGGAATTAATCGAAACACAAATTTACACATAAGTTGTAGGGGTCTCGAAACTTGTACACGCTTAAACACGTCTTTTTAGACCGTAGTCCAGACATCACACTATTAGAGTGTTTATTGTTGGTTTCCATTCGGGAATAACTCAGAAGAGAGATTTACTGACACTCAGAACTACACAGATTGAAATACAATGGGTATTGAAAAATTTCAATTGGTTATGATATGTATATATATTGATCATAATTCCTCAATATATAAACACCATCCTGAAGAAAACTCAACTTGGCTTCATTACCAAGCCCAATACATCAAGACTTATCAATCACAATCATTGTAAATTAGAATATGATTTCCTGCCTTGGCAATAATAACAATTATAATTATTATGCACGTATTTATAATTGTTATGTACCGAGATTTGTGTAAATTATCATCAGCCTTAAATGTAATGCAGCTATAATTGGACCATAAAAAAAGAAGTTGCTTTGGATATTACAACTTATTACCATGTAGGCAATTCGGGATTCTTAATAATGTTTAAATGTTTTACCATATATAAGGTATGACCAATTAATGCAGCCAATTATACCATATTTAAGGCTTAACCAATTAATAACATTGAAGATTTCCAGAATTAGTAATGTTGTTTTGGGCGGGAAATTATTGATATTACTATTCTTGGCGGATTTTGTTATATTATATAGTATAGATTTTATTATTTATAATATTAACATGTTGAATGTGATGTTTCTTTAAATTTGCCTACTGTGGGAATTGGACAAAGTCAAACAAGTAGAATTTGAATGAGGTACATTTATTTCATAAACATAACATTAGTGATTGATTTTTTTATATTATTGTTGATAAGATTCAAGTGGTTTGCAATCTTGCAGATGAAACTTTGGAGTTTGGATGGAGTGTTAGCACATGAAGTATTGAAGAAATGAAGTTGATTGTTATTGTGATTGCAGTTTGGATATTAAGATTGTTAATTTGTTATTTTGGATATTGATGTCTAGAACTATGGGGGTTAAACTTGGATATTTTGGATATTGTGATTGTTATGTTTGTTGAGTTCTTTGATATTAGTTTTTTACTTGAATTGTTGAATGGTTGGAATGAGTTGAAGAAATTTAGTGGATTGCATTTTGAATGAATTTTGGATTGCTCGATAATGGTTGGAATGTTGCATTTTGATAATGCTTGAAAACAGATCTTTTGCTTTGTTTTTGTCGATTTTCGTCGATTTTTCTAGTAATCGGTCGGTTTCGGTTTTGGTTGATTTTCAATTTTATCCGGAAAAATTCGGTTACATAGATCCGAAAACAGGAAGTTTATTTATTTACGTCGATTTCCGACCGATTTCGTCATATTGTGTTTGATCATATTCACCACGCGATATGTATAATGTATGATGTTACTGATTAATATGTATTGTATATTAAATTAAATTAAATTAAATGTAACGAAAGATGAACCACCTATTCAAACTGAGGATTCAGATTGGAACATTAGATATTAATTTCTTGGTACAAATTTCTGTACAAAAATTACAAATAAATCCAACTGAGTCACAATTTGGACTCGAGTACACTAACTAAACCGATCCAACTCGTTCGACTCATCTAACTGTATTTTGACTCAGCTAAATGAAAGAATAGCCTCTAGTAACAAGATAATCATTTTCTTGGACTATCAAGCTTTGATATTTCAACACTTGTATCTTTCAACGGCTGATTGTTTCTGAAAGGAGAAGCGAACTTGGAATGAACGGTTTGGCCTTCTGTTTTCCTCCAGAATTTTGGACTTAAGAACTCAGTCATACAACATGTGTTTCCGGCAGGTTCAGCTCCTGATATTCTTCGAGTCGAAATGGCGAAATCCTGTGACATCTCGTCGAGCACCCTCTCCAACCCGTCTACCCGTTTCTCTAATGAACTCATCCCCTTCTGTGAACTACCGATAAATCGCTGAAAACACAATATCAATTGTACCAATACAAGCAAATACAATGTAAGAAGAATGGTGAAACAAACAGACTTGTAAGTACCTGAAGAAGCTCAAACAAATTAGACTGCTGGTTTTCGATCTGCAGAAGCTGTCTACGTATCAGAGACAAGTTCTCCAACTCCTTTTGAGTCTCAGAGTCCCCTTTGGTATATTTACATTCATCGGCCGTTCGCGAATTGTCATTAGAGGTAATAGGAACCACTCGTTTACGCGAGTTTTTCTTCAAATTCAGCTTACGGGCACTGGAAATACATGGCTTAATATCTTCGTTTCGTATAATGCTCTGCCTGCTGCTGTTTGTAGATGATGAACAACTAGATGCAGGGGACCTGGTGGGCCCCACTCTCCGCGGTTGGGGGGTTTCAATCACATACCCGGGATTCGGTGAAGGCGGGACAGATGAGTACCCGACGCTACTTGTATCTGATTGAACTGGACAACAAGGTTAATGTTTACAATCAGCTTTTGAAGGGTAATCAATTTCTTGAAAAAATTTAACAAGCACAATCTAGTCTGGTGGAATGTAAATTGTAAATATCTAAATATTGAACTCAAAACTAAAAAGAAACTCAGAAAGTGAAACACAATCAACATTACATAAACTACAGAATCTGCCCTAGAAAGAAACAGTTTCATGCCACTGTGGGATTTTAGTCCAGAGAAGGCTTAAACACGAACCAAATATAATTCTATCATTAATTAAGTTCAACATCCTATTCATCATCTAGATGGTAGGCTTTGGATCCTTCTACGAATTCATAACTGCCTATATATGTGGGGACAGAGGGAGTATTGCAGAACATTACATCTAAAAGCAATAAATGCAATAAATCTGAACAAGGAAAGCAGGGGGCTTGTTTACCAATTTTTCAACCATTGTTGACAAATCAATACACATTTCAACCATAAACATATCAACACATTAAACTTGTTCACTTCCGGATTTAGGCAAAAGAACATCAAAAAATTAAATTAATTTGCAATTACCATTTGGTGATGACCAGCCTTCAGATAGCTCGGGGAGATCTTTCCACATCTCCAATGCTCGATTCATCCTCTCCCTCACAAGCTTTACCTGTTATGGGGGAAAATGGTAAATACACATTTTCACTTTAGTGATTATTTTGCAGTAAATCAAATGGTGTAATCGAAATTAAATTTTACCTTGTCGAATCTCCTGCTCTCCAAAGCAGCCACACAAGAGCGCTTAAACTCCGACGCTAAATTCCCCTCCGTCACCGCCACTTTCTCCAACACCTCGGCCGCGGCTTTTCTCGCACCCCAATCATCACTGCTCAAAAACTCAACCGCCGTAGAAACGACAGAGCTCAACAAGCTCTTACTCTTAACACAATCAGTGCTCACAATACTACCAATGAGCGACAGCAAAGCAGGTTTCGCCTTGGAACAGTCATTCTTCACCAATTTCACGACCCTGGGCAGAAGCTTCCTAAGCTCTGCCATGTCTGGCTCCGGCGCCGCCTCCACTGCCGCGGAAAGGCAGAGCGAGGCTCCGATCTGTGATTTCAAGTCCTGCTCCTGGAAGAGCGTCTCCACTAGTGGCTTCAGGATGACACTAAACGGCGGCGAGTTCACATGAGCTGTGATGGACGAAATTGCGTCGACGCAGGCCGCCTGGACGGCGGAGTCGGGGTCGCGCAGGCGACGGAGGACGGTGGACATCATACGCGAGAGGTGCGGTGACAAAGCGTCGCCGTGAGCGGCGGAAAGGACGCTGAGGAGGCGGACGCACTGGCGGCGGACGGGGGACTTCTCCGATGAGTCCGTGGTGGATAGGCAGTTGAGGAATGATCCAAAGGCATCAGTCGGCAGTGCCCTGGCTATGCTTTCGAGTTCGTTGGCTGCCATTGGAAGCGTGTCTCTGTCCGAAAGTTTATCGATACAACTGTTAACTCGTGTTCTCAGTTCGCCGGAGGTTTGTTTTGAAATTGCCATTCTCTAAATATGACCTTATGCTAAGAAGAAATGATGGATCAGCTGACGACGGCGGCGATGGGCGGCATACGGCTGAGGAGGAGTTGATAGATATGTAGATGAAAATGGGATGAGTCGTGAGGGGTGGGCGTTGGCTTTTATATGTTGAGGACAGAACGTGCGTAGTAGTAACATGGAATTTAATTTATTTAACAGGTAAAATAAAATTACAGAAATGTTTTTTTCTTTTTCTTTTTGAGAAGTTTTTCTTTATTTGATTTATCATTATTATATACTACTATTATAACTTCAAAAAGATATCATTATTATATATTACTTCCAAAAAAATTATGGATCCATACGAAATAATTCGGGACAGTAAGTTTTGTGGGTTGTGCTTGTGATAGGAGTTTGAAACATGAGACTATAATAACATTAATTTATATACCAAAATGTGGAAGTGAAAAAAACAAAAATAGAATGAAGAAAAACTAAATATAAAATCTTTTAAATTTCTAAAAAATCTTAATTCCTAAAGTTATACTACCAACATATTATATAAAATAAAAATAAAAACTAGAAAACGCATTCTTTATCTGCATGGTATAATGGGAACACTATTATTTTTGAAACATAAGAAAAACAATGTTACTCCGTTGATTTTTAAGGGATAGTTCTTGTTTATCCGACCAAACAATCAATCATTTATTTGGTGGTGAAGTCAGAATAATTTTCCTTCATCTGTTAAATTAATTGTAAATTATCTAATTGAATAGTATTCATCTTAGTAAATAAGATTTTATTGTTCCTGCGGATTATGTAAAAATATAAATGTATAAGTGATGTTTTATGTCAAACATATAATGACTACAACATCTAAGAATGTCCAATACAATAAAACTTGTGTCAACGTATCACAAACGAGTTTTTGAAGCATTGAGGCATTAATCTATTTAATTTTTTCAGAGTAAAAAAAATGATTTAGATAAAAACTTGTGATATACTATTATTAACAAACTAGAACTTTCTAATTCTGCTACTAAACAATTGTTATATAATTATTTACGAATAAAACAAAAGACTCAATTGAAATAAATTTAATAAGTCATTTTTAGAAAAAAAAAAAAAGAAGGTAAAATTATCTAATAACTTTTTATTTCATAAAAAATGTATTTCCAGAAGATATATAATATAAATAGTTCAATCCATAAAGATGACTCAAATCTAATTAAGCTCAATACAAACAATTGTTAAATTTGATATTTTATTTCAAAATATATATATATATACACACATATATATATTCAATTGAGAAGACATGTTTTTTAATATATTGTTAGTAAAAGAATGAATTGAATGTTATATTTGCTTTGAGGATATTGGGTAAATGTTTCTGAAATGATTAAAAACGAAGAAAGAATAAAAAAATGTAAGATCTCTAAATTTTGTGATTTTTAACGCATGCACTTATTCCTTGTGCACTTGCTATGTTCATTCGCTAAACTTTTATCTGTAGGGAAATGTGAATATTTAAAATCTTAAAAATCACAGTACATCACTTATTCTAAATGGTTGTTCTATGTATTACTTCCTCCGTTCCGTTCAGTTTTGCACGTAGGGATGGATACGTATATTAAGATTTTTTTTTTTTTTTTTTTTTTGACTTTTTCAAAGATGGAGATTGAGAGCAACTCCAGCAGCTCATCAAAATAGAGATGGTGCACTCCAATTCAGCTCCAGCAATGTTTTATTTATTGCTGTAAAGTGATGCTTTCCATTGTTTTGCTCTACTAGTGGCGCAAGCCTTGCGCTGCGCCACTTATTTCATTTTCTTTTTTTTTTTTTTTTTTGTTTTTTTGTTTTTTAATCTTTTATGGTTATTTTAATATGATGTATATTTTTGTTTTATATTCCTATTAATAATTTATCTAATAAAACTAATTTAAGATTGTTTCTAATTATATAAATATATATATATATATATATATATATAATTTCAATAAATAAAATATATGCATTGAAACAAGGGAAGTGCCAACTCCGGACGCTGAATTTGCTGAAAATGATCATGCACATTTTCAGAGTTTTCTTGGTCGTTTTAGAGAAATCAGAAATGCAGAAGCTCATTATAAACTTCGAAATGCATTAGTTGATCATTTATGGGCTCGACTAGGTAGTTCCTCGTTTTAAGCAGTGTAATGTTTGTTTGATCGTAATATTGTTAAGAATTTTAATTTATTTTGAATGTTCAATTAACATTGATCGTCCAAGAAACTCTAAAAGTGAAAATATAAATATAACATTTTATATGTAATAATATTGCATGCATAATATAATTTATAAGTAAAGTAATATAATTAATTGTGGAAAAATGAATTTTAAGGAATATTCTTTTTTAGTGCTAAAAGTAGTGCATACTGCTGGAGAAGGGGTGCAACTTTTGCTGTAAAGTAGAGCAAAAGCTGCTGGAAAGTGGTGCAAACTGCTGGAGATGCCCTGAGGGTGGAGATTTTAAAAGTGAAAATTGTAAGAAAAATATCTTTTTTAAGAATGTACAAAACTGAATGGAACGGATCGAAAATGAAAGTATGCAAAACTGAGCGGGATGAAAAGAGAATAATAAAGATATATATATATATAATATATAGAACAACAATTTAGAATAAGTGAGGCAATAATATAAAAGATTATTTTACAAAGAAAAATCTTTTTAATTTTGTTTGAGATTCAGGATCAGCAAACAGGGAACACTGTTATTTTACAAGTGTTCAACAACAATTCTTCTTAATTCTCAAATAGATGACCCTTGGCAATACAAAAAATAAACTTTTTGTTATAATCACAAAGTGATTCATATATATATTGTGGACACTTTAACTCGTTACTTGAAAGTGAGTTAGAAGTTTGAAGCACGATATCGTCAGAAGCACAACAGTGTCGGAAGCACGTCAACCAAGAAGTACGACAATGCAAGCACGACAGTGCAGCACGTCAGTCCAAACACGGCAATGCAAACACGACAGTGCGAAGCACGACAATGCAAGAAGCACGGCAATGCGGAAGCACGACAGTGCGGAAGCAGTCCAAGCACGTCGATGCTTTTGTAATTGTTCTATAAATAGGGGTCATACGTTAAATGAAAAGATGATGATTTCTTCTGATATCTCTACTTTCCCTTATGTTCTAGTTCTGTTACAAATATTTTATAACACTTTTAACTTTTAAGTTGCATTAATACTTGAAGTTTGTTAAAATGGAAGGGTAGATTAGTCATACTTAGATATAATTCTACGTATCATATGCTCCCTCCGTCCCAAATAAATTTGTACAGGGGATAGGCACACATATTAAAAAAAAAAAAAAATTTGAGATTTTATTGACTTTTAAAAGGTTGATTGAGGGTAGAGATTGTGTTATAATTTTCATTTTTAAGGGTGTGCAAGTTTGCTTGAGATTGACGAAAACGGAAAGTATGCAAGTTCATTTGAGACGGACGAAGTAATATATAATACTTCCCCTGAAAAAGACAAAGAAAAAAAAAAGAAAAAGAAAGAAAGAAGTGTAATACTACATTACCATTGGATGTGTACAAACACAGAGGGTGCTTGACTAAGTTTATAAGCTCCTTAAAATATTTTATAAGATATTTTGAGAAGTTTATAAGCTCTTCAAATGTGTTTGACAAAATAAGATGTTAGATAACTTATAAGATGTAAAAATGAGATCGAGCTTATAAGCTCCAAAGAAAATAAGTTCCTCTTGTCCATCTTATTTTTAAGAGTTTATAAGTTACACTCAAATTTCACCTACTACACAACATAAACAAACATTTACACACACTACACACATTTCTCACACTACACACATTTACACACACTACACACATTTCTTACTACACACATTTCTCACATTACACATTTACACACACTCACACACTACACGCCCTACACACCCTTCACACACTACACACATTTCATGGCTAAATTATTTTATTAAATTGCAAGCTTATAATATCTTTTATCCTGAAATTCCTACGAACTGCACTCGAACTTTATGTTATTGATAATATAGCCAAATAGGCTATGTTTTACAAGAAAACCTCACTCTTCTATACCTAACCTATTGTATCATCAACAACTCCCGGCGACTCCCATCGACTTTTTCGACACTGACACGGCACACCACCGAAGGTTGGACGAACTCTCCTGAGCTCGCCTTGAAGTAACTTATCCCGAAGACACTTCTACTTGACACACTAAGGCTGGCAAACTATTACAACTTGAAAATGTTGTAACACACTGAAAATCAACTCTTGACTCAATAAAAATAATGTTGTCAAATACTAAGATACTGATCTGCTTCTCTGAAATATAATCACGTATTGGATGCACACTGAATGAAGGACTCTCACAAATAAAGAGCGGAATTTAGTGATTAACCGCAGTTTTCTCTCTAAGTAACAGATCTCTGAAAATCTTCCATTTCTTCCCATCTCTTTTGCAATCCTTATCCATAATTCCTATTTTTTGCACATACAATAAATAATTAAATAACAATATATTTTTGACAAAATTCTCAAAATTAAATTCTTTTACATATCCAAACACTTTATTAACTTATAAGCTCTTAATAAATTGCATCTTATAAGTTATTTAAGCAACTTATAAGATGTTGGAGCTTATAAAATATTTAAAACAAGCTTAGCTAAACACCCTCTTAGTCTCAAAATAAACATCGAATTACCATCAATAATTTGTCCCACGACATAAAAATATATCTCATTATAATATTTTAAGAAGTATTTGGCCTTATCTTTCATAATTGTCCAAATTTAAATAAGTATTGAAATTGAAAAGAATTGCTAAGAAAATAAATAATGATATATACTACCTTCATTTTTTCATTTTATTTGTAGATTTAATTTTGGGTAACGGACTAAGACATACTTCCTTCATTCTGGCTTAATTGTCCAACTTGTCATATTTATTTGTCCCTAGCTAATTGTCTAAGCCCATAAATGACAAATTCTCTCACAATCTACATCCTCAAAATCTCTACTTTTAATCTCCACATTTGAAAAAGTCAAAGATTCTACAAAATTTATTTATTTAGTCTCCGTGCCCGATCAAGATTGAACAATTAGATCGGTAAGGAGGGAGTATGTTGAATGGAAAAATAAATCCTTAACAGATTTTCTTTATTCCCCAAATCCCTAAATTTCACAATTCCTTGCCTTAAAATTATATTGGCTTCTCTTTCCAAATAAAGAATATTGAGAGATCTTTAAAATATTGAACATAGGTAGGCTTGAGGAAAAAAAAGAAGGTAAAAGTATATTTTTATAAACATTTTATTCACGTTAAAACAACGAATATATATAAATATAGGTAGTGATTATAAGTTGTAAATAAGATGAATATATGACTTCTTTGTTACAAAAATAGTGGAAGCGAACTATTGGAGATAGGAATCTACACTAACCAAGCTGCTTGTGAAGATGTCGGTGGGGATGCAAACGAACCGAATCGAAGCGAATATTAAGAGATTCGATTCGAATTCGTGAAATTTGGCTTCGATTCGATTCGTCGATCGAATTTTAAATTTGATTCGAATTCGATTCGATTTTTTTTCCCGAATATATTCGATTCGATTCGTGATTCGTAAATTTAAAATTTTCAACAAAAAAAATATTGTTATTTAGAAAATATTCGATTCGAAGTAAAATTTGTCTAGATTCGAAAATTAGAAACCATATGTTTTACTAAGGGAATTTGTATATATTTTCTATTAAATGTATTTTTATTTATTATAATTATATTATATATTTAATATTTATATATATATATATATATATATATATATATATCGAATCGAATCGAATCATCGAATTTGACGAATCGAATACATATATATTCGAATTCGATTCGAAATATAAACGAATATAAAACATGATTTGAATTCGAATTCGAATTTTACCGAATCGAATCATTCTAAACGAATTCGAATCACGAATCGAATCAGTATAATTTGATTTGACTTGCATCCCTAAATGTCGGTTGATAAAAAATTCAATTGAATTCATCTAATGTGGCTTGTTTAAATAAAAGAATCAAACTCAAGATTGATGATATTCGATTCGTAGCTCGCGAGCAAGTTCGTCTGTAGACTCGAGAGCTAGTTCGTAAAAGTTAAGTTAATGTACTTATAATTAATTTCTAAATTTATAGTTATACTTTCAAAAAACATAGAACTATATAATTAAAATCATGCATTTGTATATATGTAATTGATTAATGTTAATAGGTATATTGTAATTTTAAGAATTTATAATTTATTTTTAATTAAATAATGATTAGTAACATATTTGTAATTTATATTTATTGAATTTCTTTTGGCTAGATTAGGCTCGCGAGAGGCTCGAGTAAGCTCGCGAGCCGTTCATATATTTGATATATTAAGTTCAAACTCGACGCGATACTTAATGAACCAAACTCAAGTTCTTAGATATTCGGTTAACCTTGGTTCTCGATTGTATACATCCTTAATTGGAGAGATCCAAAAGCAGAGTCGTAATTTGGGTTTAGAGTGTTGACCATTGACCTTATCCATTGATGAATTAAGCGATGAAATAACAACAGTAATTATGATCAATTAATTCTGGCCTAACTTCAATAATTGAGGTAAAATAAATGGGTCTACGTACATTTTTTTTGGCTTTCCAACGTTAAAATTTGAAACGCTAGTGCAGTCCTTTAGGAGACGAAAAGCAAGAGAATTAATTAGCTTTTAAAGTAGTACATATACTAATTACATTTTGCAAAACTCAAAGGCTACCTATCTTGAAGGGGTAAGTGATGGTTATATTTAGGTGGTAAATTTTATAGGGAGTATAGGGTACCTTATACTTGGCAAATTCTATGCTCTGTTCTAAAAATCCCCGACTAACTCCGATTAATCCCCGTCTAAACGCTAGACTCTCATTGACCGCCTACGTTTATTTTTCGACTCCTCCCCGCCTAACTACGTCTATGCCCCGATTAGTCCCGTCCAAACCCCGACTAGTCGCTAGGCCTCAGTCCACCGCCTAACTAGCGACTAGCGACTTTTGGAACCTTGATTCTATGTTATCCAAGTGGGTAGTACCCCACTTAGGTGATCCACCGTACACTTGGAAAGTGTATAGAGATCGGAAAGTGTATGATGGATCACCCACTTGGATATTATTCAAGTGGGTAGGGTAAAATTTACTCTTATACTTACACCATGTGCATTGCACTCCGTTCAGTTTTTAGTTTTCACCATATATTTACACACATATTCATACTTGTATGTTTGAGTATGTATGTATTTTTATGAAAACTACCTAGAGATTGTATTGCACTATTATAATTTGGTTATTGAGCATTCAATTCTGCATAATTTACTTATCATCTTTAATTTATATATGAGATAAAACTACTCACATTCGTTTCTAAATACTAGTGGTATGAGACTTAGTAGGAGAAACTAATTAAGAACACTAGAAACGTATATGTAATTCATATCTATTATGCCAAATCTTTTTTCTCTCTTAAAAAATATTTTTTTACTTATAACTTTTATTAATTAAAGTAATGATAGAATTGTGAGATTTTTAGAGAGATTTTATCGGTATATTCAAGGGTAATGCTGGAAGAAAAATATTTTTTTTGCTGGAATAATTTATTTGTTGAGAGAAAATGATTTTTCCTAAAACAACTACTCGACGATATATTGTTTTCCTCTATTGGTTGAAGTTAAAAACAGCTTTAATCACAGGAAAAGGGGAAAAAAGAGTAGAATTAATTATTAAAAATTGAAAGAGAAGTAAGAACTAAGAAGGAGCATGTGAGTGAAATATGGGAGGAAGAATAAATTTAGAAGATAAATTTGAGGTGGCAGAGGATCACGTGATATTGCAGGTGGGCATTCATTGAACTGATTATTGAAGATTCGATGAACATGCAGATGCAGATGCAGATGCAGAATTGTCAATATGCTATGTTTGGGTCAAAACTATAGATTTAGGTGCCAGGGTAACACTTATATACAATTCTCATTAGTACTTTACTTCTCAAACTTGTTATCATCATTCATCATCATTATTGTGGACGTTAATTAAAATCGCGTCTCTGTTGTACGAATTTCTTTCGAGTAAGGCTGGGATGTAATCGAGTCGAATCAAGTTGAACAATAATAGGTTTGAGTTTGACTCGTTTGATTTTTAAGTGTGTTGAAGTTTGTTTGAATTTATAAAACTATGTTCGAGTTCATTTTGTAGATCTTATAAGCTCGCGAATAGTTCGAACTCGATTCAATAAAAACTCAATAATATATTCAACGAGCATAGTTCGAGCTCCGTTCGATAAAAACTCAATAATATATTAAATGATCATAGTTCGAACTCGAGTTCGTTAAATATGCAATTATTAAGCTCTTGAATAGTTTTTAAAAAAAATCAAAACTAGCCTATGTATGGGTGTTGACTCTTTACTTTGACCTTAGAGGTCTTTTGTTCAATTCACGACGAACACAATTAAACGCATAATTAATATTTTTTACATATTAATATATATAATCGAGCTGGCTCGCGAGCCTGAGTTCATGAACAAGGTCACGAACCTGCAAACCAAATACCTACGGGCTCGAGTTCAGCTCGAAAAAGATGCCGAGCTCGAAATAAGCTCGAGCTAAATTCATTTAGGCGAATGATCCCAAATGAATATTTGTCGAGGCGAGATCCAAATAATTCGCGAACAGTTTGATTCGTGTACATCCCTAAGTAAGGATATGTGTCTCACTTCCATATCTTGATCATTAAATTGTCAAAATCATCCGGTTCATTGATATTAAAACGTAATGAGTCCTGAAACCATCTTAGAATTTATATAGATGATTTAGCTCTTATTCAAATATAGTGTCCTTTCTATTCTTAACTCGTGAACACATCGGAGGGTTTCAGGTGCAGGGACTCTGACGCTCAAATCAGATAGGATTTTAGATAATATATGAAAACGTAAAGGTGAAAGGAGAAGAGCATATCTTACTTTGTAAAGATGGAGTATATATAGGTAGTTTGTATCTGAGAGCATAATGATCCATATAATAAGAATAGAATCTATCTTTTATAAATGAGCGGCCTTTATAGGTCACAGTTGGCTTAAATCACAAAATTTCGTAGTTCAGGACTGGAGCAGAGCTGGCAATGTAAGAAATCAGAAATAACTCTTCACTTTGTCAACTATGAGGAGTATCAGAGTTGGACTTGCTAATTGGCCAATCTGGCCCCTAGACCAATCTACCTAGTTCTCTTCGAAATTAATTTATTTTGGCAAGGCTGACACAAACAACTAGTTCTTATTAATAAGGTGAGGCCTAGTGCTAACTCTTTGGGTGAATGTGGTTAGTGTCCCAACCTAGTACTGCGATCCTCCTACAGGAGGTCAACAGAGTTGATATCCAATCCACATCAAAAGGGATTGAGTCATAAAAATCTTGGTTCAAAGTACAATCGAATTTCAAAGGCTCAATTCAATGGGCCTCAACAGGTTACAGATCGACTCGAAAATCATGATATACTTTAAGGAGATGGGCCGGGTTTTCCTCACTAATTTTTTTATTCGATAGAATTTTGAGCTGGTTAGGCCCGACCTATAATGTTGACCTGATAAATTGGACAGACTACATAAATTGAAAATCAGTAGTCGGGCGAAGGCGACCAACTAGCTCCTAGGCCGACTAATTAGCACGACTTTTGTTTACTTATCTCTCTAATAGATCAACTGACCTGCTGCATAATAAGTAAATAAGTATAACTATAAATAAAATTGCCATAAAAATTAAAATTTAAAATTCACCAATAGCCTAAGCAACTATTTACCGGCAACATCTAAAAAGTACCAACTTTTAAATGCAAATGCAAATAAACTACCGAACATAAAAAAAGATAGAAAAAAAATACTTTCAATTGCAAATATAATAATATAGATACACAATGCTTTGTGAAAAATGAGACTTAAATTTTTATTTTTTTTATTTAAGTTCGAAAATGATGTCGTTTTATATATTTCTTTTAAGAATAAAATTATTAAAACTGACTTGGTCGATTTGACCGACTAGATCGACACTTAGCTGCACTAGTCAGCGACTAATTTGCACAATGATTAAAGAGGCCGATTATGACAAACTTGGATTGGCAGATGGCCGACTAGTGAAGCCCGAGTTCTACAACCATGACTATACTATAGTGTTGGAAGTAGTAAAAGAACCTGACTTTTTTAATAATCTAATAAAACCCAAAAAATCATCTTAATAAGTCATTACTAGTAAAGGAAATTAGACAAAAAATTATATAAATTAATGCATGGTTTTTTATGTGTAACGGGTCGGACTAGTTATAAAAGTATCACTTAGCAGTACTTTTTTGATAAAATTATCAATAAAGTAATACTTTTACTCTTACTTTTATGAAAAACGTAACACTTTTGTCAAATAAGTGATATTTTTCAGCACCTTATTAATCTGAACCAAACGGGCCTTAAAAATGACGCTCAATTAAAAAAAAAATTGAAATTCATTCATTTGGCATTTACTTTTCAGTGATTAATATATTTCACAAAAGGAAAGAAAATGATATTTATTCTAGAAACATTAATCTTGTTTTTTAGAAAATGCATTACCTTTGTTTGCTTTTTTAAAAAAAAAAAAAAAAAGATTATGAGATATCAATATGAAAGTTATAGGTTGTAAAAGATATTATTTAAAAGCAGATTGTGAGATATCAATTCATGCAATCAAATTAAATGATAGTTGAATACAATTTATGAGTGATAAATAGAGAACTTATATAAATCTTGACACTGAAAACTTATATAAACTTAATAAGAACACATAATTGATTCAACATTCACATGAATTGTTAAGTTTTCTAAGAAAATATTACATTTTCCATAAAAGTGTTACGTTTTCTAGAAATATTATCACTTCACTTATATTTTTTAGATGTCCTTTTTTCAAATGAGTTAAAATTTGAAATGTGTTTGGATTGGGTCGACCCACTGCATGAATCCATGTATATGTGCAACATCAGTCATACTCAAAAAAAAAAAAAAAATAGTACGAAGTCGACACAAGAATTGGAATTTCACGCCTAAATAAGGATTTATCACAAAATTCTCAAATTTTGGTTCATTTGGTGGGAATTTGATGATGTTTACAAGCCCTAAAATGCCCCACTTTCGAAAGTTAAAAAGCACTATTTATCCAGTACCTCCATAAAATGATGGAAAAGTTTAGATATTTCTCTTCTATTTTCTAACTTTATTATTGGGTTGTAAATCATGAATTCATGAATCATGAAATAAAAAATCACGAATTCATAAATGTGTTTGTTTAAGATTCTTCCTAACATATTGAGAAATGTTAAACCTACTTTTTACTATTTTTTAACATTTATTTACCTCAATCTACAATATTTTATCACTTCTCAGTTTTAGATAAACACACCTTATTATTCATGATCCCATAAAACTTAGATATGAATCCTGAATTAAACAGAAAAAGAAAATCGAATATTGTAAATTTTGTTAGTAGAACACCAAAAAAATGGAACAAATGATTGGTGGTGACAAAACGAAAAATAGAGCCAAATAAGCTGCAATTTTAAGTCTAATAATTGATTTTAACATTCCAAACTCGATACAGAAAACGATTTCTAAATGCACAACTAAAGATAACTAACATATTCTTCACCATCAATTTGAAGGTACCATTACGGCGGTAAATGAATAGAGTTTTTTACAGTTCGTGAACAAGCTCATTCACTTAGATAAACGAACAATTTATGAGCTTGTTTTATAAACGAACGGAGCTTGAACATTGATTGACTCGTTCATTAATAGTTTGTGAACAAACTCATTGGAAACCCACTTAATAATAGTAATAATAATAGCAACAAAAACAACAATATTCATACTATATATAATCTAATATTCTTATATTACTTGTTATACTAGTACATATTTGGTCAAATATTTTTTTTTTTGTATGGAAATTTAGGAAAAATTGTGTTTATTTGATATTCGGGAGCAGGGAATTAATTATTTATAAGCACATATATTCATGAACACGGTCAAATACTTTCATAAACATGTTCATGAACAAAATCAAACACTCTCAAATACCTCTCGACTCGTTTACAGCCCTAGGTACAATTCTGTAAAATCCTCAAATTAATTTAAAATGTTTTTGTCCAATATGAATCGAAATAACAAGAAAATGGTGTTAAAAATCCAGAAAGACGATCTCCATTGCACAGTAAACACTGTTCAAATATTATGAGATGATTCCTCTAAAAAAATATACGAGCCTGTAAAAATATATATAGAAAAAGAAATTGTCCAACTTATTATGCAACAGATGGATAGGTCTTTGTAAGAGCATGTTATTTTGTCTCAACATACAGGAATAATTTTATTTTATTTTTGTTTCTGCAAATTTAAAAGGATAACATGTCCATGTGCCAATGCCATGTTCCCAACTGATAACGGAATTGGAATTGGACTATACGCCGTTGCCTTCTCCTTATTATTTTCTAAATCATGGTAGAGTAGGCTTGGTGAAAATGATCCTTCACGGATGATCGCGGATCAAAATTACAAGGTGTTCAATTAATAATAATGCGTAATCCGGTAATCACACAATCGAACAGTAATCAACAAGAACAGAATGTAAAAACACAGAATTTACGTGGTTCGATCCGGAGATCTACGTCCACGGGGAGAAAACGGCAATTGCCGAGGTGTTTCCTTTACTCGAATGTTGAGTTTACAGTGCGTATTACAGAAAGCAAAGTGCGAACCCTCATTCAGAGTTATTTTCACCTATTTATACTACTAAATCAAAACCCTAACTAAATCCCTATAATCCCGCCCACCAAATCTGCATGGCAGTTGGGAAGAGATCATGGGCCTTGATTTACGGAACAAACCACTCGCTGGGCCGCCGCGCGTTCCTGGGCCTGCTGGACCTACGCGTAGTGGGCCTTTACACGCTGGGCTTGTGCATGCTGGGCCTTGCTGGGCTCTGGCATGGTGGGCTTTGGTGTTAATCCGGCCCGAGCTGATCGGGTTGGTGCTAACCCGACCCGAGCTGATCGGGTTATCCCTATCAGATGCCCCCCCCCCCCCAGCCGGAGCGAGGTTGGAGCTTCGGTTGTCACCGGAGTGGAACCGCTAGTAAGAAGGACCGGGGTTGCTAGCGAGCCAAAGTGTCTACGAAGGACCGAGCTTATCCACATCCCCGGGACTCTGCGGAGTGATTGGCGGACGCAGTGCCGAGCTAGGTCGAGGTGCCCGGGGCATATAGTGAGACACCGAACTTCTCAGAAGCGAAAAAAAATGCGACTTGGCAACTTGACCGAGGTGGAGAGTACTCCGGGGTGATTATTCTGGCCAAAATGGAAAGAACACCGGAGTGTTGTTGTTGAACCGAGGTGGAGGGTGCACCGGGGTGTAGTATGAATCTTCTTGAAGAAGAGTGAGTCTGATGTGATTGGCGGCGCCATTATGAGAGAGAGGGATGTGAAGTGACACGCTCTGCGAGTCCCAAGAAAGCTGTTCCCCACGCGCCTCGGTAACTGTAAAGCGCGTGTGGAACACGCGTGAATCTCCATCACTGAATTTGAATAGGCTGTATCAGAGCCGTCGATTTTTTGCATTTATATAGGTTTTAACTGCACTGTAACTATTCACCTTCTCCATTGCAACTCATCAGTTTAGAAAGCGGGAAAAAGAAGAAATCTGCATTCGTGTTCATCCCTGATCAAAATCTTCTCAAATCAACCTTCACAAATCCTTCCCAAGTAAGTATGTCTAACTCCTCTTCATCTTCATCTTCATCTAAGGTAGGAGAGGTTATCCCAGAAGGAGTACCCGTTAGAGCCCCTCCCATTCGAGTGATTTATCCCATGAACAGTGAGAGTAGGCAGATCCATCGCGGGGATCTTAGTGAGATCAGAGTAGAAGTAGTGGATTTCCCCCGGTGCGAGGAGGAAATAGAAGGATTCGAGGTAGCGGGGGTAAGACCCACAGTGACTGAAAAGCAGATTAAGCGATGGGTGCCGAACTTCTTTTTGCCCTTTGATTTAGAATTCATAATCCCCGAGGGTAATGACAAAGCTTGTTGCCCTCCCCAAGGGTTCATATCTGTGTATATAGATCAGCTCGCTGTAGGTCTGAGGTTTCCCCTATGGGAGTTTTTAGTGAAGCTATTGGATTATTATGGAATAGCGCTGGGGCAGTTGGGGCCTAACGCTGTGAGGCAGGTGGTGGGTTTTTTGGTAGAGTGTAGCAAGGGTGGATTAGTGCCTAGCATTAGTTTATTTAGGCATTTTTTCCAATTGAAGACGATGGGGGTAAATAAGGATTGGTACTACCTTAACCCCAGGCCGGGGAAGAAGTTTAGGGTTAAAAACCCAAGCAAAATCGAAGGATGGAGAGGGAGGTTTATATATGTTAGGCAAAAGGCCATATTACCCAAATGGCAAACATTAGAAGTGGTGGATAGTGCCCCGGGGGGTGAACCTCAGGGTGCAAGCGTTCTGAGAAGAGTCGGTGTGCTGGAGTCCAGATTCCCGGAGGAGGTACTGGACGAAGCTGGGATGAGTCCGTACTACTCCAAGTGGGCCGGTGGAACCTCGGATTCCTCAGAGAGCGACACCCCTACTGGGGCTGATTCTGACCGGACACCGAGCTTGTCCGAGGGGGAGAGAACAAAAACCGGGGCAGAAGTAGAGGGTAGGGTTGTTATTCCGTCATAAGTTGCATATAATATACCAATGTCAATCTCTGAATGTGTGTTTGTCATGTGCAGTGGGCAAGTTCAAGAGCGCTGCTAGGAAAAGCACTGAAGCCAGCTCGGGAGGCCGAGGTGATAGCTCGAAGACGCCGGAGCCACAGAGAACAACCGCTGGGGGTAGCCACAGGGCGGACCCTGAAGACACCATCCCTCTTTCGGGGCTGACCCCGAGCACAAAGAGAAGGGTCACCTCCCCGTTGACACCACCGCCTCCGAAAAAACTGCACATGACCCCGGCTCACGAGGTATAATTGTAAATGACTCCGTTATTTTCTGCACAGACCCATTATAATAGCAAGTCAATGCAGGGGCAAGGAGTAGAGGTGTCGGCCGCCGGAGCCGAACTTGAGAAGCTGTTGGAGCCTATCCGCGGGCTGGTGGGCAGGCTGGAGAAGGAATCCTGCCAAGGCAGGATTGCCGAGCTGGAAGCTGAGGTGGCTAAACTAAGGGCCGGCTTCGGGGAGGCTCAGAGAAGCGTCAAAGCAGCTCGGGACAGAGCGGCGGTTGCCGAGAGAGAGGCGGCCAGACTGCGCGAGCAGGCCGTCGAGGCTGCCAGTTTGAAAGACGACCTCTATGCAGCCCGGGAAGAGCTGAATAAGGTCGTCACGGGTCAGGGAGCTGTACTGGAAGCGTTTGCCGAGAAGCTGATGCAAACCGGGACATTCCTGCAGTTCCTGAGCACCTTCGTGGCTGCGGGTGATACAGCCACTCAGAGCGAGCTGCTGGAAGCTGTTCACGATAAATACCCGGAGGTCAACGTTTATGACGTGGGCTTCGGGTATGACTACGACGCGGTCGGGAATGAAGATGGCGCATACTTTGAGGCGCTGACGAAGGCCCCGAAGTGGCCATTGATTGAAGCCTTAGCCAAGAAGAATACCATCCTCACTCCCGAGATCATTCAGCGGTGCAACGAGGATCAAGATAAGGATTTCTTGGGCTTCCGCAACGGCTTCTACGTACGGGAGATGAGGGACCGAGCTCCCATCCCCCGCCCAGAGGTGCTAGCTACTCCCCCTGCCCTGACCGAAGGCCCCAGCAAGGCAGCTGAGGATACAAGTAATGTTGTGGAGGCCCCGGGAGGAAATGAAGCCAACCCTACCCCCGGAGAGGTCAGTGACCTCCCAACTCATGAGAAGACTGTAGAGTAGATAAGCATGTAAATAGGATTCCATGTAATCACTTGCTTTGTAATGAAAAAACCCGAGCTGTCTTCTCTAGTAATGAAAAATCTTCTTTGATATGAATAATAAATGCTGTTACTCTCTTTCTACGCAATGTATGAGTATTAATAAAGTCTGAGAAAACCGAGGTGTCTCCTTTGCCAGGAAAACATTGAAAACCCGTATGAGGTAATAAAGCAACTCAACTCATCAATAGTCTGGCTGCAGAAAGAGCGAGATATGCTGATGTTGCATGAAGTCCCCCGACTATCAAGGAACCTTGCTTTAATGGAGAAAAGATATGCCAAGGTGGAGAGCTCATGGAAAGAGTCCGCACAACAAACGAAGCAGTACAAAGCACACTGTGTTGTAAAAGATCTCGAATTAGAACAGCTTCGTATCAACCAGCAAGAGAGTGAGCATCTTCTCGTGGACAGCGGACGATTATCAGTGAAGGATGTTCAAGCCCGGGGAGCCGAGGTTCGGGAAGACATCCGACAGCGGAGTGAGCGAGGTGATACAAATGACCCTGAGATCATAAGGGGCCGGCTGGTGCTAGGATTTCTGGTAGATCTTGAAAAGAAAGTCAAGGCCCGGGATGAAGCTTTGAACATTGCCGAGCAAAGCGAACCAGAGCCCAGCCGTAAAAAAGGACGTCGGGGCAAGAACACAAAGCCTGATACCCCTCAAGAACCGGAAAGAACTCACGCCGAAGAGCCAGAGGCTAGTGGTCCGGCAGTTGTGGCACTGGCCAAGGAGATCGACGAAATGCCTGCCGATGAGTGGGATGCTGTAGAATGGGCCAACACTCGGGAGAGAGAAAGGAGGAAAAGCTCAACTCCGCAGAGATCATCAAATCCTACTCGGAACAAGACGAGAGAAGGTACAAAGAAAACCCCCGAGGTGATGGATCCTCTGGCGCCACTAGAATGGGGCCACGCAGAATGGGCCAGCATGTCAGGGCCAAGAACAAGAGCTGAGCCCGCTGTAGGTGACCGGGGTCCCCAAGCGATGGGTCATCGTCAGAGCCGAAGTGAAGCCGGGCATCGTCGGAACGTGCAAGGGCCATCCCGGAGGACGGGACATTCTCAACCAGAGACAAGACGACGTGGTTTCGGGTATTGGCTCGGAGAAGGCTCCGGAAAAAAATAGATAATAACGTAGTGAATCTTTAGCAAGATTTGTGTTGTACCAGTTAGGAAAACTGTTTGATGTTGTATTATTTTGGAAATAATAAAACCGTTATAGTGTGTATATACGAATTGAAAGAAAGCAACAAGTTATTAATAACTTTAATCGGGTGTTCGGGAACACAGTAAGAGCTGTTAAATGTTTCAATTGTTAACTATTTAATTGAGTGTTCGGAAACATAGTATGAATAAATTACTCCCCGGACGGATCAGGCAGGAGTAATGTCTCCCCGGACGGATCAGGCAGGAGTAATGTCTCCCCGGACGGATCAGGCGGGAGAAAACACTTCTCCGATTAAACAGACGAGAAAGTGACATGAGTCCGGGGACTAAATGTGAATCTCCTCGGGCGGGCCGAGGGAGAGAGGTTTGATTGTCCGGAGACGAATAATGATAGTACGATAGTGTTAGGGCGTCCCCGTAACGTAAAGAATTAACACAGTAAGTTACGCAAGCAAGAAATTTTATTCAATGATAAATGCCGGAGCTAACTCAAAAGTACAAAGTGAAATAACTATAAAGGGAATTAAAGGAAAGATAGTACTTGCGATGTGGCCCTCACAGATAGAATCGCCTCAAATTTGTGACGTGCCAACTTCGGGGGATCGGGGTCCCGTTGATATGTTCAAGCTGATAGGATCCAGAGTCATGTACAGCAACGACTCGGTAAGGGCCTTCCCAAGAAGCATGTAGTTTGCCCTCAGGGGCAGCTTTGCTGGCCGAGTTGAGCCGAAGGACTAAATCCCCGACATTGAACTGTGTACCTCAAACCCGGAGGTTGTAATACTGGGCAGCTCGCTGTTTGTACTTAGCCTGCTGAATGAACGATTGTTCTCGGCGATTCTCGAGCTCATCCAGATTTGCGCGAAGAGCCTCGTCATTATCATCCGGAACTAATGTGAGGAGGCGAGGACTCGGCACACTGATTTCAGCGGGGATAACGGCTTCGGAGCCGTAAGTAAGGCTGTAAGGAGTCTCCCCGGTGGAGGTGTGCGGCGTTGTACGAATAGCCCGTAAGACTTGTGGAAGGTTCTCAGCGCAGAGACCTTTGGCATTATCCAGGCGCTTTTTTATTCCCGTGAGAAGGGTCCGGTTGGTGACCTCAACCTGACCGTTTGCTTGAGGATGAGCCACCGAAGTGAAAATCTGTTTGATGTGGAGTTCTTCACACCATGAGCGGAATGGATCGTTGGCAAACTGTTTACCGTTGTCCGAGATGATAGTGCTCGGGATGCCGAAGCGACAAACAATATTGCGCCACACAAACTTTAAAATATTCTGTCCGGTGATAGCCGTAAGTGGTTCGGCTTCGACCCACTTAGTGAAGTAGTCTACGGCGACGACCAGGAATTTCAACCCTCCCGGAGCAACAGGGAAAGGCCCAACAATATCAATGCCCCATTGGATGAATGGCCATGCACCTTGGATTCCGGTGAGCTCGGTCTGTGGCAAATGCTTCACCCTGGAGTGTAGCTGACACTTGCTGCATCTAGTCACTAAGTCGTGAGCATCGTTGAACAAGGTAGGCCAATAGTATCCCCAGCGGAGAACTTTTTTTGCTAAAGTCCGGGAACCGATATGGCTTGCACAGGCCCCTTCATGAACCTCCCGCAGAACTTGAACAGCCTCGGCAGGGGCGAGGCACCGAAGATTCGGTTGTAGGTACGATTGTCGATATAGAACTCCATTATGAAGGGATTATTTGGGGGCTTGAGCACAACTTGCCGAGCTCGTAGCTTGTCAGTGGGCAGAATCCCATCTTGGAGATACTGAATGATCGGAGTCATCCAGTTCGGATCACTGTCGGTCAGTACTGAAACTGCAGCCTCATGGATTGCTGGATGGGAGAGGTCTTCAACCTTGATATCCGGAGATATATTAGTTTGGACCGCGGAGGCCAACTTGCTGAGTGCGTCTGCCCTGGAATTTTGAGCGCGCGGGATTTTCTGGATGATAACTGTATCAAAAGCTGACATGAGTTTGAGTGCTAGAGCGCGATACCTGACCATTGTTTCTTCCTTGGCGACATAAGTCCCCTGAATTTGCTTCGACACGATCTCGGAGTCCGTGAAGAGCTCTAGGTGACGAACACCTAGAGATTGAGCGAGCCGGAGCCCGGCGAGGACTGCCTCGTATTCAGCTTCGTTGTTGGTCACCTTAAATTTGAATCTGATGACATATTTAACCTCAACCTCTTCGGGGTCGATGAGAAGCAGTCCGGCGCCACTTCCCCGGACCGTGGATGCTCCATCCACGAAAAGTTACCACTTCCGGGATGAAGGAGCGAGTGTGACATGGTGCTGTGTATCTTTGTCTGCGGGGGACTCATGATTGTCTGCCGGGGCTTCGGCCAGGAAGTCGGCAAGTGCTTGACCTTTAATTGCTCGGCGGGGGAGGAACTGGATATCATATTCACCTAGCTCAATTGCCCACTTGGCGAGGCGCTCGGACACCTCGGGTTTCACAAGGATCTGGCGTATAGGGTGATTGGTCAGGACTCGTATTTCACGTCCCTGGAAGTATGGCCGAAGACGCCGAGCTGCCATAACAAGGGCCAAAGCGGTTTTTTCAAGTTCGGAATATCGCGTCTCGGCCCCATGGAGCACCCGGCTTGCAAAATATACGGGATGTTGAACCCCCTCCACCTCGCGCACAAGAGCAGCGCTGACAGCTTCTTCGGCGGATGCCAGATATAAGTACAGCGGCTCTCCGGGGAGAGGAACTGACAAAGTAGGCAGCTGCTGTATATGACGTTTCAAGGCTTCAAAAGCCTCGGTACACTCTGGAGTCCACTCAAAGGACTTCGCTTGCCTCAGGATCTTGAAAAATGGGAGCTGGCGCTCCGCTGCCTTCGATAAGAATCTGTTTAAGGCCGCTAGGCCACCTGTAAGGCGTTGAACATCCCTGAATGTCTTTGGTGGCTGCAGGTCTAATACATCGCGGAGTTTAGCCGGATTAGCCTGCAGGCCGTTTTGTGAAACCATGTACCCGAGGAACTTCCCGGAGCCAACACCGAAAGTGCATTTTGCTGGATTGAGTCGCAAGTTATAGCGCCGCAGGGTGCGCAATGTTTCGGCGATATCCTGCACACATGAAGGATGGGAGGAGCTTTTGATGACCAAGTCATCGACGTAAACCTCAACATTGCGACCTATCTGGTCGTGGAAGACAAAGTCCATTAGACGCTGATAGGTGGCTCCAGCATTCTTGAGCCCGAAGGGCAGTTTCTTGAAAGCGTAGCACCCAAAGGTAGTGATAAACACCGTTTTGATAGCATCCTGTGGATCCATAAAGATCTGATGATAGCCTTTGTACAGATCTAAGAAACAAAGTGCCACGTACCCCGTAATGGCTTCGGCCTTTTGATCGATGGAGGGCAGAGGATAGCAGTCCTTCGGACAGTGCTTATTGAGATCGGAAAAATCAACACACATCCGCCATGCCCCACTGCTTTTTGTTACCATTACTGGATTGGACAACCAGGAGGGGTAGAATACCTCGAACAAGATGTCCGCATCCAGGAGTTGTTTCACCTCAACTCGAATAGCTTCGTTTCGCTCCGGAGCAAATTTCCTCTGCTTCTGTTGGATTGGCTTGACACTAGGATCGATGTTCAGTTTGTGGGTAATCACCTCAGGAGAGACCCCGGGCATGTCCAGAGGAGTCCACGCAAAAACATCGGAATATTCTCGCAGGGTCTGAATAATGGCCTGATGTAGCCATGGCACGTCCACGGCCCCTACTGTTACTGTCTGCTCCGGCTTAGACGGATCTAGCGGGATTTGAGCAGTGGCATCCCCCAATGGGGTACGGTCCCGAGGTTCTAGAACCTGTGATGTTACCTGAAGCTGCTGTTTGGGAGGGACCTTAGCAGTCTTTTTGAGTGCTACGTACATACACTCCTTTGAGACCCTTTGACTTCCGCGGATAGCCACCTCACCATGCGAAGTAGGAAACTTGAGCGCGAGGTGATACGTGGAGCATATGGCCTTTGCCGGGGTGAGCCAGTCTCGGCCCAATATCATGTTATATGGTGATGGAGAATTCACCACATAAAAGTCCACGAAGATAGTTTTTATCTTCGGATAAGTCCCCAAAGACGCTGGGAGAGTGATGATACCTTCCGGCCGGACTTCACCCTGAGTGAAAGTCTGTAGTGGCCCGGGGGCCGGTCGAAGTTGGTCTCGGGAGATCCCCATCCTCTCAAAACAGTCCGCAAATATAATGCTTACTGCAGCACCATTGTCCACGAAGACCCGCCGTACTGTTATATTAGCTACAGTCATGTCGATGACAATAGCGTCAGTGTGGGGTGTTATCTCTGGAACCGGATCCCTATCCGTGAAGCTGACAGTCTCGGACTGATGGAGGCGTTTGTGACGTGGCTCCTCGGGAGGAGGACGTCGAGCCTCTGCCTTTAAGGCATGTCGTGAAGCCCCGGTGGATAGGACTCCATATATCACGTTTATCACGTGAGGGGGTGCGTTGTCCCCGGGTCCTCCCGGAGGAGGAGGTGGAAGTGGGAGACGTGGCGGCTGGCGATTGCCAGAATCTTGTCGTGCGTAGTTATTGGGCCCCTGCCGGTTATTCTGCCAATGTGGCCGATTTTGTTGAGTATCTCGATCATGGTAACCTCCGCGGTGATGAGACGAGCCCCCATTGTGGTTTGCCCGAGGTTGGTCTCCGGTTCGCGCAACGTATTGCCGCAAAAACCCTTTCTTGAGGCATTCCTCAATCTCCTTGCCGAGTTCTCGGCACTCCTCTGTCTCATGTCCGTGATCTCGGTGGTACGCGCACCACTTTCCACGGTTCCTCTTTTCAGGAGGCGCTGTCATCCGCGGACAAGGTCGGAAATCGTTTTTGTGGAGTGAAAGAATTTCAGCCCGTGACTTCGTCAGTGGAGTCAATTGCGGAATTGCACTTCGGGATTCTGAACGCCCCGGTGTCAAACGTGAAAATGCGCTAGTTCGCGTACTAGGCCCAGTTTGTGCTTTGTCGGCCTGTCGCTTGATTGCGTGCTTCTCACGCTTCTGCCGAGTCTGCTCCTCGGCCTTAGCAAATTTGCACACTGTTTTGAACAGTGCTCGAGTTGTGACCGGGGTGTTCCGAGCTAACTCGGTATGGAGTGCTCCAGGGCGGAGTCCATTCATAAAGGCGTTGATGGCCACATCGTCGGGGTAATTTCCCACCTTGAGGCTTACCGCTGTGAAACGGTCCAGAAATTGGGTAACGGTTTCACCGTCCCGTTGCTCCATATTCATGACGTCGGCCAGAGTGGCCATGGGCTTCGCCCGGGCTTCGAACCGTGCCCAAAAGTGCTCGGCGAGTTCTCTGAAAGAGGATATGCTGTCTCGCGGGAGATAATCAAACCAGACCCGAGCTTCATCCTGTAAGTACTCCGGGAAAATCCTGCAGTACTGAAGGGATGTGATGTTATCATGACTAAGCATGCTGTGCCTAAAAGCGCCAAGAAAATTGGCCGGATCTCCAGTGCCGTTGTAAGGTGGTATAGCTGGCCGTTTGAACCCTTCGGGAAGGGTGATGGCCATGATTTCTGAGGAGAACGGCGTGATGATCTCTCCATTGGCATCAAGGCCCAGGATTCTATCCAGTTCAACGTTGCGTTGAACTCGCTCATACTCTTGGAGATCCTGAGCATGAGAATCAGCGTAGCGCACTCTTTTAGCCGCATTAAGTGGACGGCGGCGATCCACATCAGTTGGTTCCTCATTGCGAGGTCGTGATCCATTTGAACTCCCAAGGTCCTCGGAAGAACTAGGTCGTTCCCGTCGTCGATCCTGACGCCCGCGGTACCCCGGTTCCCGTTGGCCGCGCAGGCGGGGTGGAGGCACCACAGGATTATCATTGTGGCTAACAGGTCCTGCGGCAGGCTCTGCTGGGCGTAGGCGATTAATTGCCCAATCTTGAAGGACATGTGCATGCTCTTGTAAGAAATCTTGGAGCAGTTCTGGGGTGATTTGAACGTTCACCGGTGGTTGAGCAGCAGCAATATTAGGGTCTTGCTGATCTTGAGGGGGTGGAGGGTTTTGATTACCCTGATGATTGGACGTACTCCCCGCCGGCAATTGCCTCGGCGGCAAAACTTGATCCACGGGTGGATCTTGGTTAGGTTGATCTCCTTGGCGAGATTGATTCTGACGAGTTGTCACCATAATTTCGGAAGGCAATGATATTACAAAATACTACCTTGTCGTTCCCACAGACGGCGCCAATTTGATAATGCGTAATCCGGTAATCACACAATCGAACAGTAATCAACAAGAACAGAATGTAAAAACACAGAATTTACGTGGTTCGATCCGGAGATCTACGTCCACGGGGAGAAAACGGCAATTGTCGAGGTGTTTCCTTTACTCGAATGTTGAGTTTACAGTGCGTATTACAGAAAGCAAAGTGCGAACCCTCATTCAGAGTTCTTTTCACCTATTTATACTACTAAATCAAAACCCTAACTAAATCCCTATAATCCCGCCCACCAAATCTGCATGGCAGTTGGGAAGAGATCATGGGCCTTGATTTACGGAACAAACCACTCGCTGGGCCGCCGCGCGTTCCTGGGCCTGCTGGACCTACGCGTAGTGGGCCTTTACACGCTGGGCTTGTGCATGCTGGGCCTTGCTGGGCTCTGGCATGGTGGGCTTTGGTGTTGATCCGGCCCGAGCTGATCGGGTTGGTGCTAACCCGACCCGAGCTGATCGGGTTATCCCTATCAATTAACTTAACTACAATTACTTCTTTTCATATGCCATCTTCACATTAGGGGTAAATTTCATATTTGACCATATAGGAAATGTTGGTTTTCGGTTTTTGCACCCACTTTTTCTTTTGTCCTCGTTTTAATATTTTTGGTCTTTCCGTTAAAAGCCACAACAGGATTATAGAATATTCCGTTAAGTCTTTAATAATAAATTAATTTATGTATCTTTTTATATTCAATTTTCGTGTTCCATATTTTGTGGGAAATATAAACATAATACTAAAAAACATAAGTAATAAAGAATTTTAAGAAAAGGAACTTGAAAAGAAAAAAAGGACCCCAGGATGGAGGGTGGAGTGGTGGGAATGGGGTAATAAAACTCACAGAAAAAATAGAAAAGAATAAGTTTGACCCCCGGGTGGAGAGTGGGGGCGGAGGTCGCGGAGGGGGTATTAAGAAAAAAAACTTTGAAAGGAAAAAAAACTGATCTAGGGAACCTAGGGTGGGGGTCTCGGTGTTTTTTACTCTTTTTTTATTAAAATTGTTTTTTTCTATTTTTAATGCTTATTTATATTATTTAAAAAATATTTTTTAAAAAAAAGGCTCCAAGATGGGCAATTTTTGCCTTTCATATTAGCTATAGAGTGGGAAAATATTAGAGATGGCAAAGTTGGTTAACTAACTATATAACTAATATTTGAGTAATGTTATTTTTAAATGTGAATTATATTTATCACCCTTAAAATTAAGTTAATTTACCAAATAAATATTTAAAGTTCGTAAAATTACAACCAGGTCCATTAGTTATGTAAACTAAGATACTTAGCATAATATTAGGACAAAATTACATGGATAATTTAGTTTGAACTCATTAATCTTTTAATATTGTACTATGTTGTTTGAGGTGGGTGGCACCGGACATCACTGATACAAAGGATAGAGGAATGGTGATATAGATTAAGATAGAAGCGGGATAACACTGACTAACTGAAACCCCATTTCACTATGCGTTATAGTGTTAACGAGAACTGGCTATTTATTCAATGTCAGCCTCGCTGAATTGATTGAGCTCCGAGCAAGGGGGCGAATGGAATTGGTAATAGGGTGTGTTAGAATGTAAAAGTTCAAATGCATTTATGTTGAAAGGAGTTGCGTCGTATTATACTTCAGAAAAAAAATAAAAACATTAGTAGCAACATTTACAAGAAATTTAACTTTTTCATTGAACATTTACTTAAACAATTCATAGACTTTGAAAAGTGAAATAATTTGACATGATTTTTGGTTTGAGAAATTTACTGGTGGGACAGACATAAGAATGTGAACAAAAAAAATTTGGTGGGTTTAGTAAAACATAATAACTAGAACAATAAAATTCATAACACAAAAAATGTAGTTCACAAATTTTGCCCTGGTTTGGAGCTCAATATTTGTCTACACTAGATCCGCCCCTGGCCTAAGGACAACTATGATGGTCTGCACTGCCCCATTACCTCTGATACCCATCAGAGCTAACGACGTAGCAGTGCTGGGGTATCTCCAAAAGCCCATGCCCTAGTCTGGCAACCCCAGGCTTAAGACATTGTCTAGCAATACCGTTGTAACTCGAAAGCTTAAACCCCAATCTGACAACCCCAGGCTCGAATACACTGTCTGCAGCGCTGGGGTATCTCCAAAAGCCCATCTAGCACCCCTAGGTTCGAAGATACTGTCTGACAGCTCTGGGGCATCTCCAAAAGCCCATGCCCAAGTCTGCACCCTTGGCTCGCAAACACTGTCCAACACGCCAATATGTCGATAAACATCCAGGTTTAGCCCTAGCACCTACGGCAACACGGACGATGTCTAGCAACGTCACCGTATCGCTCACACACTAGACCCAGCCTAACAGCCACTACCACGCAGACAAGGTCCATTAGTGACCCATATTGTTAAATGCCTAGGCCCAACCATGACAGTCACGACCACGTTGACAATGTCCAGCACCGTTGCTATATCGCTAAATACCCAGGTCTAATCCTAGCACTCAAGGCCACGCAAATAAAGTCCAGCAGCATCGTCGTATCACCTAAATACCTAGGCCTAACCTTTGTGACCACTGCCACGTAGACACTGTCAAGCAGCACTGCCATATCACTAAACTCCCAGGTGCAGCCCTGGAACTCATCGTCCAACAACGCCAACATATTGGTAAACGCCCAGGCCGAACCTTTTCATCCATACCCATGCGGACAATGTCCAGCAGCATCGTCGTAGTCAAGTGTCCAAGTTCAGCCTTGACATCCACGACCATGCGGACACTGTCCAGCAACGCCACCGTATCCTGGCACCCATGGTCACACTGACATTGTCCAGCAGCGGCGTCGCATTATTAAACGTCCACGTTCAGCCTTGACACCAACGACCACGTTAACACTGTCTAGTAGTGACGTTGTGGTGTTAAACAACTCAGTCCAAGCCTAGCAACCCTAAAAAATGCATATAACGTCAATGCATGCCGACTTATCTCCAATAACCTAGTCTTAACCCTGATACCTTAGCACAATAGACACACTCAAATTGCCAATGGTCCACTATGAGTCACATGCTCAGAACCAACTCTAGATATGTGACTGAGGGACTAGGTTGCTTGGAGTGCCCTACCAGCCCTGGTGGCCATCTCGGCAGGGCTCATTAACTTTGTAGCAAAGTGGACCCAAGCAGAACTAGGGATATGGAATAATACATGTTAGGACGTGTAGATCTACTAGCGCCAAGGTACCTCCGAGAATTTAGACTTAGTTCTGGCCACTTCCAAGCCCGAGGCTCTAGTCGTGATAATCATAAGCTTAGAGCTCCATGATACGTGTTGCATATACATGCATTTTAGGTCGTCTTAGATAGGTATTTTATGACATTTACATGTATAATTGGTCAAAATATATAATATTTCTCGTATTGAGCGTTTTAATGTGTTTGTGAGTGTTTTGGAGCAAAATAGGTAAATATGTGCCAAAAAGGGCATTTGGACAAAATCTGGAGAAAAAACGAGATAAGAACGAGCAAAAATGCAAGAAAAAGGCTAAGGAACATACCGGAAGAGAAAACCGGCCTTGAACTAGTTTTTTACTGGAACGGCCACGCCAGTTGGACACGGCCACATAAGAAATAGATTAGATAAGCATAGGAGCCCTGGACTCCCAACACGGTTGCGTCAGTGCAACAACCGCATAAGGGAGAGCGACCGCATTCGTGGGTCGGTCAGTTTTAAGTTACATGTGTTTTCTCCTAAACTCGCCCTAATTCAACACCATATGATCCTAAACTTATAAATAAAGGCTTCCAACACTAAAGAAATAGACGATCATCATTGGAGAACACTTCGGAGGTGAGATAAAAAAGCAATGAGTGACGAGCCGAAGATCAAGATCCAGGTTGAGTTTTGTTTATTTCCTTTCTAGTAGTTAATTTACCAATCATATTTGTCGATGAATTGAATTGGTTTTTTACTCTAGAAATGCATAGCGAAAAGTGAAAACACTTTTTTGTTCTAGGTTTGGAGAGTAGGTTATTTACCAGCTATGTTTTGATTACTTTTGTTTAAGTCTAGACGTCATTCTTATTTGATTATCTATATGCTTTGCTCTTATTTTATGAATTATTTAATCTGGCCAATTGATTGATTCTAATTTCTTAATAACTCGACTTCCAAGAGAAGAGGGTTGTTAATACGAGCATATAATATAGGTACCAATTATCGTCCGAGAGGAGTGAGGACTTGCGTAGGCATCAATTTAGGGAACCCTTGAGAGTCTTTTATGTAATAGTTGGCTCGAGAGGGTAACTATCCTTAATTGATCTACAAGTTAGCAGTATCCGAGAGGAGGGCTAATTAAGAGTAGCGCCGGATAGTAACAATAAGAATTGGTTTAGAAGTCTAGAATACTAGAGTAATCACGGATATGAGGTAATAACTGTAATCGAATCCCTAGAATATGTCTTAATCTAGTTGAGTTTTCCTTGTTATTTGATTCCTTGCATCCCAAGTAATTCTTAATTAATTAGTTAATTTGTGCAAATTAGGGTTTAGAAATATTAATACAATCACTTATTCGAGAGTCTAGATAGGGTAGAGATATTAAGATTAGGATATTAAGCTATACATAGAAACAGTCCTTGTGGGATCGATCTTGCTGCCACTAGCTACAGTAGCACCGTAGACTTTCAGTTTACTAGGTTAGGAATTAGTGCATCACTCCTGCTCTAGCCATGTACCAACCCTAAGGCCTCAATGTCGGCAAACACAAGTTCGGAACTCCATCTCTGGCAATTTACAAAGCCTAAGGCACTGGGCATGGCAAATGCAAAGCATATACCCTTAATTCTAGCCACCTTGAGGTCCTACGTTTCCTACCAATTAAAGTTATTGTCCTGAGTCACATACTTAGATCCAGCTCAAAACATGTGATTGGGGGAGTAGGGTGTTCGGTGTGCCCATACAGCTCTGAAGGACATTTTGGCAAAGCCTATAGCCTTGGTGAAAATTTGGAAAATATTTTGCCTAAATTTCATTCCTGACTCCTGAGTCACAGGCTCAGATCCAGCTCTGAACATGTGACTGGTGGAGTAGTGTGTTCAGGGTGCCCTATTAGAAGAATCGACTGCTCATAACTGACTTTGAACTACATAAGACACTTTAGAAGAATCGACAAATACACAGGCCATTATTGATTTAATTGAAAATAATCATGGTTTCTATTATTAGAAATTATACAATGATACTAATTTCAGCATTTATGATATTCTTTTTGTCGTTCGGAAATTCAAAATTTTATGTGATATTTCTTCGTGCATGTGGGTTTTGAATATTAAATCTATTCCTTTTGTTTGTTTGTTTTTATTTAATGGTTCATCACTTTCCTGTCTTGACTTGACTCTGTAGGGGTGAAGCAAAAAGAAAGAGTTTAATTTGTGTGGATGAAACGGTATTTTCCTAAATATGACGATTATATTGAATTTATTTGCTCTTTTTGTGATAATTGATTGAGCGAAAAATAAATGGACACCTGAATTATCAAATCAATAAAGGCAAGTCAGTTAAAGAGAAGCTCCCCGTGACTAAAATTAGGGATGCTACACTTTCTAGTTTCTAGGACATTTTAGAAACTTGATATAAAAATTCAAAAATATTTGTTGGTATTACCCATTTAAAGGGCAATTATGAGAGATAAAATCCATTACCCCCTCCCCCCTCCCCACCTCCCCTAATCAGTGGTATATATCCCCGCCTTTTTATGTTTCTCCACGTTTTGTGCGGCCTCAAATATATGATTTTATATGGATATTTCGGTTGTTATAGTAATTAACAAGCGTCCAAGATAAAGTTTGATGAAGATTGAGTGATATTTTCGATTCGTTGATTGTTGTGCATGTAGTCACAAGGCAAGAATCTGGTTTTACCTTTATTGAACTTCATGTGGATATTCTTCAACATATGCTTTTACGGATAATTTAATTTGATTACTCATAGGTTTGTGCGTTTTTTTCTTTTCTTCAGTCGATTCGATAGTGTGGATGCGTCCTGATTTTCTGAATATGTTGAGAGTCTTGTACTTGATTTGAATTGATTAATAAGATTCTCGATATTAGAAAAAATAGTGTCGTGTGTCATGCAATTAAGTACTTATTGTTGAAGATGTTGCATTTCTCCCACCAAGATTATTTTTAATAGTAATAACTCATTATTTAAAAAGAGGATTATGATAGTTTGCTTGAAAATCCATGTGAGCATTTTGTATTTATGAGCAAATTATTTTGTCATTGGTGATGATATAGAAACAATTATTGGAGCCATGTTAATTTTGTTTAATAATAACAGAGTGGTTTGGAGTTTTTCTCCCCAAAGGGGACATATCCATATTATTTTCTCACATCGTCCGGCTAATGTTTAAGAACAACTTATAAACGTCAAAGAGGAAATTTATTTTGCCAAGTTTCATTTTATCTGTCAATTATTATTATGTACTCGCTAGTCGAGCATGCATTACAATCTTGCCCCAATCCAATTTAATTTAATTCTCTAATATTACTATAATCTGGAAATACTCTCATACAGTAAATAATATATAAGGATCTTATTTGATAACATAATTTACGGCTTTTGTATTAAATTTTGACACATCAAATAATGAACACATTAATATGTATTTACGTCAGGAGAATGGGACCATGCTATTATGCTGTAGTTGATAACCAACAACAATGATTTAAAGTACAGCTCCTACAAAATGTCTTCTCTCAATTTCTTTTGCTTAGTTGGCAGCATAACACACTTAGATTCTGCATTGTTTTTAAGCTGACCTAAACCATTACAGCTAGTGGCAGCTTACCATAAGCACTATTCTTTAAGCCCAAAACCCCATTTATATAATTTAAAATATATTAAAGAACAAAATAACGACCAATAGTCACAACCTGATTTTGTCCCAGATTTCTGTTTTCTGGCTTTGTTATTCAACAAATAATTCGAATAGTTTTTTTCTGAATATTGCTTTCAATAGAACACTAGTACAAAACAGGTTTTTTTATAACATTTTCTGATATCATAATTATGGTCACTAATAATAAATTATTTGTGATTAATGTTGTCACAAATCTCACTAAAGGTTATTTGACACAATTTCAAGATCACTTTTAGAGACAACTAGTTGTTGTAAAAAAAAAATTGAGACGAATTTGAGGTCATTCTTGTTGTTACAAATATATTATTTGGGTCCGTATTATTGAGACGACTAATTAATGACAACACTATCGTTTTTAATAATAAAATTGTGATAAATACTCCTTATAAATCATTTTTTGTTGTCTCAAAAAGATATTTTTTTTTGTGGAAGAAGAAAAAAGATCGTTTTTTTTTGGGGTAGTTGAGCATGATTTGTGCTTTTAAGTAAAATGACTTTTTCCATATATAAGAAAAGGAAAAATTCAAAATGAGTTGAATATAACTTTAAAAAAGATTTATTAATCACACACTTATTTAATACGGTTAGGTCATGATTATATTAGTATATTTGTCTATATAATTTATTTATGTGAGTGCATTAAGACAACCGGTGAGTTACTCGTCCTGGCCAAATTTTAATAAGCCCGCTGCAGATGTGTCACCGATCAACTACGGAATTCATTTATTTATGTCAGAACAAAATTATGAAAGTACAAGGATTCGCTTGATTGTAAATTATCGATGGTACATAATAAATAAGTTAATCATTTATTTTATTTGACGGAATATATTTAATTTGTTATAGTTTATTTTTACGAATATTTGCTTTGATTTGTTTCATTTATTTATTTGATAGTAATTTGTTATCATTTGGATTTAGGGTTAAACTATTAACATATATAAATAGGCACAATATGCGTGATAGTAATCTAGAGTGACATTGGTCTAGGGTCCTCAGAACTTCTAATTAATAATATTATATATCAGGTATATATGTATTATATGACCCAGTAAAATATTGAAAATAATTTTAGTGGCCAATTAGATTTTATATGACCATCAATACGCCTATCAAATACCCAGAATCTAGTAAAATTAAATATTTAAAATAGAGAAAATAAAAGAGTATCGCAAATATAAAATAAAATACATATCTATTTTGACGCGGCCATCTCTCTCGCTCGGAATACTGCGTTTGTGGGGGTGTTCATTTGTAACCCTGCTGGTGTATTTCTTCTTGCTCAAACAAAGTCGTTTCCGGGTATTTCGGACCCCGAACTAGCTCAATTCATTGCCCCACGTGAAGCTTTGTCTATCGCTGCAGAACAAGGCTTACAAGACGTTCAGTTTTTTGGAGACTGTAGTACAACCATCTTGGCCCCTCTGGGGGACACCGACTGCTCAGTCGCTTGCGCCCCATCCTTTCGGATATTAAATTTTTGCTTGCATCTTATCCCTCTCGTGTTTTATATTGGTTTAGTAGACTTGAAAATACGGTGGCTCATTCTGTCGCTTCTTATGCGAAAACTTGTAATTTATCTTTCGCTATTTGGGACTCGGTTTCCTCTTTTCTTAGTCAATCAGTGCTGACTAATTCCAGTTAATCAATGAATTTACTTTTCTTCCAAAAAAGAATATGTTAATTTGTGATTAATAAACTTTTCAATTAGCCTCATCTACAAAGTTCTCTTTTGTTGTTTTATTTGTTGTTCATCTTTGTTTTCTAATTTAATACATTTTGGATGTCGAATAATGAAGTATATAATTCAGCTTCGCTAATTCTCGGCCTATGAATTTTCTGAAAAATAGAAGTGTAATATGTATCTACAACTTGAAAACATTGATGCAATATTAAAGTTTAGTTTGTAATTAAAAGGTTATGTTACTTCATGTTGCGATTGTTTTGTGTGAAAATAAAATATTCCCTCCATCCCACCTAAATTTGCATACTTTCATTTTCAATCCGTTCCACTTAACTTTGCACACCTCTTAAAAAGAAAATTATCTCACAATTTCCACCCTCAATCTCCTCTTTTGAAAAAGTCAAAGGTTCTCCAAAATCTATGTTTTCTTAACATTCGTGTCCGATCAACTGCGCAAAATTAAGTGGGATGAAGGTAGTATTTTTTAAGACCCCCTTTTTTTGTTTATGCCAAGTGCCACAAAAATGTCAGAGCTGACATTGTAAATAGGAGTTAGTTATATTGTTTTAGATTATTGATTAGATATTTTTATAATAGACAACATATTCTATTTTCAGTTTCCGGACATTTTTATTGTTAACGGATTTAGACGATAGTAACTATTTTTCTTCCCACACTTTTATACCTACACCAGTCCTGAAATAAAAATTTAAGAAAAGACGATCTGAAAAATGACGTGTAATGTAATGTTTTTCTGTTTATACTAAATTAACACATCTTATTTAAGAGTGATCACTTAATTATATTGTTTGGAAAGTATAATATATATTATGATGGTGGATGTCACATCTTGATGAAATCTGAAAATGTCCATTCAACATTATACTTTAGGGCAATGCAGATATACCAAACGGATATATGTCTGTGTAGAGAGTAACCTATTTATTTCAAATGATAAAGATGTCTCATTTAATTTCTGGCCTAAGTCTCAACTATATATATTCATTGACTAGGAGACATCAATATTTATTTGTTCAATCTAATTGGGTGCCTCTTTGTAGGAAGGACCACAGTTCACATGGGTAGCCCAGAATCCTGAAAACAAAATTTAATTCACCAATTTTATGAGGAATTTTTTTTTTTTTTTTAGTTGCATATATTAGGGTTTGTTCAGAATTTTTTTCATGTAGTCATTGGAGTGACAACCAAGAACCCTGGATTTTTTTATAAATTTTTATTATCTTGTTCCAAACTATTCACTTAAAAAATATGAAGATAAATTTACGATAGTATTATACCGTAAATTAATATTCATTAAATTGTTCCTTAATTCTCGACACAAACTTTAAATAGTGATTTTATTTTTTCCTGAAATGGGGGAAGTATATATATTTGTGTGGGACATAATATATTAAATTCTTTCACAAGGCCAAAAAGGAAAAAAGTAAATAGCCTTTTGCATGCATGTATATAATTGGCTTTTTTTTTTAAAGTATGTAACAATAAGAACATCATTATCGGGAAAAAATCATAAACCGTCCCATAACTATAGTGACTTTCACCAAATATCTCGTATCTATCTGTTTTTTCAATTTCGTCTCATATCTTTTTCGACTATGCGATTTTCGTCCTAAAATTCAAAATTTCGCTGGAAAATGCACGTGCCGGACATGTGCCGGCCAAAATTTGGGGGTTTTCTGCCACGTGGCGTCAGAAAAAAATCATATGTCCACTAAATATTCCATAACTTTATGCTTTTCTAATTTCGTCCAATATGTCCTGAGATTATCCAATTTTCGTCCCAAAATTCAAATTTACGCCAGAAAATGCACGTGTCGGACGTGCCGGCCAAAATTTGGAGGTTTTTTGCCACGTGGCATTGGAATTCTGAGCTGGATTTAAATTTATATTTTCCTTTTTCTTTTTCTTTTTCTTGCCACATTTGAGGCTAGTTTCACCGGAATCTGCAGAAGAGAATCGCCTACGTCGAAATTGAGCGGTAGGAGGAGGACAGTTCTGCCGGCACAGAATGAACACTGGCAGAGGGTGGGGGCTGTTGGCTGTGTCTGTTGGGGAAGAGTAGCGGTGGATGGAGCCGCAGGAGAAGAACAACTACTGTAAAAAGAAAATTAAAAATGTGGCAAGAAAAAGAAAATTTGTAAATTCAAATCCAGCTCAGAATTCCGACGCCACGTGGAAAAAAACTCCCAAATTTTGGTCGGCACGTGTCCGGCATGTGCATTTTCCGACTTAAATTTGAATTTTGGGACGAAAATTGGATAATTTCAGGACATATAGGACGAAATTAGAAAAGCAGAAAGTTGTGGGATATTTAGTGGACATATGATTTTTTTCCGACGCCACGTGGCAGAAAACCCCCAAATTTATGCTGGCACGTGAGCGACACGTGCATTTTCCGGCGAAATTTTGAACTTTAGGATGAAAATTGGATAATCTAAAAAGATATGGGACGAAATTGAAAAAACAGATAGATACAAGATATTTAGTGGAAGTCACTATAGTTATGGGGCAGTTTATGATTTTTTCCCCATCATTATCAAAGGAGTGGGCTTGTGTGCATCATATGCACAATAATGTTATCGTACATTTTAAATCCTAAAATTTTGTAAAAACTTAAAAAAATCCTAAAAAACCCTAAAACCTAAATTGAAAAAGTCCTTAAAAAACATAAACCCTAAAACCCTAAAAACCCAAAAATCCCAAAAATCCCTCTGAAAACCCTAAAAAAACCCAAAGACCCCCGAAAAACCCCTTAAGGGATTTGTTTGTTTCTAACTTAACACGGACGGATTTTGGATGTTAAAATACCCATTCCCTGTTTGTTTCAAGATTTAAACTCAAAATATTCCATCAAATACAATCTTATCCTATAAAAACCTACTTTGCTACACCTATCCTATACACAATCAAATACACATCTTTATTTTCCGGCATTGATTTGGCATCTACAGTACAATCCTACCATATACAATCTCAAAACAAACATACATCTTTATTATTTACCTTTATTTTTCAATCCTAGGATTTCAAAGTCAGAATTTCTCCCGACCCACTTAAGCCTAAACCAAACACCTCCTTAAAATCCTAAATCCTAAAAAACCCTAATTATCCTAAACTCCTAAACCCTAAAACCCTAAAACACCCTAAAAAGTCCTAAAAAGTCCTTGGGTGTATAATAAAACTTACGATGATCGCAAGTTATTGCCTTATAAAAAAGCAATAGTAACAGTAACAATAGTGATGATCTACTAGTTTCCAAAGTAGTCGCATTGAGCCGGAAAAAAAGCATGCATGTACATGAACGTATTTCCCTTGTCATTGGACAAAAGCACATGCAAAGGGTATCCCTACGAGATAAGGACATTCTCTTATTTGTGTTTCCCCACCCATTGCCATTGCCACGGGACATCTTCCATTTCATCCAATCAATTTATATGATATGTCTCTATTTAGAGTTTCTTATCTCATTTGTATCATTCAACGAATTCGGCTCGGTAGGCCCTAATTCATCCTTAGGCCTTTTTGCAATTGGATCCATCCATCTCTTCCAATTTATATATATTCTACGCAATGTAGCTACACTAAAATATTATTAATTTCGTGTTTGTTAGAATTTTCCCGTTATACGATGCACTGATGAAGATAGAAGACATATTGTGTACCTCCTGGAAAATCACAATCTAAAATATGGAGTAAAGACTTCTTATTCTTTTGCTCAAGATGTATATATTGTTCCTTTTCATTTATATATTTTATATCATTGGTTATGCGAAGGGAGTAACATATTTAATTACAGTGACTTTATATAAAAATATATTAAGTTATAATTTTGTTTCTAATGTTCAAATACATTATTTTATTTTTAAATCAACTAGTGTAATCGTCCCCTATACTAGAGCCTTTGACTTCGCCAGTGGTAATATGCACGCATGACACAATATTTGTCTGTATAAAAAACTAAAAATAGATAACCATATCATTTTAGGTAGACTAAAAAAATTTATTCGAAATCCGAGCAGTAGACTGATCTATAACTAATTTAGGATGCTATTAAGTTTAAACCTCATAATAGTTAAAAAAAAAATGCCTCTTAGCATAACATAGAAATTATTTGAGGATGGATTGGAGATTTACGGTCGAAAATCATTATTGTCGTTTGGAATACTATGAATTTAAAAATTCATAATTTCATTTTGAGTTTTTTTCCAAGAATTTGAGTGAATTTGACTCTATATTGAGTGAATTTGAAATCCATAAGTGCTAATCCACCCATTTCAACTTTTTCAGTCCAAACACAACCTAACCTTTTTAAGGTGGGCAAAATAAATTATTCCAACTTTTAATTTTAATAGATACTCCCTCCGTCCCACCTCATCTTGCACACTTTCCTTAAACGGTCGTCCCATCTTATCTTGCACACCCCGAAAAAGAAAAGTTTTTATACCGACTATATCCTCTATACTTACGAAAATAACAAAAATACCATTACTAAAATCATTTACAGAAATTAATTAAACATCTTAATTTTAACTAACTAAACTCATTTTAATTAACCCAACATAATTAGAATTAACCCAAACCCATCAAACCCACTACCCTATTACCCAATACCAGACCAACCCAATCTTTTCTTTTCCTGATAATCAATTTTGGCTCTCTCTCTCTCTCTCTATCCCTTGGTGTTCTTCCCCTCTTCTCACAAAACCCTAGCCGCAACCTGACCCCTTCTTCGATTACTCTCCCACACCTCCCTAGATCACCACCCACACGTCGGTGCTCCGGTCTTCTCTGAGATCGGAAAGCTTTATTGTATAGCAGCGAAAACCCTTCTTCGATAATTAGGGTTTTCTGCTTCCCCTTCACTTTAATGGAGGATTCTCTAGAATTTTCTCAGATTTGTTACGACTCCGACGACACCGTCGTGGATAGAGGTGGCAATTCGGGTGGCCCGGCCCGATCAGACCGGGCTCGTCAGGCCAATGTCATATTTTGGGCCGGTCCGAAATTTGATCAGGCCTAAAATTAGTCAGTCCGGCCCGTCGGACTTTTAGCCCATCGGGCCGGCCCGATCGGGCCAAACAGTACTTCGAGCCTACATTTCTATGACCCAGCCCATCTAAAATATCGGGCCGGACCGATTTTGCCACCTCTAGTCGTGGAGGAGTCCTAGTTTCCGTGATGAAGCTCGAAGAAACCAGATCTGGATGCAGATCTAAGATTCTCGTCTGAAATCACAAATGAATCTGCTGAGGTTGGTCCCGAAATCCCAAATCCGGCTGTTTGCAAGAGTCCGTGGCTGGACTCAAGGGAAAATGTCAAAATTTCTGGGCTATGCTGACCTTATGGTTCCCGATTCTCGGACAAATTATGAATTTCTGCCCTATTAGGCTTCGTTTATGTTTCTTGGTCCCAATTTCGGGGTTTTTGGTGATTTTGTTGACCAGCAACTATGTCAAGTGTTATGCATGTTTCATTTGGTCACTGTTTTTGTTGATAATCAGCTTGTGTAGTTTGGTGAATCTGTTGGGATTGTTGGTTGCTTGTTGCTGTTAGACGGTTTGGGCTAGGGTTTTGTGTGAAAAGTAAAATTTCCTATATAATGTTGTTTGGCCTGCCGATAGGCTTAATTGAACTTTCTAATTATGCATTTAGTTTGGTCTGTGACCAAATTAAAGTGGCTTATTAGTTGTTGCTGCTTGTGTAGTTGCTACAGTTGTGTCCCTTTTTATGTTGTTTTATTTGCTGTCAGGCTTAATTGGACTTTTAATTATGCATTTAGTTTGGCCTGTGACCAAATTAATGTGGCTAATGATTTGTTGTTGCATGTGTAGTTATTGATATTGTGCCTATATGATGCTGTTTTTTTGCTGATAGACTTAATTGAACTTTCTAATTATGCATTTAGTTTGGTCTGTGACCAAATTAAGGTGGCTAATTAGAAGCTGATGCTTGTAAAGTTGATGTTGTTGTGCCTATATGATGCTGTTTTTTCTTTTTCTTTTTTTGGCTGATAGGCTTAATTGAACTTTCTAATTATGCAATTAGTTTGGTATGTGATCAAACTAAGGTGGCTAATTAGATTCTGCACAAGTATAGGCTGATGTTGTGCCTATTTGCTGATGTTCTTTGCTGATACCCTTTCACATTGCTTCTTTGCTAATCTCTTTCTTAGATTGAGTGAATTTATATTTTTTTTGTTCTTTAAGAAAGTGGGATGCATACAATGATTTGATACCCCTGTGATGACATTTTTCTGAGGGGCTTAATTTGAAAACATCAAATCACATCACAAAATAGGCTCCTATTACAGTGTTTATGGCTTAAGCAAAACGTACACACAATTGCGTTTATGCCATAAACACTATACCAAAAGAAGCTTCCACTACAACTCCTTAACAAACACTATATGTAACTTAAAGCTGCCTTAAGCCCGCCAATTTGGTCTGTTGCAGTAGTCTCTTCAATCTCTATTAGGCATTCAATCCCTTCCCTAACAGCAGCCTCATCAGCCTCCAAACTTTATGGCAGATTCCCAGCCCTTTCTAAGGCTGCCTTACCCAAATGAGGTAATCTGTAGCTGTTGTGCCCCTTACACTTTATTATCTCATTCATGCAGCCCTGCAAACTTATGAAAACATGATCTAGTTTCCTTACCTCTAGATCATGATATGACTGAATTACATTCTGCACAAGTTACTCAACTGTTTTTTATGGTATTTCTTGGTGTAATGACTGAATAACTCTGAAATACCCAAGATCCAGCACATTAGTGTCTGGTGAATTGGGTGGCTAACAAACAATCTTAATGTCAAATCCATCTGCAGTGGTAGCCTCTCTGAATTCTATATCTGTGTCTTTTATGTGTGATTTGGCATTGTCTTGATGTATGATGATATGCTTGCTTCATTTTCTAGCCACTTGAATTTAATTGCTGGTATAATCTGCATGTTTGCTTTAATTTAGTTCATGTAAGGTCACCAAATGATTCCTGATAGCTTATTTCAAGCTGTTATGAACCATTTTTGGAGACTTACTAAGTGGGATGGATAGATGATGAAAAGTGAAAACATAATCTGATAGCAACCACATACCTACTGCAAGATGCACGTCTTGATGACTTCCTTTGTGATTGAATCTATAGGTTTTGTCACAAGCATGCCTCTTTGTCTGTTAATACTATTTTTCTTAGCCAATTCTTAAATTGTAAATGGGAAAATGCTTTTTCCATCAAATTCAATTAAGCCTTGGCTTGAGTACCTAGGCCTTGCAACTGCACACATAAACATCACTTTCATAATGTAGCGTTTGCTTTTGCAACACCTATATGGGTTAGTTTCCTCTTGCAGCTTGTATGTTCTTTCACTGTCCCTTTGCATATAAAACCATTTCTCGTCGATGTGGACCACATTGTGCATGGATCCATACTTAATCTTGTTTGTAAGACTATCAAAATGTAGAGAAGAGAAATTGAATTTGAGCCTTTGTACCTGATTGGCTTGTGTGAGAGTTGGTTTAATCGCATTTGTATGTGGGTTTATTTTCCCTGCTTTTACCCATCTCCCCACAACACTTTTGCTGACTTCCATTTCTGATGCAAGTCGTCTTATTGTGCCCCTGTTGTTGAACGGAATACCCTTCAGCTGGCTTATGTCGAGCTCTGTACTTACGACCACTTTACTCTGTCTTTTTGTATTGAAACTGATAAGAACATTTGCTGCCATTTGTTGCCTTGTAGCCACCCAAATTTTATGGATGGTTCGACGACTAATCCCAAATGATGTTGCCGCCTCTCTGATTTTGTCATGATGAACCACCCGATTCTTGTTGTTATCGATCAGAAATTGAGCAATCAAGGAACGGTCTGACGGGGACAAATTCTTCCATCCTTTCTTGTTGCAAACCATGTTGTTGTTGTGTTTTTTTTTTTTTTTTCTACTGTAAAAGTTCCATATTGAGCATTGAATGTGGTTGTTTCACATTTAATGCTCATTAAATAGGTTGTTGGTTAAATTTAAATTTAGGAGGGAATTTGATTTTTTTGTAAATTTGGACAGATTTGTTGTTGAAACATTACTGCCTTAATTAAGTGGAGGGGAAATTTCCCAGTTTTCTGAAATTTCAGGTTTTGTACTGTTGCAGGTTCAATTTTACAGATTCTGTAATTTTTCAGTTTTAATGTAATTTTGGTGGTTTTGTAACTGTAGCAGGTTTACCTTTGGGTTGTTTGCTGAAAATTGAGATGAAATTAGAAGATTAATCCTCTTCTTAATTTTCAGCAAATAACTCTTAAAGCAACTTTGAAAAGTCAACACACAACCAAAAAATAATTTTTCTTAATATCCGCGCAGACCCCCCCGTGCAAGATAAGTCGGGACGGAGGGAGTATAACATAACCTTTTAATAATTGTTAATCAAATCACAACCTATTGAATTTTTTTTATAAAAAAAAAAAAAAAAAATTAGCATACATATGTTTGTCTGTCAAATGTTTGCTTATGTGATTGACGGAATACATGTGGAAATACAAATAAATTAAAAAAGAAATTTATGATAAGTCATCTATTTCACAACCACCAGCATCCCCCATCCCACTTCCTCATCTTCTTCGATAGACTCTTTTCTTGAAAATCCTAATTCTTCAATTCGATCTTCCTTAGTTGAGATTAAGTTCTTTGAACAAATCATCAATTATATATGTGGTATCAAATCAAATTAGATTTCACAAAGGATCTTAAGGGAGAGTTTCAAGAGTTTCCCACAAATTCTTCATTTGTGGATTTCCCCCCATACAAAGAGTAAATGTTTATCTAGAATCCGGTAACTCGCAAGAAACTCTGAACTTGGAGGACAGGCTTTCAACAATGTTTTTGGGGGCCCATCCAGGCAGTTCTCAATGCAAGAGGTGAAGGCAAGCTACATGTTGGAATAATATTTTGGGCTACTCTCAATAATCCATTACGTACTTATACACCTACTAATCAAGCCCATGATAAGCCCATCTCCCTAATTGGGTTAACCATGTTGGCCAAGTCAAGTCCAAGCCCGAGCTTGAGTGTCTCAAGATAAAATAAATATTTTGCACGAGATAGAGTAGCGAAGTTTATGTGAATCGTATTCTTCTCTCTTTGTTTTCTGAGTCTTTCACTAGCTCTAAGTGGTGTATCTCTTTCTTCTTCCTTCTAATTCTTAAGAATTTACGCTCACTCGATGAACTAACTATTGATACGTATCTTTCAAGGTCGTATCCTGTACATCTATGAACTTATTTGGATAGTATCTTGGGCTAGAAGAAATTAGTATTAAGAGACAATAGAAAGTTGTCTTAAAAAATACTATGATAAATACTTCCCCCGTTTCAAAATAATTTTCTTTTTAGAAAAAAATGAAATTTTTCAAAATAAGTGTCGTTTTAGCATAAAAAACCACAATTCTTCCAATTTTATCATAAACAACCAGCTTAATTTATTGATTATTTCCTTATTCCACAAAATATATCCAATAAAATGGATTATGTATGAAAATATTTGCCTTATATATCTATCTTTATTTTTTTCAAAAAAAATTAAAAAGACACTTATTTTGAAACAGAGAAAATATTTATTACAATTAGAGACAACAATTATTGTCTTAAAAAAGTATTTTACAAAAGGTTTCTTTGTTGTAATGTTCATTTTTCCTTAGTTTCGATTATTTTTGAATTCGTTATTAGTATGCACATTAGAATTACTGAATTAGAACATATATGAAACACTATTCGAATAAGTAAATCCCATCTTAGTGGTCTCAACTGTTTGGCCATCTTTTTTCTTCATTTATTCGTTATTGGTGATAGAAACATAAGGGGGAATTTGGCTAAATGTGTTTGAATAAAGTAATCATTTGGATAACAAATAAGAGAATTTAAAAAGTATTTTTCGAACTTATAAAATGTTAATTAGATTTTGCTTTGGAAAAATTAGTCTTAGGGGGCTCTGAAAGCATTAGTAATATTATATGATCAAAAGAATGAAACTGAAGATCTTTATACAAATTAAATTTATCTTACTATATAATAAAATAGAACATTCTTATAAAGAAAATCAAATATATTTTCCCTCTCATTTTACCTTCTCAAAATAGCAGGTTAAATTTAAATTGGGGTTGTACTCAATATAATCAATTCGACCAAATCAAACCGATCCAATTTAATTCGAGAATCATAATTTTTCTTAGTGTATGGATATATATATATATATATATATATGAATTATAAGACTTTTACAAACAAAAGAATTGGTTTGATTATGAATTAAGAAAATAAAAATTTATTAAAACCAATCCAAACCGATATAATATATTTATACATTTTATATAATTCTAGATATAATTTTAGTTATAAAATATAATTATAAATAAATATACGAATGATATTACTTTCTTTAATAAAAAAAATAAATATAAACTTTGATTATATTAGGATTCTTTCTCTTTATTGAATTTCAAAATTTAAGTTAATATTCATTATTTAATATTGTAACAGCCCGGATTTTCATAGGCAAAAATATTTTTTTTTTTATAAATAACAAATAAAACTTTACTAAAAATAAATAATAAAAACATTTATGTTTAGAAAAAAAATGCACATAAGTTAAGACTAAGACTATTATAATTTTAAATAAAAATATAATTATTGATATGCTTCAAAGAATAAAGTCATTCCAAAACTTTTCAAAATTTATACGAACAATACTTTCATAATTGTGCGGAAGCAATTTAACTAATTTAACTTAAGAGTTAACATAAATTATAAATAAAATATTTTTACTAAAAATACATTCAATATAGTATTCTAGACAATTTTTCACTAGTAACATCCAACCACTACTTTTATAAATCATGACCGCTCATTAGATAGAAACCATGTATATAATGTCATGGTAATTGTTTAAAATAACTTCATAGATAAGATCGGAAGCGAGTTGTTATTCCTATTATTCTGAATTAATCATAAGTATTTTTTTTCTTTTTAAAAATAAAACCTCAACTAATAGAATAGTGTTTTCACGTGTGTATAATAATAGATATGTAGCACCTATTTATATGCCATCACATCCCTCTCCTGCCTTCACACACAGCTCCATCAACCTGAAAGGAGTTTTTATAAAGGGGTGAGCTACATCCAGCTCGTCGGGTTTTAGTTTGCCAAAATTAAATACAAGCAAGCAGTTTCAAATATGTGCAAAGTATCACTATAACATCATATCACCATAACATCACCATAACATGTATCACCATAGCATGTATCACCATAACATCATTCACCATATGCCCGTAGGCTATTCACATAAATGAATCCCGTATCATAAATTCACCATAATAACATATTAAACATAACAAGCATTAAAGCAAACATTAAAAGAAAACCCCGACAGCTTAGTCACGTACTCCTGACCAGAAAGACCTAATCAATACGTAGTACATTTTTTAATTAATAAAGGAAGACATCCTAATTAGTCAAATTGAAGCTAGATAATTATTGGTAGGAAAGGGTATAAGCTTGTATATTTGAAATTCTCTAAGTTACATAAAAGGTTTAGAGGTTCTACCAAAAATGGAATTGGACAAAGAGAAATAAATCATTTTTTCTACATTTACTACCCTACATGTGGTCCCCCTTAACATACATACACAATAGCACAACATACACCTCACTGACACACTCTACTGCATACACATATATATATACTTATAGCACATACATATATTTAATATCTATATGTATGCTATGTAAAACACACACCGACACACACATCATGATATACATACTTAATTCACACGTGCACATTACTGCAAATACATATACATTAACACAACACCACGCACACACATACAACACAACACTCCACGCATACATCTGCAGCACTGACACTCCATCGCACGACTGACACTCCATCGCACACCCACTGATATATATACATACCTTAATTGCACACACGCACACAGCCACGTATACCAACACTCATGGCTGCACCCACATCACACCAAAATATATCAAGTACAAACACGCATGCATACTGATATATATATATATATATATATATATATATATATATATATATATATATATTAACACACACAAATAATTATACATAAGCACTCATTCACATCGTACGAATATAATCCCCAAACAAATTATTTTATCCTCCTAACCCGAATCAATTAAACCCTAATTACCTATTGATTTAGCAAAATCCAAACAAAGGAAGGAAATTTAATGAATGAATTTCATTAAATCAAATGAAGAAGAGGGATCTTGATTTACCTCCGAAAGAAATCAACTGTCTACTGGAGGTGGATTTCAACTGTCAACTGTCTACTGGAGGTGGAGGGATCTTGATTTACTCAACTGTCTACTGGAGGTGGATTTCAACTGTCTACTGGAGGTGGATTTGAAATGGCGGCTGTATGTGAAAGGGAAAGGTTTTTCTTTTTCAGCGGTGAGCATATTATGAAAGTGGTTTCCTATTCTACTGCTGCCTAGTATTTATACTAGGTTAATATATGTATGATGCTGATGCATGTTGGGCCTAATAAATAATAGAAATATCAATAATATTAATAATACGCGTAAAATAAAAATTCGGGGTGTTACAAATATTCAATCCTAGTTGACACACAAAATTCATAATCAAAGTCAATCGACGATCATCGGTGCACAAAATCCATAGTTGAAGTTAACCATCCAAGAATATCGGTGTGTTCTCTTTATCCGTGCAAATTAATGGATTGAAGGATATTTGCGTTATTTTTGTATTATCAAATTATTGAATTTTTTTATTTATTGATAAACCAATCAAAACGACCCAATCCAAACCGAATCCGTACATTTGGTTTGGAGATTTTTAGTTTTAGTTGGTTTGGTTGAAGTTTGAGATAGTTAGAAATTGATTTTATTGGTTTGGATACTGGGTTTCTATCGAAACCAACAAAACCGATCCACGAACACCCTTTATTTAAATCACAACTAACATAATAAGGCATTTGTATAAATATGGTAAATATTTGTATATATGATAAAAAAAAATCCAAGATTAGTTTCAAATTTAAACCTTATTTTCTACGTAAAAAAAAATTATAGGTGAAAACTTTTGATTGATTCATTTTACAAATATATATATATATAAAATTAATTTTGTTCTTTTTTTCCTTTTTAATGTAAAAAATAGCAACGTAATCTTTTACATGGCCTTAATTGGCCATCAACATTGCACATTTTTTAAAATGTTGCATAAAAAAATGCAATGGTCTTTTTTAGTTTGAGATTATGTTTATTTATATAATATGAGTTGAATTACTTGATTGATCTGGTTTACGATACAAAAAAAAAAAAAAAACAATAAATATTAAGAATATTTGTTTTTAAAAATACTTATAAACTAATCTCTTATAAATATTAGCTAACTATATTTATTTCTTAAAAACTTAATTTTATTTTATGAACAACTCCATATATTTTCCTTTTCTACGATATCACAACTGTTCAAAAATAATAAATACCAACTATTTTTCAGTTTCTAGATTCAAATGATAAATAACTTTTTTTGAATCCACTTCTTTTATTTGCAAAGATAAAAGCAACCATATTTTATTAGTGTTTAATTGGATATTGATGTTGAATATCTTAATATAATATATTAAATTGAAATAAATAATTTTTTTATGATTGATTATTGTGCCTAAATTTGAATATTTATTGTCATTTGGATACGAGCTACAAGTAAAAATAGATCAAACAATTTTTATTAATAAAATGAAAAGTTAATAGATAATTTAATATTTTTTTATTTAACAAAAAGTAAGTTATTTAATTATTTGTTCGATTATTAGGGAAAAATCTAGTTCATAAAAGATGTTTTTAGTTTTTCATGGGAAAAGAAAAAACTTACGAAATCATACTATGTTATTTTGTATAAAGAATTAACAAACCAAGAACCTTTAGTAACTCACCTTTTTTTATTGAAAAATTAATAACTTCTAAAAAATATCTTATTCACCTGTTTAATAGAATCAATTATGTGAAAATTGATACTTTTAAGTAAAAAATAATTTCCTTTTTGTCGAAAAAATATCAATCTTTTACAATATCAAAATCTTGGAAGCAGGCCTTTATTATCATTATTATGGCCCGAAATATTTCTCTCAGGCTTCCAAGTTTATTAAAGCCCAATACCTCTTATCTCAGTTAGAGCCCAATACTCTACAATGAAGCCCAACTGGTCACAAGAGGCACGTACATGTTTTTTACCATATTGGGTTGAACTACAAATAAAATGTTAATGGGCCTGGAAAGAAGGTCGAGCTTCTTGTTCCAATTTTTGCACTGTGTTAAGCCCAAATCAACTACATAATAAGAACAATTAAAATTGGTACCCCTTATAGGGCCAAACCAAATTATATAGTTTTTTCCTTAAAAAAATTAATTTTAGGTGTTTCTGGAATCTATTTTTGGTTAAAAAAATAATTTAAAGTCAAAATTTAAAAGTGTTGAAGGAAAAACACAATTAGTGTGTCTTCGTCAAAAGTAATTGATGAAGGACAATTTAGGTATTCACTAAATAATATGTAACTGTGAAATCCTTGTATTTGACACCCTATATGAATAATAGAACCCTAATTATTATGTGTCTATCTTTCTTCTTTACTCTTCTGTTTCCCCTTAAACATGTTATCAGCACGAATATGAATTCTCTCCACTCATATATTCTTTTGAATTCAGTATTAATATGTCTGTGAATTTGGCCTCTTAGGCTCTTACTTTCTGTGAAGCATATACGGCTATGAGAATTCTACTATTTATTTTGTGATAGTTATTTAAGTTGAAATATTCAAGTAGTGGGAATTATTCTCGTCTGTTAATTCATGACCGAAATAATGATTGCAAAGTATTGCTTACACATATATGTGGACGTGTATGTAAATGTTAATTATGGATGTATGTTATGTGCGTTTAATCATTACATTATATGTTAATTTACACAACCATATACTTAAGAAAACGAGATATAGCTATCTTTTATTTTGATGAAATTTGTGCTATTTTCAAAAGCTGATTTGGAACATATTTCAGTTTCTTGTGTGTACTAATTTCTAGGAGTTATATATATATTTGTCGTCCGAACATATATAGTTCCGGGATATCTTCACGTGAATTGGATTATGTAATATATGTTTATATGTGTTTCACATATTTCGAGTATTCCTCTTGAATATATTAAGTTTGATATTGCTATTTTGGATTTATATCATATGATTAACTTTTTCTTGTATAAATTTGATCCGTACAATTTGAGCATTGTTTCACTTTATTGGTGTGAGATTGGATTGGACAATGACCATGGTGTCTAATGCAATCTACTTGAGTAAAGTTTGAGAAGTGTCATTGGAAAGAATCGTGTCTTTCCTGCAAGGTAATTCGAATTACCTTATTTCGTGGAATAATTGCAAATAACTAATATTTGCTTATAGTAAGTAGCATGATATGTTTGTCCTCTCTATGCATCATAGATTAATATATTTGTGAGTAAGAATGATGATATCACAAATATATGTTTCTTCTGACTTATATGTAGATATAACATTTTGCACCTGAGTGTTATTATGTACAATAGTGACAATAATGGACTTTTACTTGATTTTAAATGGTATTATTGGAGTCAAATATGCTCAATCTGTTTTGACACTTTCTCATGAAATTAAAAGTTATATAGTAAAATTATTATACTCTAAGATTCTCTAACTATAAATTGTGATAAGTTTATCACCTGTGTTGTTTATTATGTGCTTAGAGATTTTTGTAAATTAGTTTATTTGCTTGATAAATTGGATACTTGATCATGTTTGCCTATGAACTTCATTTAAGTACTATTGTATATTTTCTTGGAAGTTACATAATCAGTACAAATCAACTACATGATAAAGTAACTTCACAAAGTATCAAAAATCCTGTGATATATGGTCCTAAAATCTAATTTAAAAGAAAATGATTAAACCAACTCGATCCAAATTTGAATATTTACACTCAGAAGAAATTGAGTTACCACAATTGATATTCCTAATAGGGAACTATTTCCATGAAAAATAACTACACCCCGTAAGAACTCTCTTACGATCATATCATCAACCGACCCCAACGGCAAAACATTGTCTGACATAGTAGAACTCACAGTCAATGCTCTAATGAATTTGAGACGACACATTAATCATGACTTACACTAGGAGTATTGTTTAGTTCAAAAATACCCGATGAGCTGCGGAATGCAATAAAAGAAATATTAAAAATGTAGATGAATCTCTACTTCCGATATTAACTATCTAGTGGAAAGAAACCCACACACTAGACTACAAAAGGGTCAATAGCCTCAATAAGGACATGTTGTGCCTAAAAACACACCTCCCTTTATGTGTAAAGAAATCACAGAAGATGATATGATATATAAAATATCTTTACTTTCCTAATCTAATTCTCATACTAGCGAACCTGTATAGGCTGGAGTATGAAATAAAAGAATTACAATATTCAATTAGCTAATCAACCAGTGTAAGTAATTGAGAGGCATGACAGTTTCTTTTAAAAAGTAACACCAAATGCGCTGGGATAAAGAAAATTATCTAGCCTAACTATGATAAACTAAATAGTGAAAATAAGCCCAAAGTAAAGGAAACGAATGTGTCTGTCTCCACAGTTGTGGTCATGATACACACCACAAAGTAAGTGACATAGAAGCCTTGGAGGCCTTCCGATGTGTCTACCCCAAATGAACATGGTGATTATGGAAACCATGTGCAAAAGACACATCGGAACCCTCTAAACAAAAGGGATAGAGTTGGTAATGAACTTTTAAATAAGTGTGAAAATATTATATTTTTATATAAAAACTGCTAGAGCAGTTAACTATAAGAGATACAAGAAGTCCAAAGAACAGAAACTCACTGCATCACTGCATAATGACCATCATTGAATCACAAGTACTAAAAGGGCGAAGAATTGTCAAACTCTCTAGATGCCTAATGACATAACAGTTATAGTCATAAAACGCTTTATATACATCAAGATCTATTAACATGTTATTAAGTAAAGATATTCGTGTCAAAGACTATCATTTAAAAACTACATGTGAGAATAAAATTGAATAAATTATGATACTTCTAATGAATGTGAAAGGAAACACATCTGAGAGGAATAAATGAGTCAATCTAGTGACATGTACTCCACTACTACTCTGATCGTTGGACCAAACACTATCACCAAAATGAATTTTGGAAGACAGAATCATGTGTTACCCAAAATGAACTTTGGGACATTAATTCATATAGGTTAAGGTACGATTTTCTTAGACATCCAAGTCACAACATGATGATCCATATTTAAGAAATTATATGGACATTCTTTCTTTCGAGTGAAATAAAAAAAGAGATGAAAATCTTATACAATGTACAATGTCTCTACTAATTTTATTATAACAGAGTTAATGCTTTCTAAAGTACTAAAAGCACAAGCATCTCATTCTGCCTCATTAACTGTTTTAGTGCATATCACTAATTCTACCAAGCCTACTATTTAGCAATAAGTGGGACCGAGGCCTTTCTATGCCTGATATATACATAAAACATTCCATTTTGACAAAATAACATAATATAATATATGTGGACCTATCAAACCAGAAAGCGGGCCATTAAAGTATTTACGGTTCTGGTAAATGCTTTACACACTAACTGATCATCACATTATTTGTTTATATTTATTATAAAATGAATAAATTAAAAGGTATCACGTGTAATTTTTTTATATAGCGAATTGCCAACAAAAATTAAATTTGGAACTAATTTTGGAAAAATTTTACCATATATATACTATGTTTCAAAAGTGAAATGGGTGGGAAAATATGTCTAGTTTTCTTTTATAAAAGGTTCTCTTTTATTATATTATATAGTAAGGTTTTTATTGATATGATATGGGATTTATATCAATTATAATATTTTCATCATTATTAACAAAATTCACCCAAATGGCTAATTAAGATTCAAGCAGATTACAAAAACTTAATTGATATGGTGGTGAAATTAATATCAATTAGACTTGATTGATATGGCGTGAAATTAATATCATTTAGAATATTTTCATCATTGTGCGTAGGGGTGTACAAAATTCGGTTATAACCGAAAAAATCGAAAAAAATCGACCGAAAATTGTCGGTCGGTTCGGTTATTATTGTGCTCGGTTCGGTCATCGGTTATGTGTTATAAAAAAGTCGATTAAGTCGGTCGGTTTCGGTTTTGAAAAATTAAAAACCGAATTAACCGAATCCGACCGAAAATTTTAGCCATATATAAACCAAGCCCTAAAAAATCGGTTAAGTCGGTCGGTCGGTTGGAATGTTGCATTTTGATAATGCTTGAAACAGGTCTTTTGCTTTCTTTCTGTCGGTTTTCATCGATTTTTTTAGTAATCGGTCGATTTTGATTTTGGTCGGTTTTCGGTTTTATCCGAAAAATTCGGTTACATAGACCTGAAAACAGGAATTTATTTATTTACGACGGTTTCGGTTATAACTGAAAAAACCGACCGATTTCGTCGGTTCGTTAGAGTCGGTTGTTCAGAAATTTTTGGGCAGTTCGGTTATTGTTTCAATACCGATCGGTTATGATCGATTTTGTAATTTCGGTTGGTTCGGTCACCGAAACCGACCGATGCACAGCCCTAATTGTGCGACATTATCTAATCAGGATATTGACTAAGTATATCACATTTATTTTCCCCAATATTTGCGGTAGTAAATTTACATGTAATATATATACCGGATTTAGAATATTTATACCATAAAAAGCCCAAATATGCGTGGAAGGTTTTGACTAAAGCTAACAGAAATAAATGTGGTATTTAGATCCGGCACATAATATTTATCATGTATTTAAAGTCATCAGAATATTTACCATATAATTGTGATTTCTACAAATAATATTTGAGTCGGGCGATAAGATTGGAACCTGTTATATATAGCCGGTTCCACTTTTATATTAAATAGGAAGTAGGATTGCACTAACCCTAATTTAGGCTATGTTTTTTTAGATTATTGGATTGGTCCGCTCAGATGGAGATGGACAGATCAATTCCAATAATTATAATTATATTAATTATTGCCTAACTTTATAATACATTTTCATTATCTTTACATACGATTTTGTTATAATATTTTACTAGTATTATCTCCGTGTAATGTACGATTTACATATTTAACATAAATACATATATAATAAGAGTTGATATATTTATTTTGTTATAATATTGTAAAATATTATAATCAACATATAATAAGTGATGAAAAATTATATATTTGTTAATTAAATAAAAACCAATAAAAATATTAAAAATATAGAAATATGAATAAGTTATGAAATATTTATATCCATGTATCTAAGATATGAATATTTCGTTCATCCTTGCACTGTGGTAATGCTCATAACATACATACACACACATACACATATATATACATACATACATACATATAATCAATCAAACTTACGATATATTCATACAATACGAATTATTCATCATTATAAAATAAAAAGGACATAGGAAAAAATGACTAATCATTTTAATGGTTAAAAAATTCAGGTGCATCTTGTTTTGGAGATGTTGTAGTACTTTCACATCTCAAATTTTAACTTTATGAATAAAAAGGAGAATCGAGTGAAGTTCAGTTTTATATGATTTGAGATATTTTAACTTCTACAATGGGAGTATATTTTGACAGATTATGACGAGTCAGTTTTATATGATTTGAAATATTTTCTCAATATGCGCAAGTAATTATTGACAGAATATCATCCAAATATAGCAAATATATGATTGTATATTTTTCCTTAAATATGTGAGTAATTTTTAGCAGTGTCAGTTTTGGAATAACATCATTATAAATGTAGCTAATAGATAATTGGAGTTTTTTTTCCCTCATTGTAGAAGACTTTACCACAAATTTAATATTTTTACTTTTAGCAATAACGTTTGAGTGGAAAAATACAGACTGCTACCTATAACGTTTTCATTATCATATTAAGTAATCTAAGATTAATTTCATCACCCTTCATTTCGAAATAAACATTAAGTTTAAAATTTATATGACACCCTCATCTATACTTAATACTAAAGGAGAAGCGTGATAATTTCAGTTCTGACAAGTGTCTGCTGAGGTGTCGCATTCTCCTTTTTTATTGGGTTCTCACCCAATCAAGTTTATTTTTTCTTTTCTCTTTTTGTGTTTTCCCTTCGAAATTTAAATGTTTTATAACTTTTTCGTCTCAACTCAATTTTCGATGAAAAATATACCAAATTAATAATCTTTTCACGCTCTTCAATTTAACATCCATGATGCATATATATAATTAATTTTAATTGTAAAATATATTTTTAGGATGATTATGATATATTTTATTTTTAAATATTGTGTATAAAATAAAAAAGTGATATTACTTTTTTAAGAGGATTAAAATTATTTGCTTTAATTTTATCTTTTTATACCTTAATAATTTTTGGATAGTTTGAAACATTTTTCTTAAAAATGATATAAGAAACATAAATTAGTTAGATTTAACTTTACCATAGAAAAACCTCAGATATATTTGTTAAAATAGTTTGTTGATTAAATTAGTTTGCTTTTTAATTGTTTATTTCTATTATGTGAATAAATATTATGTTAACTACAAAAATAATAAGTCAATTTTTTTTTTATTTGAATACGACATGATAGTATAGTTTATCACAAATATACTTAAGTGACTCATATATTTATGGTTTTTTTATAATAATATAAAAAAAATTAATCCCGTGCATTGCACGGGTGCACATCTAGTTGTCCATAAACTTAGGTGAGAAGTATATAGGCATCTGGTATATATATTGATGACATTGCACGTCTTATATTGGAGTCCATATAGTAAATTAAATCGATTCATTCGTTCAATTCGACTCCTACAAACACAAATAATAACTAAAAAAAAGGACTGTCACAATTGTTAACCATGAGATATTGTTATTTAATGCAACTTGTTATATTTATGCCTGATTTAAGAAAAAAACATACTGAAACATGACTATATTGCATCAATAGTGCATGATGTAAAACACTTTCTTACTATGACCATAAGATTTCTCGTGTTTTTAAAATTTAAATAGGATAAAAATGGGAAAATTCAGCAAAAAATATCTTAAAATTGAAAAACAAGTAGCTGCTTTGAAATATTGTTGATATTATGCCGATCCAATTTGATGGTTGCCTCAGTTCGCGGATTGAATGGTAGGAATATTGATTCAAAGTATCATAGGTTTAACAAATTTACTTTAATAAACTAAAAATTATATATTTCAAGAGAATTAGTAAGCTCTTACTACTAATTTTTAGTCCAATTCAATCCGACATATAATATTGGGCCGACGAGGTGGGCTGTGAGCTCGTAAGACGTTCGTTCACTCAGAAATCTCATATTTTTGGTGTTTTGTCTCCGTCTGCAGTGCATATATATTAACTACAGTTATATTGATTGAAGCCCCCACCCCCATAACAATATTTCTTCTCTCCCTCTTGTCTCTCATACATACTCTCCTCTATTTCTATCTCTCCTCATACAAAACCACTTACGCAATACTTGTAATCAATATACAATATTTGTAATCAAATATAGAGCCGCCTATACGTATGCGTACAAATTATGTATACATACTCTGCACACATTGTTCTGCGCCGAGCTGGGATACTGTTTTTGCATTCATTCCTCCATTGAAGATCTCCTGCTGTAAAAATTCTCAAACTTTCATTGGATTGTTGCCTTTCCGTATAATTCAAGCAATGTGTATTGAGTTAATGAGATTTTTGTTTACTTTGCAGGACTTTTTGATGATAAGATAATTTGGCGGTGATCTCCACAGAGGTATTGGATTGAGGTCAATTTATCTACGTTAAGGTGCTGCACCGATTTGATTATCAATTTTTAACATGTAATTAATTAAGTTTTTTGGTTGGGTAATTACTTATCCTCAGGCTGTGGGATCACAATTCTTTTTCCAATTGAACTGAATAAGAGGTCAATTTTTCGAATATTAAGGAATGTAATAATAGTAATAATAATAACAATAAGAGTGGATTGGGATGAAGAGGTCTAGAGATGATGTGTTCGTGAGTTCTCAAGCTAAGCGCCCCGCCATTTCTCCTCGCGTTGAACAGTATGTTTTCTTTTCCTTTATTTTTTCAAATTTAGTTTTTTATAATTGTGCATATTTTTGGGACCAACTGAGGTCTCTTGAAATGATATCGGGACCAACTCTGGTTTCTTGAAATGATAATATTTTACGAAGTATTGATCTTTAATTCTTTATATGATGATTTATATCATATTTTGGCCTTCTTTCAAATCGCTCATCAGTTTCTTCTCTCTTACATTATCCAAAATTGAGGCTTTCTGGTTCTTTTTCAATGTGTTTTCCAGTGTGTTCTGTGGCTGTGATCAATCATGTATCATTGAACATACATTAATCAGTTTGTGCAATTCTTTTACTTCTTTTGTGGTTGATGGCCTGCAGGCCTGCTATTGTGATCATTTATATAAGAAATAAATATAAGATCATAATATTTTTCTTTGTGTAATTTGTATTATACTGCAAGTGATAATCTTGTAACTCTGTTCTGGTTTCGTAGTTGTCCAAAATACCATAATAGAAAAGCTGTTTTATATGGGAATCACCTAATTCCACACGCTTAGTAATCAGTATTGATCCTATTGAACTAGTAACTGGAAATTGAAGATATTGGGAGAATCATATGTTTTCAGGTATACTTTTGTTAGATGAACTTTGGTATTATGTAGACCATACTTATGTGCATTGGTTGATTCAATATTTGCGTTGTTGGACAATATGGGTTGCTCTTTTTTCTTTTTCTGCCTAGATAGTCATATCTTGTTATTAATTTAACTGGGGCGTGATGAAGGCCTGGGCAAGTCCAGATGTCAACTGCAAGCAGCGCACAGAGGCTGACAACAGATGATGCCTTGTCCTATCTCAAAAGTGTAAAGGAAATTTTTCAAGACAAAAGGGATAAATATGAGGAGTTTCTTGATATAATGAAAAAATTTAAGTCTCAAAGGTAGAAGAAGCCCGTCCCCTTTTTTTATCTTTCTTTGCAGTACAATCTCAGCTTTTTTATTTCAACGATTCTGCTTCCTCTTTGCATTGTTATTTGCAGGCTTGATACATCTGGTGTTATATTGAGAGTGAAGGAGTTATTCAAAGGTAATCGAGACCTAATTTTAGGTTTCAATACATTTTTGCCCAAGGGATATGAAATCACCCTCCCACTGGAGGACGAACCATTTCTGAAAAAGAAACCTGTAAAATTTGAAGAAGCATTCGGTTTTGTAACCAAACTCAAGGTACAAGTGTTGAAGCATCATAAGACTGCAATCCACAGTTCCCCATGATTCCATTAGACATGATAAACTAAACTACTTTAAAAAATAATTGCAGGCTAGATTCCAAGGCGATGATCATGTGTACAAAGCTTTCCTTGACATTTTAAATATGTACAGAAAAGAGAGTAAGTCTATTAGAGAGGTTTACCAGGAGGTATGCTAAAAAAAATTCATAGTCTTCAGTATATTGTAACAGTGTCTGCAATGAAGGCAATTTGATAGTTGTCATTGGTTAATGTTTCCTTGTAGGTTTCAGTTCTTTTTCAGGACCATCCTGACATACTTGTCGAATTCACTCATTTTTTACCTGAGACTTCTAGCTCTGTCTCTGTTAATTATGCTCAGTCTCTTAAGAATCGCATCATACCTGGAGATGATAGAGGCTCTCCGATGACCATAGCGAGGTCCACTCATATTGAAAAGGTTGTCTCTCTATAGTGAAGTTGTACTAATTGTTTCTCAGCGGAAATATATGATGCTAATTTTTACTTGTCCAGAAGCCTGCTGTTTGTGACCTGTACATCAGTCATCATGATTCAGAGAAGTGGAACCATGTTGGAAAAGAAAAGGAGAGGGAAGAAGACAGGGACAAAAATGAGTGGGAAGAAGATGATAACTTAGGTCACAAAAGGAAATCTGCTCGCCGTGATGATTCTGCTGCCGAACAGTTTCATAGAGGTAGGAAAGATGCTGAACGCATTGTTTGCAAGCTCAAATGCACCCGCATTTGATGATTTATGTTAGTTGCATGGCTAGTATTAAAAGATTTGATACCTCGTTCTTGTTTTAGATTCATGTTACTGTAACGCCAATGATCATGTCACCAAGACCTTCGTTTTGGTTTTCGTGGAAAATTAGTTAGAGAATATCTGTTTGTGTGTGTAAGGGAAGGTCTCACGTTCATATTGTTATTTGGACACTGAGATGAATACCATGATGAGTAAGTTGCAGATTAGGAATGAAAATTCCATATTTGAATATTTTGCAGTGATAGATGTATGTCTAAGGGAACTGGGCCACAAATTTAGCTACTCAGGTGAAATCCTCACGAGGGGAAAAAGCTAATAAATTTCAAATATTTTGCTCAGGAATGCAGGATATGGAGTCCGCTTTCCGGGAGAAAGTGAAGGATCGATTACAGGACCCTGAAACTGATAAGAAATTTTCAGATTGCATGCGTTCTTTTATAAGCAAGTTTTTCACAGCAACTCAATTTCAAAAGCTGGTGATCCTTTTCTCCAATTGCCTCTGAATAATGTTATACACCCTCAGCTCATATATGTTTTCTGTTTCTGTTCTGTTATATCTTGAAGTAATGCCTCATCATATTATTGCTACTTTGAATTTAAATATTATCACATGTGACCTAATAAGCTTTTGTATGCTACTTTGATGACCTAATAAGCTGAAGCTTCTTTCTGCCATTGCATTCGCGGGGGGATTGCTCTGGGTTTATCCGACTCTAGAAAAATTAAATCACATATTGAGGAAAGTTGGATAACTTTGCCAGATGCTTAGCAACTGATTAATTGTAAACACAATTGAGCTATATCTTTTCACATAATGTTTTGGTTATCGAATATTAGCGTGCAATCTATACTTACTGATTGAGTTACACGACATAAATATATGGACTCTGTGAAGACATGCAATGATACAATTCTCATTCAAAGACTGAAGCTTGCCAATATATCTGATGTTAATAATATGGTCATATGGATTGTTGAGATCTTAGGTTTAGTCATCGCATAGTACTTATTGAGAGCTTAAAACCACTTCTGATTTAGCTAAGGTTGAGGTTGTTTCAATTAATGTGTCATGTTTCCAAGAAAGAAAAATCCTTGATGCTCAACTTGTACAAAGAAATTTCATTATCAAGTGCACAAATTTTCATCTTCTTTGACAGTAAGGCTATATGTTCATTTTATTGCTTGATGATATTTCCCATGTATGTCTGATTGTTAGCATTGATGATAAATCTGAAAAGTATGATATAAAATGACATAAATCACACAAACCTAGGACAACAATAAAATTCTTGAAAATTACTAACTGAACAATAAGTGGAGTGGAAGTTACTAGAATTTGGTCCAGTTTTTGCCCCCACTGTGTTGAAACATGAGATGAGATATGAGAGATTGGCAGTCATTTTCGTTATGTATTTCCTTGATGTTCTGGTTCCACCAATCTGAAGGGGTTATTTATCATGTCAGGTAACTAGCTTACTTGGAAAACATCCTGATGTTGTGGAGGCATGTGAAGATTTTGTAGCTTATGTTGAGAAGAATGGTAATCAAATATGATGGCAGCCTGCTATTTGTACTTCCAACTTTTTGCATATGTATTTGTTTGCCTATTCTTCAAGTTATTTGTACGGGATTTGCAGTCATCTTCTAAGGCTTTTCCACTGTGAAATTTTGGTCTCCATCAAATGTATTGAAGATTATTTTCTGTCATGCTGACAGTTATCTCATACATTTTTAAACTATGTTACGAATTTCTAAAGGAAAGAATTTGTTCAAAAATAGTTAAACATTTATCTTAATTATGTTGAATGATATGTAAAGTGTGACCAATTTGCTCATACCAGGAAGCTTGCAGAATAATAGACAAGTTTTCAGATCTTTAAAGGTTGATAGAGATGGAGACAATCATGACAGGGAAGATGGAGAGAAAACTAAGGACTATGATATCAGAGAAAGGAATGGACACGATAGAGGTGCTAAAGATATCCTAGGACAGAAGATGCCTTCATATGCAAGCAAAGAGAAGTTTATGACAAAACCCATTCAAGAACTTGATTTGTCTAACTGCGAGAGCTGCACTCCAAGTTATCGGCTTCTTCCAGATAATGTAAATTTTCTTAAATATTTTTGTAACTGAGGATTTAGTATTTTACTCATCTCGTTGGCGTGTCATATGACAGTATCCGATCCCATCAGCAAGCTGGAGAACAGAGATTGGTAATCAAGTGCTGAATGATCACTGGGTGTCTGTCACTTCAGGAAGTGAGGATTACTCATTCAAACACATGCGAAAGAATCAGTATGAAGAAAGCTTGTTCCGGTGTGAGGATGATAGGTAGATACTCAAAACTCTATCTAGTATCTTTCTCATGGCATCACAGCTTGTTGAATATACTCCCCCTGATCTCTGCTGCTCCAACATATGCTTGATGTTTCCACCTTCTATAGTAGAAGTTTGTTACTTTTGGATGCTTGAATATATTTCCCTGAAATTATATTTCCACATGGAATGTCAATAGGTAGCTAAGACAAGTTATTTGCTATTTGAAGCGTCTTCTTTCTTTCTGTTTCCTTCATATGGAGTTTTAAAAGGGTTCTGTTGATTTATATGTTTATGTGTTAAAATTGGCAAATTTGTGGTCTGATTTTGGTTCCAGGTTTGAACTTGACATGTTGTTAGAATCTGTGAAAGCAACAGCCAAGCGTGTTGAAGAACTCATTGACAGTATGAATGATAATAAGACAGAAGGTTCACTTCGTATTGAAGATCATTTAACAGGTATAGTAAGTGTCAGATGACTCTTTATAGTATACATTGTGCTGTAAAATTAATGGCCCTTTTATCTTTTTCTTGTTGTTCTTCTTTACCCTCCTCTTCAGCACTTAACATACGGTGCATTGAACGTTTGTATGGTGACCATGGGCTTGATGTATTGGATGTATTGAGGAGGAATGCACCACTTGCACTGTCAGTTATTTTAACCCGGTTGAAGCAGAAGCAGGACGAATGGGAAAGATGCCGTGCTGATTTTAATAAAGTTTGGGCTGAAATTTATGCTAAGAACTACCACAAGTCACTTGATCACAGGAGCTTCTACTTTAAGCAGCAGGATACAAAGAACTTGAGCACTAAAGGTAACTAGGCTGATATTATTTCACTTTATTCCTTTGCCATGATGTACAAGGCTATGTTTCTTCTTCCCCTTGTTCTTGAAGTTCTGTTGTGTGGTAAATGATAATGCACAAAATCAATTATAAGAGATGTTAACTGGAAATATTGTTATCCCTTCGCCACAAACATGATCAAACCCATTTTATTGGTTTGTCCTCTAAGCTAGCTGGAATCTGGAGTGTCAATTAGTCATGAGAATTTTGAGGTGGGTAATAGATGCGGGGCGCACACAGATGTCTTGCAAAATGTAAATGTCCGGTGGAGTTTTGTACTCCTGTAAATCTGGTCCGGTTGACTTACTGGTTTGTCCTTTGTGCTAGCTGGAGTTTTATGATTCATAGTTTTTAAGATTTTGGTCCATGTAGAGGTTGTTTGGTCCTTCCGGTGAGGTTTATTGCACAAGTCGCAACTCCACATACTTTTTTTAATTACTTTTCCCTTTCTGCCCTTCAGATATTAATTATATTTTCACCTATTCAGCGTGCAGTTACACGTAATAATTGTTTGTCGTGTTCAGAGTTGGCATCATTAAAGTTTCTCCTGTGGTCTTTATTTTCATCGCCTTCCTCTTGTTCTTCGTCTTCTCCATTCCTTGTTTCTCTTTCTTCTTTTTATCCCATTTGTATTCGACTGGTTTTACCTGCTCTCCTGCATAAATGGGAATGCAAAACTTACGTGACTTTTATTTATCGGAGTCAGGTATCGCTGGTGCTTCTATCTTCTTGCATTTCATTTCTTTCTAATTGCTTCCTGTATGTTTTAAGACTTGAATTAATGGCAACATTCCTTTTATTTCTGTCATCGAAGTTAGTCCTGTTTTTAAGTTAACAATCACTCATTTATTTCAATCTAATAAGGAATATACAGTTTTACTGTGCTCCTGGATGTTAGTTTCTTCAATTTCCTTTTTATGGATTTAAAACATCTTGATCTGCGCGGTTGTTGCTTTCTGATGAATTATTTTGATTCTGTGTCATGATCTCTTTCTCCCCACACCCCACACCACCCCTCTCCATGATGGTGGTTCTTGTTGTTCTTATGTATTTATTTATTTATTTATCTATATATTTATTTATATTTATTTTTATTTATTTATTTGTTTGTTTGTTTCTTTATTTTTTTGTGTGTTTTAGTGCGTGTGAGTGTGTGGTAGAAAGTTCCAGAATGAGTTCCATGTTGTGGAATTAAGTTGGTATGATATCAAATGATATCTATTCCAGTAAACACATCTTTGTAACATCCAAATCCGCGCACTAAATGTTTTGCTAATATGCTGCCATCACATAGTTGATGTGGATGTGACTAATGGATAAAAAAATTGAACTCCCAATATTTTTCTAGTTGCATGTAGAGCAGACGTCTGAACAGCTTCTGAATGCATGGACACTGTTTTTGTTATACACTACCTAGATCTTTCTTGAAACTCAAAATGATTATAGATGTATAGAATCACTTATTTCTTCTTTTCTGCTTCCAGATCTATGCATCTGAGTCAATTTTATTTCATTTTTTGGTGATAAAAAGACTTGGTATCTCAGTTGAGATGGCTAATTAGTTTGTTGGGCCTGCTTTATTTCTCTTTTGATATGCTTGCTTGCGACGTTGACCAACTTGACCTTTTTTATTATTTATAAATCGCAAGTTTGTTGATACTTATTTTAGTTTTCAACTAATATATTTTTTCCAATTAATTGAAACACCATCTATGATTTGATGCATGTCAATCTGTGATGAGAACATTTTATCTGTGAATTTAGCTGCTACATAAGTTTTAGACCTAATCCTTTTGAGGCTTGGTCTCATGACAACAACAAGAGTGGCAGAAGTTGGTTTTAGTCCATAGAGTTGTATTTATGAGGACAGGCTGCCTTATTACTGCAAACTTTATTCACCCCTATTATTTGTCAAATAAACAGGTTTTAACTCACCATCTATTTTTTAAAATTATTCCATTCAGCACTGTTAGCTGAGATCAAAGAGATGAGTGAAAAGAATCAAAGTGAAGATGACATTGTCCTCTCAATTGGTGCTGGGCATAAACAGCCCATTAAACCTCATATGGAATTTGAGTATCCTGACCTGGACCTCCAAGAAGATGTATATCAGCTAATCATATATTCTTGTGGAGAAATGTGTACACCTGAACAGTTTGACAAAGTCATGAAGGTTTGGATGATCTTCTTTGAGCCACTACTCGGTATTACTTCGCGTCCTCCCAATGCAGAGGACAATGGCTACGTTGTTGAGGGGTTTGTGGCTGACAATCATATAAAGCAGAATTTGAAAAATGTTGGTGAAGAGAATAACTGTCAGTCTGATGGGGCTGCTTACTGCAAACCTTCAGATATGTTGGAAAATGGAGGCAAAGATAATGTTGCTAGTAAGAGCAATATGTCATGTAATGCATCTCCAGGCACTGCAGAAGAAAAGAGCATCAACGACGAAAATGCATCAGCACTAGCTACACTGAAGGGTAACTTTAAGCTACCTATTATTGGTGCTATTGCTGTCTCTAGTCATTTTTCCTTATTAAGAGTTGAGATTTTAAATACTTTGATTAATGTTGTCTATTTCTCCTCTATCAGGAACTGGCCAGGCAAATTCTGATTGTGGGACTGGGCTGATTCCTAGTCAATCCCAGGTACATTGAAGTATTTGAGTGATACTAACTTGTTGAAATTTGTTGTTAATTGTTTGAACAAGTTCTCTTCAATTTGTGTTTAAGTCAATGATATGTACTTCCTTTGGTTCTTAAACTGTGAAAAATTACATTGATAAATTTTTAAACAAAATGACGTGGAATTAAGATTGGTTAATATTTGATTCCATCTACGTGAAATTTATGCATCCCTTGAGAGCTGGATATATTTTTTCGCCTTGAGTGCACAGTTATTACAACAATGCTGAGTTGAAGTCAACTTCAATTTCATTGGACTATTTTATTTCGATAGCCTCAGTAGCTACGCCTAAAAGCTTTTGTTTTTAACTTATGAAAATGGGTATGCATCTAGCTCTTCTTTTTGGCAACTTCTGAATGAGTTCTCATTATCTTCTTTAAATATTTTCCTTTTTCTCCCTCACTAATGCCTTGAGTTCCTGCAGGATGGTGTTACTGCAAACCTTCCTACATCTTCAACTGGCACTGCACCTGAAGAGATCAAAGAAGAGGGTGAGTTATCCCCTAACGGAAATGTGGAAGAGAATAACTTTGCAGCATCTGGAGATACTGATACCAAAGGAGTGGAGACTCCTTGTAAAAGTGATCCAATTAATGGGGGAATAGGAGAATATATGTGTATTGAGGAGGCAGGAGAAGAAACTGATGCTCATGCTGATGACGAAAGCGCTCAGGGCTCATCAGAAAGTGAGCATGCTTCAGGAAATGGCGATGTTTTAGGAAGTGACTCTGCTAATGGAGAAGAGTGCTCTCCTGAAGATGGTGCCCATGATAAAAAGGGTGAGAGTGATGGAGAGGCAGACAGTGTCGTGAATGCCAATGACGCTGAAGGAACTATGCCGTTTCCTGATCGTCTTCTACAAACAGTGAAGCCTCTTAAAATGGAAGTCCCGAAGGAATTACATCACAAAGAGGAGAATTATCGGGTCTTTTATGGAAATGATTCCTTCTATTTGGTTCTCAGGCTTCACCAGGTAAGGTTAATTGTGATTGATGTTATACAGGAGGCTTAACCTTTATAACTCAATTTTGGGGTCTCTATTACAGTCATTAAATTATCTCTAACTTGTTTCCTCGTCTCACAGATGTTGTACGAAAGAATGCACATTGCCAAGCTGCATTCTTCATCTCCCGAAAATAAGTGGAGGATTCTAAATGATTCAGATCAAACAGATTTATATGCTAGGTAATTTATCTAGATGTTATTGTTGCTTACTCTTTGTTTGGGATGAAGCTCGTATAAACACTACTTGGTAAACTTTTAACTCGTGATTTGGAACAGATTTAAGAATGCATTACGCAACCTGCTGAGTGGGGCCTTCGATAACGCAAGGTTTGAGGATGAGTGTCGAGCTATTATTGGTGCTCAATCTTACATCCTTTTTACATTAGACAAGCTGATACATAAACTTGTCAAACAGGTTATTGCATAATATTACTTTTCTATTTCTTTGGTGTACTGTTGTCTCTACAGTTTGTGAACTTGGCTGTTATTTCCACAGCTGCAAATAATCGTAACTGAGGAGGCGGACACCAGGCTCCTCCAACTCCGTACATATGAAAGCTCAAGAAGTCCTGGAACATTTTCTGATGCTGTTTACCATCAGAATGCTCGTTTTATTCTTCCGGATGATAACTTGTATCGAATAGAAAGCGTAGGTTTTGTTTGCTTTTGGCTTCTGTTTTCGCCATTGTTTTTAACTGCATCATAACATATAAAAATGGACTGATGCAGTTCCCTAGTGTAAAGCGTCTGACCATACAGTTGATGAAAAACGAACATGATAAACTCGACCCCATGGCTGTCTCCATGGACCCCTACTTTGCAGCTTATATGAGTGATCTACTCTCAGTTGCCCCTGAAAGAATGGCAAGACCTGGGGTATTCTTGAAGAGGTAGGATTTCAAGCAAACAAAAAAAAGTTAATTATCGAGTTTAAGTGGTTGCAGATATGTTAATCCAAGCTCAATTTGCAGAAATAAAAAGATATTTTTAACCGGAGATGAGATGTCTGATACTGCCAAAGCCCTGGAAGGGGTTATAATTCATAACGGTGTGGAAGTGAAGGTGAACTGCAACTCGTTGAAGGTGACGCTTCATATTCTTCTGCTTTTTCGTTCTGCATATGTGTATATCCTAGTCCACTGTTTTACTGATTGTTACTTGGAATTACGTCTTAGGTGTCTTATGTTTTAGACACAGAGGATTTCTTTTATCGAACAAGAAAAAGGAGAAGGGTTCTGTACAGCAGTGGTTCCAATGGCTGCCGACGCAGAGCCAAAGGTTGCAAGTTGTATAGTTGATTGTGAAGGAATAGGTACTATGTTCCTTCATTGCTATGTTTTTGAATAAAGGGGATGAAAGGAGAGCCTTTGTTGTAATAAAACTTGAGTTATTATGTTGTAATGTAAATGGACAACCTACTCTACCCTTTCATTCACTGTAATTCAGACCAAATTTTGGTAATGCAGTTTCTGCATTCTTCCCATATTATTATTATTATTACTGCTACTGCTGTTGCTGCTGCTGCTGCTAACTCCCTTAAACATCTTGGATTCACTGGCTGCTCTCCTACATCTAACTGCCATATGACAATATGATCCACATCAACCTCTCCAAAATGCTGTGGTGCATACTGAAACTGCCAAAAAGATTACAAAAATGTAATATTGATGCAAGAGAGCACCCTTATGAAGTTATATGTTACTGCAAGTTTTCGGAGGAAAAAAAAAAGCAATTTTGAACCATAACAAATAATATAAAAATCAATCATCCATATGCATAAAAAATCAATTAGCAGAATTAATACGATAAACAGATTACATGTTATTAGTGTAATCTCCTTTCTCCTTACCTTAAAAGTATAGATGATTTCTTATAAAATAATGTAGTGACAAAAAAATCCTTCTCCTATATAATTCTACTTAATATAATAGTGGAATCCTCTATAAATAGTATTTTCAGCATTTTCCCGCCCCTATTTATAATATTACAATAATGCAAATGTAGTTAAAAAACAACTATTGTTCAGTTTCCAAATGTAGAGATAATATTTGCAATTTTTGTAAAGAACAAAAAGATGTGGTGGATAAACAACATGCATCGACGTTAGAGATGGAAAACTTTAGAGGTATGTTTTCTGTAGCTCCCTCCCCCCCTCCCCCCAATCAGATTTTTGAAAATATTTCTCCAACATCCTAGAGAGGCAAAAATACATTTTCTATTCATAATTCAATTTCTACTTACAACATACATAAATCAATAATTTTTTTCTCATTATTAATCTGATACTCTTATCAAATATTTTGATATAATTTAAAATAAATAATTATTTGTTGGTCGATTGTTGAGCTTGCATTCGAATATTTATTGTGGGATGAAGTATTTGTATTGAATTCAAGCAACAAAAAAAAAAAAAAAAAAAAAAATTCCTTACGAAATAAAATGTTATTAGATAATTAATTTTTTTAATTAATTGAATATTTGATTAATTATATTTACCTATTTGATTTTTATTTTTCCTAAAATAATTTATATTTTAAATCGTGCACCGCTCGATGTTGAATTTCTAGTATTATAGTATGTTAATTCAGTTTATATCATTACAATAAATCAGCTGGCGGTAGGTTCAATAACATTATAATTCTAATATAATTGAGTGAGATTGAAAGATTTTTTCTAAAAAGCCCATGGATTGAGATTGAACAAGTCATATTGACTTGTATTAGTTAATTAGTATTCATGCATTATGCATGTTTATATTTTTATAATTATAAAAGTATGGAAAATGAGTAATTTTAAAAGACATTTATTTTGTATGCTAGTTGTACGGATCTTAGATTCATGCAAATTTGGATCATGCGTAGTTTTTCAAGTAAAATGTATTAGTATTTATGCCGGAGAATATTAGTTATTTTGAAGAAATGTATTATGTTAAAAGGTAATACATCTCTTCAGAACAAGTAATATCTTTCAATATAAATAGAGATACTTTTTCATGGATCCGCTCTTTATATCCCAATTACACGGATCTAAAATATGTGCACCATGACCATGAGAATTAATGTTTTAAGAGTTAACCTTTGAATATGGAAGATGTCCAAGACAATTTTATTCAAATATAAAATTTGGGTTAATTCAAACCTTGCTATTAATCTTCTCTCGCCAGAAACCTTTATAAATAGAAAACAATTCAACACAAACTGGTCATCTCTTGTCATGGCAATTTCAAAAGTTACAATATTTACTCTAGTTGTCATCTTTTCGTGCTTATGGGCAGCTTCTGCCGATGAACATGAAGATTTTATCGAATGTCTCTGAAAATTTGACAACTACTCTAGTTCGAACGTTGTTTATAACTCAAGCAACTCATCTTACTCTTTCATTCTAAATTTTCTATCTGGAACCTAAGATTCATGTCAGAATCTACACCTGTGAAGAGTTAAGCTCAAATAATCATTTGAAGTTATTAAGCATCAGTTAGAAGGAGCTTAATATGGTTAAATCTCAATCAAAGGATCATTGGAAGTCATTTAAATCAGGTTTAACACAAGAAGAAGTTATCATGCAGTGTTCGGTCCATTACTGGCCGAATTATGACTCAGTTCTCAAACCGGCTCTGGCCGAGTTGGTTGAGCCCTGTTCGGTTCAATAACGGTTATTAGTGGCCGAGAATTGCATATAACCGTTTCTGTTTCTGTTAAAGCTGTTTTGGGAGTATATGGCGGTTGTCAAGGGCCTTGATTGGTTAGGTGGATGACGGTTACTTGGTATAAGTGGAAAAAACCGTGAATCATGTAGCTCATAACACAGAATTTGACATAGAGAGAAGAAAGAGAGGGTGAGATTCAAAGAGAAGAAAATGCATTGTAGCTTGGCTAGTTTTCTTTTCTGGTTTTGATCTTGTTTGAACCTCTTGTACGTGTTCTTCTTGGAATCAATAAAGGTGTGAGAGTTTGATGCCGTGGATGTAGGATTCTCATTGAATCCGAACCACGTAATTCTTCTTGTTCTTTACTTTTCATTGATTTTGAATTCATTTCATCATAGTTGAGTGTGTTTTGAATCTTGGGTAGTTATTGTGTTCTTGTGAGTTTTCTGAACCAAATTACAACAAGTGGCGCCGTCTGTGGGAACGCCATGACTACAGCTCGATTTGATGTGGAGAAATTCAACGGGAATTCAGATTTTGGATTATGGAAAGTCAAGATGAAGGCACTCTTGGTGCAGCAGGGCCTTCAAGTTGCTCTAAAGGGAGAAGACGATCTCCCTATTGCAATGAAACCAGAAGAGAGGCAATCCGTGCTGGAAAGAGCTCACAGCACCATTATCTTAAGCCTTGGGGATAAGGCCTTAAGAGAAGTATCCAAAGAAACTACTGCAAAAGGTGTTTGGGAAAAATTGGATCAAGTTTACATGGTAAAATCTGTAGCAAACAGACTCTACATGAAGCAGAAGTTGTTTGCTTACAAGATGTTTGAAGAAAAGTCTATCACAGATCAGATAGATGAATTCAAGAAAATCCTGGATGATTTGGAAAACATTGAAGTCAATATGGAAGATGAAGACAAGGCCCTGATCCTATTGAGTTCTTTGCCCAAGTCATATGAAAACCTGAAGGATGCTCTCCTATTTGGGAGTAAAACTAGACTGACTTTGCTGGAAGTAGAAGGAGCTCTAAGATCCAAAGAGCTGCAAAAAGGAGTTGATAATCATCAAAGTGAAAGGCAAGCTGAAGGACTGATTATCAAGAAGGCATTCCACAAGAAACAAGCCAATCAGAAGAACCAGCAGAATTGGAAGAAAGGGGCACAATCTCAGGAAACTGACAAAGAAACCAGAAAGTGTTTTAAATGTCACAATGTGGGTCACCTGGCAAAAGATTGCCCCACTAAGGCAAAGAATCAACCCAAGAAACCTCAGAATCAACATCAGAAACATCAACCGGCCAAACCTACTGCAGACATGACTGAAGCCAAAGGTGATACAGATTATGCAGAGGTATTAACTATCTCCTCAAACCCTGTATCCTCTGAATGGGTGCTAGATTCAGGATGTTCTTTTCACATCTGTCCTATTAAAGAGTGGTTCAAAACTATAAAGTATATAGATGGAGGATCTGTGCTGTTAGGTAATGATGTTGAATGTAGGGTAAGAGGAATTGGATCAGTTATGATCAAGATGTTTGATGGAGCTGTTAGAATCTTGGAACATGTGAGGTTTGTACCTCAACTTAAGAGGAATCTTATATCCCTTGGAATGTTAGATTCATTAGGATATAAGTTCCAATCTGAAGGTGGAGTTCTAACAGTGTCAAAGGGGTCATTGGAAGTGATCAAAGCTGTGAAAAGAAATGAACTGTACTTCCTTCAGGGAAATACAGTCCTGGGAGAAGTGTCCATGGCAAAAGAAAGAGATAATACTCTTCTTTGGCACAAAAGACTAGCTCACATAAGTGAAAAGGGCCTGGAAGAGCTGAGTAAACAGAATCTACTTTGTGGGGATAAAATCACTCACATGGACTTATGTGAGTCATGTGTATATGGCAAAGCAAAGAAACTGAAGTTTAACAAATCAGAACACACAACAAATGACAAGCTGGACTACATACATGCAGATCTCTGGGGTCCATCCAAGGTGCAAACACTCAGTGGAGGAAGATATTTTCTGTCAATCATAGATGACTACTCAAGGAAAGTCTGGGTATACATTCTGAAAACCAAAGGTGACACTCTACAGAAGTTCAAAGACTGGGTCATTGAGGTGGAAAATCAAACTGGGAAACACATAAAACACCTCAGAACAGACAATGGTCTAGAGTTTGTTTCTGAAGAGTTTAATGAGTTTTGCAGAGGAAAGGGTATCAAGAGACATAAAACGGTTGCAGGTACTCCTCAGCAAAATGGGTTGGTGGAAAGGATGAACAGGACTCTCCTAGAAAGAGTAAGGTGTATGATGATCAGTGCTGGAGTAAGCAAAAGCTTCTGGGGGGAAGCTGTCACAACTGCTGCTTTTTTAATAAATAGATCCCCCTCCACTGCTCTGTCTTTCAAAACCCCTGAAGAAATGTGGAGTGGGAAACCAGCTAGTTATTCAGAGTTGAAGGTGTTTGGTTGCTTAGCCTATGCACACACAAAACAAGACAAATTAGAGCCAAGAGCTCTAAAGTGTATCTTCTTGGGATACCCTCAAGGAGTGAAAGGGTTTAAACTATGGTGTATTGAACCAGGTAATCAGAAGTGCTTGATCAGTAGAGATGTCATATTTGAAGAGTCAAAGATGCCACTTCTGAAGGAAAACAACAGAGAGACCAACAGCTCAAATTCCTATCAAGCTCAGCTTGAGGTGGAGCTTGATAATACAAAACCACAACTGGAACCTGATGTAAATACAGAAGGTGACACTCTAGAGGATGAAGAAGCTGATACAATAAGATCATACCAGCTAGTGAGAGATAGACAGAGAAGGCAAATACATGCACCTCAAAGATATGGACAAGCTGATATAGTGTCTTATGCTTTATATACTGCTCTAGAAGTTGAAAGCTCTGAACCAGAATCTTATCAAGAAGCAATGAGGAGCTCTGAAAGTGATAAGTGGACAGTGGCAATACAAGAAGAGCTGTTATCCTTGGAAAAGAACTCCACCTGGAAAGTAGTAGATAAACCAAAATCACAGAAACTTGTGGGTTGCAAATGGATCTTTAAAAGGAAGATAGAGTCCTCAAAACCAGCAAAACTCAGATATAAGGCCAGATTAGTTGCAAAAGGATTCACTCAGAAAGAAGGGACAGATTATACAGAGATATTCTCACCTGTTGTGAAACACTGCTCAATAAGAATCTTACTTGCTTTGGTAGCTCAGTATAACCTTTATCTACACCAGATGGATGTGACTACAGCCTTTCTTCATGGAAAGCTTGATGAAGAAATCTATATGAAAATTCCAGAAGGAGTTCATGTCCCAGAACCAGACAAGAAAGCCTGTCTGCTGGAAAAGTCTTTATATGGACTCAAACAGAGTCCCAGACAATGGTACATGAGGTTTGATGAGTTCATGTTGAGAATTGGTTTCAAGAGAAGCAAGTATGATAGTTGTGTATATCTCAAGACCAACTCACAGTCATCAAGGATATTTTTACTCCTTTATGTGGATGACATGTTGATTGCTTGTGAAACTCAAGCTGGTATAATTGAAGTAAAGGAGTTACTGAAGACTGAATTTGAAATGAAGGATCTTGGAGAGGCAAGGAAAATCCTTGGAATGGATATTCTAAGAAACAGGAGTAGAAATGAAGTATTCCTATCTCAACAGGATTACTTAGTTAAAGTCTTAGAAAGATATAATATGCATCAGTGCAAGAGTGTTTCTACACCCCTGGGACAGCATATCAGATTATCTCTTGAGCAATGCCCTAAGTCAAATCAGGAAGAAGGATATATGAGAAGAGTTCCATATGCAAGTGCAGTGGGCAGTGTGATGTATACTATGGTCTGTTGCAGACCAGACCTAGCTCATTCCATGAGCATAGTAAGCAGATATATGGGGAATCTAGGAGCACAACACTGGGAGGCTATGAAATGGGTATTGAGGTATGTTTGAGGCACAACTGATAAGGGGTTGAAGTTTCAGAAGCAAGACAGCTTGGACAATGCATTAACAGGATATGTTGATGCTGATTATGCAGCTAATATTGACACAAGGAAGTCTATCACTGGGTATGTTTTTACCTTATTTGGCACAGCTATCAGTTGGAAAGCATATCATCAGTCAGTAGTAGCTCTGTCAACTACTGAGTCAGAGTATGTGGCACTAACAGAGGCAATCAAAGAAGCAGTATGGTTAAAGGGAATTGTGAAAGAATTTGGTGTGTTCCAACATCAAGTGACTATCTGTTGTGACAGTCAAAGTGCAATACATTTAGCCAAGCATCAGAGTCATCATGAGAAGACAAAGCATATTGATGTAAGACTACATTATGTAAGAGACTTGGTGAGCAAAGGATTGATACATGTAAAGAAGATATCCACTGATGTAAATCCTGCAGATTGTTTCACTAAATCTCTTCCAGCTACAAAGTTTCAATTATGCTTGGATCTTATCAATATGGAAAGTTATGTTGAGGAGCAAGATCAGAAGAAGGTTACTGAGGAAAGTCAGTGACTGGTTTGAAATGATGATTTTGAGCTTAAGGTGGAGAATTGTGAAGAGTTAAGCTCAAATAATCATTTGAAGTTATTAAGCATCAGTTAGAAGGAGCTTAATATGGTTAAATCTCAATCAAAGGATCATTGGAAGTCATTTAAATCAGGTTTAACACAAGAAGAAGTTATCATGCAGTGTTCGGTCCATTACTGGCCGAATTATGACTCAGTTCTCAAACCGGCTCTGGCCGAGTTGGTTGAGCCCTGTTCGGTTCAATAACGGTTATTAGTGGCCGAGAATTGCATATAACCGTTTCTGTTTCTGTTAAAGCTGTTTTGGGAGTATATGGCGGTTGTCAAGGGCCTTGATTGGTTAGGTGGATGACGGTTACTTGGTATAAGTGGAAAAAACCGTGAATCATGTAGCTCATAACACAGAATTTGACATAGAGAGAAGAAAGAGAGGGTGAGATTCAAAGAGAAGAAAATGCATTGTAGCTTGGCTAGTTTTCTTTTCTGGTTTTGATCTTGTTTGAACCTCTTGTACGTGTTCTTCTTGGAATCAATAAAGGTGTGAGAGTTTGATGCCGTGGATGTAGGATTCTCATTGAATCCGAACCACGTAATTCTTCTTGTTCTTTACTTTTCATTGATTTTGAATTCATTTCATCATAGTTGAGTGTGTTTTGAATCTTGGGTAGTTATTGTGTTCTTGTGAGTTTTCTGAACCAAATTACAACAACACCTAAATAGTCCATTATCATAACCCCAGACCATGAAATCCAAATTCCACAAGTCATATACTGCCTAAGAAAACGACCTATAAATTAGAATCCGAAGTAGGGCCATGACGCAGAGGGACTATCTTATGTTTCACAAGTGTCGTTTGTGATAATTGATTTGATCAACTTCAGTGAAGTAACATTTGATGTGAAGGAGAAAACTGCATGGGTCGAAGCTGGTGCAAGTATCGGCTCTTTATACTACAAGATTGCTGAGAAAAGCCCAGTTATAGAGTTTCTTGCTGGAATTTGTCCAACTGTCGGCGTAGGTGGGCATTTCAGTCGAGGAAGGATGGTACATTGTTGAGGAAATACGGCCTAGCTACAGATAATATTATTCATGAACATCAGCGTTAATGGTAGAATCCTTGATAGAAAATCAATGGGTGAAGAATTGTTTTGGGCCATTAGAGGCGGGGGAGGAGCCAGCTTTGGTATGATTATGGTGTGAAACGTACGACTGGTTGAAGTTCCAGAGATAGTAAATGTTTTCACTATCCAAAGGACGTTGGAACAAAAAAATGACTCAACTTATTCATCGTTGGTAATATGTTGCTCCTAAACTCACTCGTGATTTGCTCATTGGAATCCGGACCTTAATGGTTACTTAAGAAAAAAGGAACAATACAACAATTATTGCCACTTTCTTTTCATTGTACCTTGGTGGAGTCAGTTACTTCCATTGATACAAGAAAGATTTCTAGAATTCGGGTTGACAAGAGAAAATTACAACAAAACGAGTTATATCGAAACCGTCATGTATTATTTGAACCTACTGACAGATTCACGTGAGGTTTTGCTCAACAGGACTCTAAATGCTAGTTTAATATACACCAAAATAAAGTCAGATTATGTGCAAGGTTCTATTCCTGAATACAGGTTTGAAGGCCTTTGAGGATTGTACAATAAACCAGAAGCTCCCACAATTGTGACCCTAATGATACCATACGGTGACGAATGGCCGAAATTTTGGAGTCTGCCATTCCTTTTCCTCACAGGGTTGTATAAATTGGCAAACATAGTTATGTGGAGTGAAGACAATGATCAAAATTCAGAAAGGTACATACGTTGGGTCAAAAAGTTTTATAGTTACTTGACCCCTTATGTATCAAAGTCCCCTAGGCTACATATCTAAATTACAGAGATCTTGATATTGGAGTCAATAATAACAAAGGGGAGACAAGTTATGCAAATGCAAGCATTTGGAGTCCAAAATATTTCTGAGATAATTTTGATCGACTTGTTTGGATGAAAACCCTTGTTGATCCACATAATTTCTTCAATTACAAACAAAATATTCGTGAGGAAAGACATATGGTCCACTTTAAAAACATATGGCAATGTATGCTTGTCCGAAGTTAATTTGACTTCGATGGTTGTTGTGTAGGTTGAGAATAAAATGAGGTATATTTAGGATGTTATGTGTCCAAGGAATAACGATTGTTTTCTCAAAATTGCATTTATGAAATAAAATATGTGAAAAGTGGAGTAAATAGTATTTTCAATAAGTTATAGTATAATTCTAATTTATGTGTAAAATTAGTATAACATTAGTCTTTCTTATCCTTTGTAGATAACTAACAAAGTATTTTTACTATTCCCCCTACTAAATATCCTATTACATCTTATTTAATTAAAAAAATCTAGTTTACCCCCTACTAAGAGCATCTCTTGCAGATTGCTAAACTCTATTGTAGATTTTGCACAACTTTATGGCAAAATATGTACTCCTTCTCCCGCACTTTGCACAACTTTTTACACTAAAAAAGATTATTCCTTAAAATTCATTTATTTTACAATTGTATTACTTCATTTGTAAATTATATTATACATGCAATATTATTTCATATAAAATGTTAATATTTATACTTTTACTTTTATATTTTCTAAAATAATCAAGTTAACATGTCAAATTAAACTGAAATTTTTTATTAGATAAATTATTTGTAAATTAATTTTTGTTAGATAAATTATTAATAAGAAAAGAAAATAGAAATACACATCACAATTAAGATAACTACAAAACACTATAAAGAATTATAAAAAAAGGAAAATGAAATTAGTAGCGCAACGTAATAGCTGCGCTATTAGTGTAGCAAAAGAGACGACCCTATATAATAGAGAGTAGATGGCGCAGACTGGTGGAACATTTTTGGGGGCTTTATCGCTACTCTAGCGACTGTTGGAGCTGATATAAATATCCTATTACATCTATTGTAATGGAGAACGGCACAAAAGAGGGGGTTAAGTTATACCGCTCCTTCCCCTACACCCCCAAAACTGAAAACTTAAGTCATTTATGTTTATTATCATTAAGGGCTCTTTTGGTTAGGTTATAAGGTTGTACAAGGATGGGAAAATGATGAGCAGTGGCGACTTATATTGGCTAATACGTTGTTTGGTACACAACAATATTAGTACCCCAGGCCCAGTATTAAGTCCAAGCCCGACCCTATTTTATATTTCCTTAGTATATTAATAATACCTCCACTTTTGGGTGTATTATTTATAGTGTTCATTATAAGATAGTAAAATTGCCATCGAACCTTCAGCAACTAATTACAAAATTTTGTTAAAAGCTTTTCATTCACGAAGAAATAGCTGGAATAACCAAACGCTACTCGCAAACCCTGGAAGGAGTCATCTTCTTCCTTCTGCTACGGCAACAGCAACATCACCCTGTACCAGTTCGTATTGGTAAGGAATTTCCCTAAACATAAACCCTAAGCCTAACACATGTCAATTGCATAATTTTCTTTCACATTTTGGAATTAGGGCACGTTTGCTGCCGACTTAGGGGTGTTCGACCAACCCGCCTACAATTGCGGATATCTCAACATTATTTATTTTTCTAGGTTTGGTATTAATGCAGTAGGTAATATATGTGTGAATTCTATAATTTCTCGTCTTATTGAAACATCTTTCTATTACCCGAGAATTATCTTCATATCTCAAACTATGTGTTGTATGCTTTATATTAACTGCACGTGTTGTTCTGAATTGTGTTGTTTATTTTGTGGGCATGTTGAAGACGCAAAGTCAGAAACATGTTACTGTGAATTTGAGTTATTTTTCCTTACTGATACAAATAGGGCAATTGTGAACATATCAATCTGCGTGAGATGAGAAGTGCACTATCTTATCTCGAATCTAAATTACATTTTGGTAGCAACAGTACCTATTCACTTTAGTTATTCGAATCGTAGAAGGTTGTTAGAAGCAAGAGTTTTCTTGTAAACCTGCTGATCAATTCTGCCTCGAAATTGTTGGTTATGTAGGTATTCATGGACAATGGATGTAGCAGCATTGGTATATCACGTGGACCAAGAGGCAGCATTCGAAGGGTGTGCTTTGATGAAGAAGAAAAAACACTGGTCGTTTACATGAAAAAGTTTGTTGCTAACGGGATGACAGAGGAGAATGGCTATAGGTCTAGGTACCTCAATGTGGTTGAGGCAATATGCAAAAGTTCTTTCCCAGGTCTGACATGCGTGATATGCCCCATATCAACTCCAAACTTCATGTCTAGAAGCGGCAGTACGTCATTGGACGATATAATGGACCGGAGTGGAATTTAATTCGACCCTCAACGTCGTATTCAATGAACGAATGGTTAGTGAATTCCGTAGAAAAGGTTTGTATCATGTTAAAGACGCATTAACTTAAATTAAATTGTCATTAATTTAGTTTGTTTTTGTTTATTAACAATACTTATCTAATTGAATTAGGCGGATCCAAATGCAAAATGTATGTATCGTAAGAAATGCCATCCTACGAAGACTAGAATGTCTTTTTTGCAAAGATCATGCCAACGGGGTACACCAAATATGTAATGGATGTCGTTAATGATTTTTTGAATTCTAAGAAGCGTGGGACGATTGCAGATGAGGAAGAAACACCCTTGGAGGAAGATGAGAACCCAAATACGAACGAGGATAATAACGTGAATCAAGAGGGAAAGATTGATAATGTGAAGCAGAGCAAAGTGAAGAAACATAAGCCATTGGACAATGCCATAGAAGACTTGTACGACCTCTTCCGATCTCTTTCTCATAACAGGAAGGACAAATTGAACAACATAGCACTTTGTATTGGCTACGAGTAAGACAGTGCTAGTTCCCAAAAGAAGGTTTACGACATGTTAACTACTATTCCGGGACTATTTGTCGATGAGAAAGTTGATGTCGCCATGACTTTAGTTCAAAATATTGAATACCAGAAGATGTTCACTGGCTTGCCTAGTGATGCACTTCCAGAGTTCGTTTAAATTACAGCATCGAGGCCAATGAAGGTTTTGCTTTATGGAGATATGAACTTTTGTGCCTTTGTTGCAATGTTGTCGCATTTTGTTGAACCCTTCGTAACGTGTTATGGTTGTTTAAAAAGTTGATCCTAAGATATATATTATCAGCTAATTAAAAATTTGGTTCTTGGTGTTTAACACTGATGGGTCTTTAATTTAATCTAGTATATTGTGGAATGCTAGAAAACTAGTATTTACGTTGTTTTATTCAAGGTAATTTGGTTAGATATTCGGAGATGTTGATTTGCACTGATCTACTTCCAATACTATTTGTAGTTGAGACGAGTTGTCGTAATCAAATTTACTATGGTCTTTCAATTTTTTACATGTTGAAACGGGTTGAATTTTTTTTACATGTTGAGGCAGGATTGCATTTTGGTAACGGATAGATTCATTCAAACAATGTAAAACTCAACAAATCTTATTATCATAGATAAGCTAACATAACCAATTACATACATGGATAGGCTAAACAATGAAAACCTCGACTCATCTCATTATCGTAGATACGCTAATATAACTAGTGTACTGACAATTGTATTGAAGCCAAGATTCCTATTTACCTCAAAGACCCTTACACAACATAAAAAGAATCAAATTAAGCAGACAAACTTTTCAAAGAACTTATCAAGAACTGATCATCAATCCAAATTTAACATAAACGTCATTGTAGGGCATCATTCATCAGTTAGATGGCAATTGCAAGATAAAAACTGAACCAAATTAAAAATACATATAATGATGTTCGTTAACCATATATATCAGCAAATAAATCACATTAAGTAGCATCTTCATCTCCTGCATGCACTCTGGAAGTATTACCAATGTTAGGGGGCTTACGAAACATGAACTGTTAGACACTACCAGTCTTAGCTCCTTCCTAAAGAGCAAGGAATTAGCTAAGGTGGAATTGAACTTCACAATGTATCCCATCAGCTCATTCAAGTCTCGTCTGAAGCCGGACAATACCTCATGAAAACCCTTGACCCCTGTCTCAAGCGCTAACAGTCGTGTATTAATCATATGTTGACACCACCCCCTCTCCCCAATTCTTTTCTTTGGTGGCAAGTTTATTGTACGGACAGGGTGGGGTCGAGTGGAGTCTTGTATGACAAGTTTTCCTTTTGAGAAACATTGAATCCTTGGTTGTTCTTATCAGGTCACGCAGGGATTGAAGTGAGAGAGAGAATATAATAAAGTTGTAGCAGACCATTGTGTGAATACACCAAATTGTGGAGGGCATATATGTCATTTCCTATTTAATACACTATTGTTATACATAATATCATTATTATCAAATACATGTATTATTAATAACAATGAGATTAATCTACCAAACGTGATAATATTAGCCATTATTAGATATACCACAATTTGGTACAATTTTAGTATAATACCTCCCAATCTCATGCATTTAACTAAAAGATAGTACTCTAGTCGTTTCATAATAATATTTTAATTAATTAAATTAGTGAGTTGCACTAAAAGATTTCGTGGACTGTCGATAATTACCACCAAAGAACTTAAGATTTGTATGTGTAATTAATAGTTTCATCATTTTTTAAATGTTGGATCTTCAAGTTCTCATGTTCAGAAGTCATATTTAGGGAAAAATATATATAACTTTCTATAATGAATATATAAAATTTATCAACTTTACCAGAAAATATCAAAACTAGCACACTTTTACGATTCACCTCACGCTCCCTCTGCCCCTTAACCCCACCATCTGCGAAACCTTGCCTTTGCCCCCTCCTCATTCTCTCCCCCATTTCAAAACTCTCTTTCTTTCTCCATCCTCCTTTCATAATTCTCTCTTTCTCTCTCTATCTCTACCATGGAGAAACTCAGGAAACTTTATTTATCTCTCTATTATGGAGAACTTTACAAAAAATTTATAGATCTCAAAACCTCTCACTCCATTTTTTTTCAGAGCTTCACGGTAATTTTCTTTGGAAGATGGAGAAAGTAGTTGGAGGTCAGGGGAGGAATGGATCTACCCAGACGGCGATGGATCTGCCCAACAAGAGGCAACTTTAGTCCTAAAGCGATGAAAGATGGTGTTGGTGGAGTTTCTGACATGTGAACATCGTCGGCATCGGTGGATATTGCATAAAACCATACCTCCATCGCTGTTGTAACTTCAATGGGTCCAAAGCTGAACAGAGAAGAAGAAGTGATGTTGTGTATTTTATTGGGCACGACTTATATTGAACACAGCATGATGTATATTTATTATGGCACGAGCTATATTTATCATGACACGAGTACACAAAATATATTTTTACGCGTGCTTTTTCTCATTGGTTGTGCTAATTCATGGCACGAGTACGCAAAAAATATTTATTCTCGTAGTAAAAACAATATTCTCATGTCGTGACGAACCTAGTGTGCCATGTAAAATATATCGTGCCACTAATTCGTGCCCGACGTCATTCCCATGTTGAGTTGAAGAAGATCATTTTTAGTGTGAGAATTGAAAAGATAAAGAAGGTGATACCAGAGTCTCTGAAAAAGGAGGAGAGAGGGAAAACGTAAAAGTACAATAAATTAGAGAGGAGAGAAAAAATGTGAAAAATTGCAGAAGGAAGACGTTGGTGGGGAGGGGGGGGGGGGAGACTGTGAAAATTGCAGAGGGTGGGAGGGGGTGTGCATGAGATTGGTCACAAAAAGAAAAAAATGTGTTATATTCTATATGTTTTTACAAAATCGTTTGTTTCTATATATTATCCACTACAAAATGTGTTGGATTTGAGAGTTTTCAACATGTTTTATAGTAAAACTCCAAATCCGATAAATCATGACCAAAACAAAGATTCATTTCATTTTCAAACCTTGTTGTCAGGTTCCCAAACACGAAATAATAAAACCCGAACACAAGACACTTTATTTACCATTCTAAATAAGCATGTTAACCCTATCAAAAATCCTATTAGTTCTTTCACGGGTATAATATAGAGGTGGCAAATAGGTCAGGTTGAGACTTGATTATTAAAAAAAAAAAAAAAAATCAACTCGCCCCGATCCGCCAATACGAACCCGATACGTTCAGGTTACGGGTCGACCATCCAACCCGATGCCAACCTAAACTAAAAAATTCATTTATTCTACTTTTTCATAGAAATCTATAATAATTGTTAGGGGAAATTGATCAAAATCCCTGTCTGGTACCACTGTTTATGAAAATAACCTTTCTTTTTAAGTTTATGATAATGTTATACATGTTGTAGAAAAATTAATGAAAATGCACCGTTATCTGCTATTGCAAGTAAACCAACATGTCATATGGTTGATATGGTGTCCATGTGGCTTCATTTCTCTAATATATAATTATTGTACACTTTTTATTACGATTTGGATTACAAAAGAAAAATTCAAAAATAAAACTGAAAAATAATTTTATTTTTTTAAAAGAAAAATTATTACCCATGCTAAAAAAAACCTAAAAATTTATTAAGAAAAATCTATAAAGCTAATAATAAAAATGTTGTAAAATATAAAATATTGTAAATGTCAATAATTATTTTAAAAATATAGATGCTAGTTAAAAATTTTAGAAATTATTTAAAGATCTAGAAATTATTTGTAAAATTAATTTATAAAATTGGAAATAAAACATTTGTTAAAACAAATATAAAATGTGAAAATTATTTTTAAATTTTTTTTTTGGTATAATAGAATATATAATATCAAAAGTAATTTAAAAAGATAATTTAAACTCCTCCTCCCCCAAACGGGCCACATCCCAACCTGAAAACCCCAATTTAAATTATTATTTCATTTTACTATACCAAAATTATTTTTGGTATAAAATATTTTTTTGATATTACTTTTTTTACCACTATTTTGTCATACCAAAAATTAAAATAAAGAAAATCATATTTTATTTCTAAATCATATTTTATATCTTTTAAATACAGGTCTTTAAATAATTTCTATTTTCAAAATTAGCATCTAAATTTTTATAATAATTATCACGCTTTATAATATTTAATATTTTACAGCAATTTTATTACTAATTTTATAGATTACCCTTAAAAAATTATCAGGTTTTAATAATTCTCACAAATATTTAAATTTTTTTCCAGTTTTATTTGAATTTTTCTTTTTATAATCCAAATCATAATGTTAAAATATATATTAATGATACATCAGAAAAATGAAATTACATGAACACCACATCAGTCACTTATTGTCACATCCCTCTATGACTCGTTGATCCATTTACAATAGCAGGCAATAGGGTATTTTCACCAAATTTTTATACAGGGCATTATCTTAAATTAAAAAAGTTAAAGGTTATTTTCATATATAGTGATTACATGCAGGGCATTTTCACCGGTTTTCCTAATTGTTAAAAATCCTAAAATCTGAAAACGCCACAATACACACATGTTAAAATTTTCAAATTACATTTAATGAATACGAAATAATATATTCATGTCCCAAAAGATTAAAATAGACTAAGTAGACAAAACGACTACAAGCCAACAACACAAAATACACATTACACATATCCACAAAATAATTCGGGAATTTGAAAAATAAAATCTAAAATCATAAATAACAGTCCATCACATTACAAATATGTCAAACTTTATACATACCATATTTTTAAAAAATATTGTGCGTTGACCTGCAGGTTGATCTGACCCGATCCAACCCATTTTTTTTGTTGGTCATCGAGTTTGACTCATTTTTTACCCGAACTTGTTTAGAGTCAAACCCTAACGTTCAATTTTTGGGTTCAATTGTGTTGGATTGTTCGAACCGTGTTAGAAATTGCCATCCTAATATAATATGCAGTCTTCCCTTGGTATTCTTTATGCAAACACGAATTTAAATAAAATGACATTGGATTTAAGTTTATGCGGAAATGAGCAAGATAACATGGAAATTTGGCGTTTACGTATTGCACAATTAGATCATGTCTTAGATAGTGTTTTTGTTTACTTGTTTTAAGCAAATCTCTGTTTTTGGTTAAGTTTAGCTAAAACGAGGGTTTGCATACTTCCATCACTTCTGAAATTTAGCATATTTAAACTAAAATCTGAAAGCAGAAGAAATGCTGCTTCTTAGCAAAAACTGTTAGAAAACATATTTTGGTAAACATTACTACAACTTATGAGATCATCACAATTATTTTTTCTTCAAACTTTTTAGTTATAAACATTTTTTCAACAATCTCTAATTTTGTCACTTTCTCAGTGCTAAAAGGCTCAACCAAACAGTCACTAACCCATCCGGCCCCCAAACTAAATAAAAAACTAATAAAACAAAAGTTCCATTTTACATAGAGATCTCTATACCATTTTATGGGCTTATTCTATCCTACCCACTTGGGTAGCTACCCAAGTGGGTGATCTACCGTACACTTGTAAAGTGTATGGAGATCTAATGATTAATTTTATTTTGATCTCCATACACTTTTGGGTGTGTGGTGGATCACCCAAGTGGGGCACTACCCACTTGGGTAGGGTAGAATTTACCCATTTTATGATACAAAGAATTACGTAAGTCAATACCAGAGAATTGGCCAATATCTTTGTCAGTCTGAAATGCTCATCCAACTAATTCACTTATCGGTGGACGGTCCATGACGCCGGATGCTTTAACGGCATTGCTTCGCAGCAGCGGATCAATATCAGGCAGTTTAGGTACCTGCAACCCAGCCCACTCCATACATGAGTACAAAACTAGAAATGAGTTCTTCAAAGTATTCTCAGAAAGATGATACAAAAAACACAGGTGACAGTTGCATGCTTACCTGTGCTAAAAGATCAATTGTTCGTCGTAGAAGTCGTGCTAAATCTCCTTCATCCATGGCACAGTCCATCATGATCTCTTTCCAGGTTAGACCAGAAGCCCACGCTTCAACCATGCCACAGAATTGGCTATCTAAGCAGCAAGAGATCTACAGACCACCACCATACGCTTTATTTAAGTTATATCAAGTGAAAACAGAATGTAGCTTCTTTCCTTTGGTCGAATAAAATTACCTGCACCCCATGCTTTTCCTGGAGTTGTAGAAGTGAATCCCGTTGTTCTTCTAAAAGGGCCAGTACGTTCATTACAGTGGTCGAAGCTTCATATATATAGCTGCCAAGAGAGAGAGAGAGAGATAGAAGGGCAATTGTAACAATAGGAAAGGGAAGGGGGAAAGGGAAACGAGTAAAAGAAATCAATAGTGAATACCTATTGTTTTTCCAAGGTCGAACTTTGATTCCTTCAGATACTAGACTTCCTAAAACAGCAGCAAGCTGTGCAGGTTTCAAGGCGAGGAGAACTTTACTCCGAAGAACCATTGCTAACCAAAGCTCGTTCTCTCCACGGATTGCAGCAGCAGTTTCACCCAGGGGGAATATAACATGTGAGTTGATGTCCAATGCCCTAATTTCGTGAATGACATTGCTGATCTGCAAGACATTAGAAAACCAAACCCAGATAGGAAAGTTGTTATAAAAAGAAAAACGAAAAAAAAAAAATTACCGACCACCAGTAACCTCTACTTTAGCTGAAACACTGAGCCAACTTTAAAATAATAGTTCAGCATCATATACCATACTTACTATTAAATCGTATGAACGTCATATGAGAATGTTTGGCCATAATTACCTGAAGAAACTCCTTCCAGCCAGATGGTTCAATCTGCTCTATTCGGGTAACTAAACGACGTGATCTAGCCTTCAACCTGCGAATCTTCTCTTCGTTGAACTTTGCTACATCTAATATCTTTTTATACTCCCTGAAGCCTTCTGTACGTGCTATCTTTTTCTTCAGACGTGAAACTTTGTTTCTTTGGTCCTTGTAGCATTGGACAGCATTTTGGTATGCTTCAGAGACCTGTAAAACCTAATGCAACAACACAGAGAACCAACTATCAACTTAGGACTAAATAGAGACTGACACTATAAGATACATCCAAAATGCAAATAATCAATAACTTTCCTAGCAAGTTAACAATTTAAAAGTGCAGCTAAGGTCACAACCTTCTATTGCAACTTGCTGAATACTACATGTTAAAGAACCAAAGGAAAGAAACTTATTAGTTATTGGTTACCTCATCATCTTCAGAAAGGCTACTCAAGACAGGCACATTTAAACTCCAAGACCATGTCTCAAGAGATCCTTCCATGCACCAAAGACCACCAAGTTCTGATTCCGCAATCTTTTGCCACTGCATATCTTCTTTATCAAGCAAATTTGTCACTATTTCACGAGGCATGGCATCACCTGGAGACAACGCAACATTGGGAAAACCAGTTTTGTAGATGCTTTGGATCCACTTCTCGGTGAAAAGATACCAAGAGTTATCTGAACCAAGAGCCACATGATAAGATGGTTCGAGGGCATGTTCAGGCGTAGCATCGCCTAAACAAATTTTCTTATTTAGTGCAAATGAATCAGATTCATGAACCTGTAATGCCAAGATAAAGCTATTAGAAGATAGATCTCACAAGAAGTAATATTTGAGTAGAACACGGAACAAGAATAAATTAACAGCAAGAATTTGATGTCAAAAGCCATCTGAATCAAAATACTGCAGACACATAAAAGGTAGAGTTCACTGGGTCAAGCTTACCATATTTTTCAATTTTAAAGTGTTCAGTGAGTCCACCTTCCCCAAATAAACAGCAGGGATTTGATGTTGAACGCCATCTGAATCAGAATGCTGCAGACACATAAAAGGTAGATGCCCATTTCCAAGCTCCTCAAGTAAAGGCTTCAAAGAAAAAATTCTCTCGAGTTCCATCCTCCTTCGAAGTTCAGTCCGAAAACGTTTTTCCGCCTGAGAAAAGAATTTTACTTACACTATGAAGGATGATCAACATATTATATTACAGCCACAACATAGCAGTCCCTAACCTAGGAAGAAGTTTGGGCAAGATACCTTTAGTTCTTCCTGAAGATCAGCAATCTCTTTGTAAGCGGATTGTGATAACAATTTCTGGCTCTTCTTATCAATGGCTTCATCAGTATTTTCTGAAACTAGGATCTCTATCTCAGTCTGTATCTTAGCTAACTCTTCCTTTGCAGCAAGCATGACATTGCTCCCCACATAGTTTCCAAAACTTTGTTCAACCAACTTCCTTGCTTCCTCCAATGTTCGTCCAGACTGTGAGACACTTGAGTTATCTGATTCAGGCGGGGTACGTGTTACCCTAGCTCCCTGCATAGGACGATGTAAGATCTGTACATAATAAAAAATCAAAATACTGAAGAGTGGAAGCATCAAGAGCATACCGCAAGTAGATTAAGCACCATCCCATATGAAGCTGTAAACTGTGACACAAGAGGCTCAAGCCCAGAAAAGAGTACTTTGCAGCACTCTTCAGCTCCTTCATATGGTGTCTGAACAAGAACAACATGACCCCTTTCATCAATGCCTCTACGTCCTGCACGTCCAGCCATTTGAAGCAGTTCATTGGAATTTAAAAGTGTGCGTCCACTATCAATCCTTTTGCTTAGGGATGAAATAACAGCTGTTCTAGCAGGCATGTTGATTCCAGCAGCAAGAGTCTCTGTGGCAAAAACAACCTTCACGAGCCCCTTATTGAAAAGCTCTTCAATGAATGATTTCCAAAGAGGAAGACAACCAGCATGATGAGCAGCAGCACCTCGAAGAAGTCCTTTTGCAGAGGATTCCCTCACAGCGTCGGGATATTGGGCGCGAAATCTCTTCAGGGCAAGCTCTACTTCAGTTATCTCACATTCATCCAATAGATTGTACTCTTCAACATACTGAACAGCAGCATCACAACCCTTTCTGCTAAAGATGAACCAGACTGCTGGAAGCATATCCTTAGCTTTAAGATGCCATAGTGTATCTATAACTTGCGGCACCTATTAAAATCACCAAACCAAAATGAGAAATTTCTGATGCTGACATAATTTTCAATTCGCTATCAACAGAGAATTAGTTCATACCTGTGAACGACGAATAGAGTTCATGTCATGCCTTGAACGTGGAGGCACATCAAACTGATAGTTTCTTGATTTCCGTTTTCTGGGACCCTCGTCCCTGTATAAACTAGCTCCTGATGAATCAAGTTGTAACTGGTTGAGGGACAGCCTCCTGTTCCAGTCAAAATAGATTACAGAAAATTATGAGCGTCACACTTTCTTCAGTGGTTCATGACCACAGAACTGCGGCCAACCAATTATTAGAAAACTATCAGACTGCTCGGGACTCATCCCTTTGACGGAGATGTTGACCTGATGACCCATACGGAGGATAACCCGAACTAAGACTATTTTTGTGGATCTCTATTCTAAGCTATGGAGAGAGAAATAGAGGGTATTTCAAGCCTTGACGCAGAAGTCACTGGTGAAGTTTTCATACAGTTCACTGTCCAAAAAGCTAACTTCTCTTAATAGTGAAACCATTACAAGATAAAAAATGGAATGGGCCGAAAAGTGAAAAGAATTCAGCAAGCATGGAAAATGTTTAGTATACATTTTTTGAGGGTAAGGGAACAGTGGACCATAAGCATTAAAGAATGGAATCTTTGGCCATATAATGCAACAGCCATGTGGAGTCGCCCCGCCTTCCAATATTTATGAGTGAAGGATGTGGTTCGGTCCATATACAAAACACATGAGAACAACCTATGGGCCTGCTAGTATCAGAGCAAAAAAGAGTTAACCAAATGATAGAAGAACACCTATTCATGCCAGTGCCTTTCTCATTGAGAAGTGGTAACAGTGTCGTCTTCGTCGAAAAGTGCCACGTCAATGGGACTGGACGCTTAGATGATGTTACTAACTCAGTTTTTCCATGAATCTTGAAGGATCACAAAGAACAAAGCATTAGAAACAAACAGAAAGTGCACATGAGATAAAGAAAAAGAAGGGGAGCGAGAAAACAAATGTTTGTTTTTCCATTGAAGACACCAGTTGCAGATCAGAAACGAAATAGAATGTCAAAAGATCCCAATTGGAAAAGTCAGAGGAATTTCCATGCATAATGATGAAGAGTATATCTACAAAATTCCAGATACTCCAGTAAAAGACTTCTCGTAGACTAACAAGAACAAAAATTGCATGACAAGCAAAGAGTAGCAGCAGTACCTGACCAATCCAACCTGCCAGCTCATCTGGGTTTGCAACCGTGGCTGACAGACAGATTAGTTGCACTTGTTTGGGGCAATAAATTACCTACATAAGCACCAATTAACAACATATGCAAATGCTTAGATTTTCACTTTATGTAGGTCTAACAACTACTCACAATCTCTTCCCATACTGTACCCCGAGATATGTCACTCAAGTAATGCACTTCATCTAAAACAATCACGTCCACATGGGAAAGTGCACTTTCACAGGAATCCATTCCGACACTGAATACAAACACACCCATCAGAAAACATACAGTAATAAATATTAGAACTACTACAAAAGAATTTTTCTGAAAGAATTTCAGGATCATTTAGTGACATTGGGATTTCATCTAAAAAGAGTAACATGCAGAAAATAATTCACAAGAAAGTTATGAAAACGAAACCGCTTTAAGGACAACGTTGTTATTCTTCCAAGGTCAAGAAGCTATGGGCTGAGTGGTGTCACCAACATACAACAACAAAGTTGTATGGAGCGAACTTTCAAACCCTGTTTTGTACTTCAATATGATGTTGAGCACCCAACAAAAGATCATTAAGAAAAGCATCAATCTTTACCTGTGATACATCATGTTTCGCAATATTTCCGTGGTCATTATCAAAATTTGAGCATCTTTATTGACAGCAGAATCTCCAGTAAGAAGCCCAACATTAGCATCACCAAATGTCTCACTGTGAAACCACACATTACAAATTAAATTAGTGATTCTCGATGTTCTATCAGGAAAAGGTAATGACACTAGCATTCCTTACCGGAAATCACGGAACTTCTGATTTGACAAAGCTTTCAAAGGTGTGGTGTAAAATAATCTCCGTCCTCGGGCTATGGTAGCAACTGCTGCAGCTTCAGCAATCAAGGTTTTGCCACTACTGGTTGGTGCAGAAACTACAACAGAAGAACCTCTCAAGAATGCTTGAATCGATAATCTCTACAAAAGGCAAAAGTGAAGCCTCACAATATTAAATATGCATATAAATCTGAACTATGTTGCGACATGTTCACTTGATAATTTATAGATGTTCTACCTTACCAACATCTAACAATACTGCACATTTATAAGTATGATGCACTATACCACTATCCTAAGTTCCTTTTTTTTTTTATAAGAAACAATTTTTTTATTAATATTCAGAAATTACAAAGGGAAAAGGTTTCCCACTTGATATTCGTACAAAATTCTATCAAAGCTTAAATCTTTTTGCAAATCTGATAAGAAAAGTACAACTTTATATGTGTGTGTGCACTTTCCTCTTATGTTCAAAATCAGTTGATCATAGATTCCATATGACTTATAAATCGCACCCCAGAGGGTCAAGGCTTCAGATCATCGACAAGAAGTGATTCCTTATATGGACTTCCCATGCAAATTTACATAATGAGTAATCCTGGTAGGACTTCCCATGCATCAAAATATGCAAAATTATATTGTCTGAAATCTAGCAGAAAAGTAATCCAATTAAATAAATATATCACATACTCAATACATTCATATGATCAACTCGATTAACTAATATTCTGCATAATCACAGAACAGAACCGCTTATTCATCCATTCATTGAATGTGCAGTCACATGCAGACATCTATGTGCACTTGTAATCAAGTATTATCTTGTGGATGGAAGCAACAAGGAGAGTCAAAATCAACGGAAGCTGGAACTATTGAGTTATCCTTTGACAAAATCACAACCAATAATGACGGTAATAATAAATTTCATTGAGATGGCACAAAAAGACTAAGTTATTATTATCTAGAATTCCCTGCTTTAAAGAAGCCATATTCAATTCTATCGACTGTTTTGATCACTCTAAATTTCAGGTCCAACTATAGCTGGGGCATTTGGGCGAACACATACCTGCATGTGTAATCTGAGATCTCCCATTTATTATCACGTTCCAAACGGTCTTTCAATTTATTCGAACACGTTATGCATACAACATCATATATTTATCGAGCACTTAGCAGCGGAATGAAACACAATACTGACATAGCTTATTTGAACAATACAAGACAAGTGTTATGCTGAGAATCGTTATGCATAAAAACCACACTCAAGTTTAAAGCTCACAAAAATCACCGTAAAATTTATTAGCAAAGCTCATGAAAAATAGAAGACCTGGAATTTATCAATTCTGAAGTTGTAAACCGACGCCAGCTCCTCAACATCTATGATCTCCTCACCAAACTCTCTCACCTCATTCCTAATCCTCTCCACCCTCTGCCACTTGAATTCCTCATATCTCGACTCACCACCGCTAACACTAATATTCTCACCATTAACGCTGCTCCCCTCCGAAACAACGTCGTCCTCTTCATCTTCGTCTTGTTCACTGTCTTCCTCGATTTCACCGGAAACGGCTTCGTACTCTTCGGCCGCCACGTCATCATCGTCATCGTCATCGTATTCTGCTTCGTTTTCATCATCGAATAGCTGAGAAGACGACCCGATAGGCAAAACTGAGGTCTGAAATTTGTAGGGAGCTGTGAAGTGGCGGTGGTACTTAGAGTGGAAAAATTGCAGGGATTTGAAATGGATAGAAGGTTTGAGTAGAGGAGATGGGGAGAGTCTGTTGATACTGTGTACTGGGAAGAGAGAAAGGGTGGGGAGAACAAGGAACGTTCCCATGGCGGGAGAAGATTGAGAATAAGAGATAATTTTGTCCGGAGATTCTTCCAGGCGGTATTCAATAGTTTACTAGTGAAATACGAAATTGCCCCCTCCATCTAAACTTAGGTTAAGTTGAGAGGTACTAGTTTTTTACTTTTTATGGACTCGCAGGTCCATTTCTCGATTTATGGACTCGCAGGTCACTAAGGGCATGTTTGGTTGGGGTTGGCCCAACCTCTCCTCACTTTGGCCAATCCAACCTCATATTTCTTTGAGCTGGTTTGGTCAAGTCGGGGTATTAGGGTTTGGTGGGGGGACATCAATCACAAATCACTACACTACTTTAATCATTCTCCCAATCATTAATAACTATCTCTTACCCATATCACATCACATTTTACAATTAATAATTAAATTTCACACTCCAACCACAACCCCAGCCACCCAACCAAACATCACTCTCTAACACCCCCAGCCACTAACTCCAGCCACTTCCCCCACCCCAGCCACCCCAGTCTCAACCAAACATTGCCTAATTAACTAACTGGTGAGGCAAATTTAATGAACTAGGGTACTGTTCATGGATCACTTAAAATAGTATGCGTGCTTTTTTGGTATTTAGAAAAGTAAGTGAATTCGTCTATGTCACAGGCAAGTTCACCAAAAAATGAGCAGCATTGTTCGAGGGGCGACTTCTATAATTTTTTTTATTTTTTTATTTTTGTTTTGAGAACACGCCTATGCGACAGGCGACATACGTTATATACGTATTCCTATACGCAATGTTGCCCCTGGCAGGGCGACTTCTGTTATTATTATTATTATTTTTTTTTTTTTTATCAATGGATCATTTATTTTTTATCTGAAAATTGTTATTTAATAATGTTAATAGAGTTCTGTGTTCAGGGTTTCGGGTTCGGGTTTCAATAAACTAGTAGTATCAATGATTTTTTTTCTTTAATTTGAGTTGCAACTATCGTTTTTTTTATTTAAGATGTATCGGGCGTAATCGATGTTTAAATACTGTTACAATTAAAATATAATATTTAGGTTTATCACAAATACTTAAAACATGAAGTAGTTTTTACCAAATTGTTACAAACAACTCGAGGGTTACAAGATCTAATATTCATGGCCAGTCCCGCAACTAGTTTTTTTCCTGTTTCGTTGAGCTCTTCCTCTCCGCTCCTCGATAGGGGCATCGGATTCAGTGTCTTGAGCGCGTTGTGATTGACCATCATCTAGTGTGCTGATATTCAAACTAAAAGTTGGTCGACCAGATGAAGATGATGTTTGTCCTAAATATGAGATCGGAGACGTATTCAACTGGCCTGGATGACCTGCCAAATCTTGTTGTTGAGGAAAAATTGGCTCAGTTGTTGTGTAGTTGCCGACCTCCAAGAGCGAAGTGAAGGATTGATCGAACCGCATTGCATCACGATGAGGAGTGAAAAAATCTTGTTTGTCACCATTGGAGGCACATAGTAGCCTGACTGCATGTCCACTTAGGATGCTCATGAACGGTAGAATGTGAAGGCCCGGGGACATCGCTCGACACAGACCTAAATAGATGGTTGTTACGCGAGGTAGAACCACCAACTTGTTGTCTGAAGTTAGCACATGTGGACGTACTGCGTCTTCTCCCTTGTTGGGCCGCGTCATGTGGCATGGGCATCCCTGCCAGGGGGCGACATTGGGTATAGGAATACGTATAACGTACGTCGCCTGTCGCACAGGCGTATTCCAAAAAAAAAAAAATTATAGAAGGGGCGACATTGAACAGTGGTGCTCATTTTTTGGTGAACTCGCATGTGGTACAGGCGAGTTCACTTACTTTTCTAAATACCTTCGCTCTGCATTGAATTTTGAGCCGAAAGTATTCTTGATTATTTCATCCTATCTCGATTGAATCAATTGAATTTTTTTTTTATTGTAAAATTGAAACGTTCCAAACTGAAAAATCAAAATGGAACCAAGTAAAACTGATTTTAAGTATTCAACTATAAAATTTTGTATCAATTAATTCATTTCTTTTGAAACATTATAAATTTTAGTAAATTTTAACAGTACATGTATAATACTACTACAATTTTAGTACTTCATATAAATTATTTAGTTATTAATAATAGAGTAAAATATGTATAATCAATAGTTTTCAGAACAAGCATAAATCTATAGATAGATGAATCAGTTAATATGTTTATATAAAGAAATACATTATATGATATGTATAAATTCAACACTACATTTCTTTAACTCAACAATTAAAATGTATTAATATTTAATTATTTCCATATATAAAGGTCAAAATTCTATACTTGAACTCACTGCATGTATTTATTATTCTACATCTTAATTCCACCATTGATAAATATTAGTAGCGGGGTCGTTGCTCGTTCTCCTCTTCTTTGATTCTCCATCTTTCTCGTGCACTTACATTTTTTTCTTTATATCAATTTTGATTTCACTGTAGTTAGTCATATTAATTTTACTTTTTCCTTTCATAGTCTACTATCCCATATTTTTTGCAATTATTTATAATAAAAAATAGAAAAACATGTGTATGAGACAAAATTTATTGAGATTGCATAACAATAGAGCTCTATAGATGAAAAATATCGATAAAATGTCGAAAGAGCTTATACATGCACACTATTTTAGTTATTTATCTTTTCTCGTAATTTGTAGATAAAATTATATGTTATTTTATTTTTATTAATTTATTTATATTCTAGAAAGATGATAATGTCATAGGTTTAAGGTATTTTACAAAAGTTTACAAAAGTTTTATAAAATGTATTTTTTGAAAAAATGGGAAGCTACAGTAAAATTATTAACAATTTACTTTCATATGAGACAAGAGATTATTATTCTCTTGCCTATTATTTGAATCGATATTTGTTATAAATTCGAAGGAATGTTACTTTTCGAATTATTGATTTGGATGTCATCAAAGACGCACAAGATCAAGGCTTGGGATCTTCAAGGTAAATAAATATGGATTAATCTAGAACTAAACAGTTAAATAGTGAATTATTCAAGAGAAATTGTTTTTTTTTTATTATTATTTAGAGCTGTGCAAAATTGGAACAAAGATCAAAGTGATTGGTACTTTTTTAAGCCACAAAGACGAGAAGTATTTGAGGGAAACACGCACATAGGGAACACACTATTATGGGCAAATTTAATTATATACAGTACTGTCCATCCCATAATTAAAAAAATAAGCGCTTTTTTTTTTTTATTTACAGAAATAAGTGAACTCGCCTCTGGCAGAGGCGAGTTCACAAATTCTGACAATGTCCCATTTGAAGTCGCCCCTGTTCTGTTTAATTTTTTTTTTTTTTTTTTAATTTTTGGTTGAAAACGCCTCTTGTAGAGGCGACATACGGTATACATAAAGTCGGGGCGACATCTTTACTTATTTTTTTTTTTCTTTCTCCAACTACTTTGTTTATTTATTTATATATATATATATATATATTTTTTTTTTTTTTTTATCTAAATAATGATTGTTACTTCTATCCGGTGTAATTGGTCCACCTTGGTCTATCTTTAAGATTTTAATTAAATTTGCCAAAAAAAACGAACGAAAGTTAGATTTTAATTAAATTTGCCAAAAAAAGCGAACGAAAGTTATTTAAATAAACAAGGCAATTTTAACTGAATACGGTATTGTTCACGCACGTATTAAAATAATAAGTGTGCTTTTTTTCTATTTATCAGTTTAAGTGAACTCGCCTGTGCCACAGGTGAGTTCACTTAAATCTGACAATCACTGTTCAATCTCGCGCAGGGGCGAGTTCTTAAAATTTTTCTTTTTTTTTTGGATGAGACTGATCTCGCCTGTGCCATGGGCGAGATCAATTAGATTTTATATATATATATATATATATATATATATATATATATTATCTATTATTTTATTATTTTAGGATTTTATATATATATATATATATATATATATTATCTATGTCTTTTAAAATTCTAAATCCAAATCCAACTCTATTTATATGAATGAGCTCATGATATGGACTATGAAGATTCAGTTTATCCTAAAATAAAATTGTATTTTTTATGTCTTTCTTAAAATTTATTTCCAATAGAGGATATTTTGTAGGTAAACTAATAAAATATTTTATATACGAATAATCCATAAAAAAATTTATTTTTGTTTCTAATAGAAGATGTTTTGTACGTAAACTAATAAAATATTTTATATAAGAATAATCCTTTAGATTATTTGTTTCTCAATTCTATTAACTGATATCAAATTCTGGATTATCTATATTCGCTTTATTTATTATTATCAATCAGTGTAATCTACATAATTTAATATGAATGTTTTGATAGAGACAAGATAAAAAAAAAAAAAAAAATATATATATATATATATATATATATATGGAATAAGATATAATATATATAATCCTAAAAAAAAATTAAATAATAGATAATATATATATATATATATATATATATATATATATAAAATCTTAAACACGCCATAAAGAAGAAAATAATTTAAATAACAGAGACTTGATCTCGCCCGTGGCACAGGTGAGATCAGTCCCCTCCAAAAAAAAAAAAAAAATTTTTTTTAGAACTCAGCCCCTTGCAAGATTGAACAGTGATTGTCAGATTTAAGTGAACTCGCCTGTGGCACAGACGAGTTCACTTAAACTGATAAATAGAAAAAAAGCACACTTATTATTTTAATACGTGCGTGAACAGTACCGTATTCAATTAAAATTGCCTTGTTTATTTAAATAACTTTCGTTCGTTTTTTTTGGCAAATTTAATTAAAGTTTTAAAGATAGACCAAGGTGAACCAATTACACCGGGAGAGAAGTAACAATCATTATTTAGATAAAAAAAATATATATATATAAATAAACAAAGTAGTTGGAGAAAGAAAAAAAAAAAAAAGAAAAGTAAAGATGTCGCCCCTGCCAGGGGCGACTTTATGTATCTCCCTGTATGTCACCTCTATGTATCTCCCTGTATGTCACCTCTACAAGAGGCGTTTTCAACCAAAAATTAAAAAAAGAAAAATTTAAACAGAAGTCGCCCCTGCCAGGGGCGACTTCAAATGGGACATTGTCAGAATTTGTGAACTCGCCTCTGCCAGAGGCGAGTTCACTTATTTCTGTAAATAAATTAAAAAAGGCGCTTATTTTTTTAATTATGGAATGAACAGTATTGTATATAATTAAATTTGCCACTATTATGGGATGTACAGTTGTACTCCAAATTCAAAAATAACCATGGAGAAACAAATTATAATTATTAATTTACTTATCTACTTCTTCTCTCTTTTGTAAGACGATGAGAAGATGCATAAAATAATAACAAAAAATTGCTAATATAAGAGAATTAATGGGTTCTTTGATTTTTTTTCTTTTTTTTTACTGAGATGTTTCACTATTTTTGTTAGGTGACTACTTTTAAATTGTAGAGTTTGTCATTTTGGTAACATTTAGGTCTATTTGTTGTAATTAGGTGACGTGTAATATGACCGTCAATATTTATGAAGAGTATGATTCGTTTTATTATAGATAAAAAATAAAAAAGATGAAAAATTGGTCAAAGGTAGATTATTTCAGTTTTGACAGAAGGACGGATGGAATGATTTTGGCAGAACATGAAAAGAGGAAAACAATCAAGAAAAACAAACGAATGATAAGTAACAAATGAATAGGTAATAAGAATAAACGATGATTTTGGAAGATAATATTATTATGAATGATTATAAAAAATTAGGTAATTACTTGTTAATTAATGTAGGTGAAACCGATAGAATATGTAACAAGTATGAGGGAAAATAGTAATATTTTGATCTAACGGTTAAGATATGGAAATGCCTAATCTAATGATAGTAATTAGTCTAGGTGCATCAAAGTTGGACTCTTAACTTCATTCTTATATTAGATCAACGATTAAATTTTAGTTTATGTTTAATTTTTCATTTTTCATTTTATATTTTTTCTCCTAATTCAAGTACAAACAAAAAACACTCTCATTTTCCCCAAGGTGACTCGAACCCAGATCAAAGGTCTAGGTAGCGGATGCTCTGCCACTTGAGCTATCCAACTTCTTAAATTTAATTAATTAATTTTTTTTCTCCTCACTAAAGTAGTTACTTTTATTTAAAGATAATCTTTGATTAGCCAACCAAATTCTTAAATTAATTTACCTTTTTTTCTCCTCACTAAACCTATTCTAGTCTCTTTTTCTTTTACCCAATATTTTTATTTGATTCCAACTTACAATTACGACTCATTATAAACTTCGATCCTGAAATTTCTACTCATTATAAACTCTAAAATCCTAAAACTTCTATCAATTTCTTCCCAATTTTTTCTCTTACTATTATCACCAATTTATTTATTTAATCTTTAATTATTTATAAAGTTTAAAAAAATGAAAGTAAAAAAATGGTTTAATTCATAAAAAATAATATAATAACACATGGGCCAAAAAAACAACTCGCACAAGGCCTCTCAAAACGTCGGACCGACTCTGTATACAGGAGAACCAGTCTACATCATTGTGGTATGCTTGTTTCGAATTTTTGTTCATGACTGTAAGTACACATATCTTATACAAGAGAGCCAGTCTATATCATTGCGGTATGTTTGTTTACGGATTTTCCCATCCCAATGGAGGACAAATCGAATCGATCCAGACTTTTGTTTGATTGAGACTTAAAATTAGGATCCCTTATTTTAGGAAAAAATTCTCCCCTCCCCCCAAGAAGATAACTCGAACTCAAGACCAAAAGTCTAGATAGTGGATATCCATGCCACTTGAGATACCCAACTTCGTCAACAAACATGGCATATCTGATAAAGGTAAGAGCCGCTCGCACAAATCCCCAACTCACATATAAATAATTAATAATTATGGTTAATTTTAGAATGCAACTTGAATAATTAGTCATTTTTCAGTTTCTAGTATAAAGAAAATGTTTTTTTCTGATTTCAACCTGTAACGCGTTTTTGTTGCAGTTTGCAACTCTTGCCATATTTCAGGCTATATACACATGACCTCATGACCAATAATCTGTCGACACATGACCACTAATAAAGAATATTGAAAATACTTATATATTATTTAAAATTTAAAATAAATAATAATCTATTAAAAATATAAGAATTATATAAATTTCTAAATAATTTTATATATAAAAAAAAATATTGAAAATTTCAAAATGCAGAATATTAACAAAAAAATCTGAAATTAAATTTACAATTATTTTAAAATAAATATAAAAAAAATCGAAAATACTTTTATTTTGAAAAGTTGAAAAAAAGAAAAAATCGAAAAAACTTATAAATTAGTTAAAAAAATTTATTTAAAATAACATTATATAAATTTCTAAGTAATTTTATATAAAAAAATTAAAAATATTTTCAAAATTTTAAAAATTCAGGAAATTAATAAATAAATATAAAATTTATTTTAAAAATTCTGAAAATAAATAAAAAAAAAGAAAAATTGAAGAATACTTATAAATTATTTAAAAAGTTAAAATAATTTATAAAAAATATAAAATGATATAAATTTCTAAATATTATATATAACAAATTAAAAAAATATTTTAAAATTTTAAAATTCAGGAAATTAACAAAGGATTCAAATTATTTTAAAAATTCTTAAAATAAATACAAAATTTAGAAAATTATTTAGAAGTTTTTTAAATTCATTTAAAATCCAAATAATAAAAAAAAACATTTCTAAAAAATATTTTAAATGAAAGTTGGGAACTGAGAATTAAATCCCTTCCTCTCCATTCCCTTTACCAGACGTGAATGACTGATTTGCTCTCATCTCAATGCTTATTTCTACTCCCCTTTGCTGTCACACACACAAAACACCATACTCCAGTGACATATAACAGAGCGGCGACAGTGTTAGGGTAGCCTGAGCGTGAGCACTACGTGCACAGAATAACAGTAATGGTTATGGACAATATAAACGGGGGCCTTCTCCTATAGACTTGACTTCTCGGGCTAATCACGGTCGGATACGATTCGAGCCACAACAGCGAGACGGCGGCAGAACTGTTGAGAGGAATGGTCGAACTCTTTTTTTTTTTTTTTTTTTTTCTAGTTTGACGGCTGTACCAGGCAGCTGAATCTCCTTCAATGTGTCCACCAGGGAAAGAGAGGACGCACTGGTGAGAGAGTCCGCCGACGGCGGAGGAGATAGAGGAGGCGAAGGGTTGCGGTGAAGAAGATGGGATTAAGTAATTTGCAATAATTTTTTGTTTGTAAACATATTATTTTTTGAATTATAATTTTTTTATAAGAATTAAAAACTTATAAAAGAATTTAACAGAAAATTCCATTTCTTCTCATTTTTTCTATGAAACCTTTTTTTATATAATTGTTTTAAAATTTTCTTCTCTTTTTACTAGTTTTCAAAAAAATTGTTTTAATTTTAAAATTTTAAAATTAAATTTCTTATTTTTTCTGAAAATATATTTTCTTTATACTATTTTTTAGGATTTATTCTTATTTTTAACAATCTAAAATTAAATTTTATAAACTTTTATTTTTGTTTATATTTTTTCTGGAATATTCTTATTTTGTAAGTATTTTTTTTTAATTTTTTCAGAGTTTTTAAAATTTTAGAACTTTTTGTTAATTTCCTGAATTTTAAAAATTTCAAAATAATTTTTTATATAAAATTATTTAGAAATTTATATAATTTTATATTTTTAATAAATTCTATTAATTTATAAGTATTTTCAAATTTTCCTTTTTATATTTGTTTATAGAATTTTTAAAATTAATATCAGATTTTTTTGTTAATTCCCTGAATTTAAATTTTCAAAATATTTTTTTTATATAAAATTATTTATAAATTTATATAATTTATATATTTTTTAAATATTATAAGTTTTTATTATTAGTGACCACGTGTCGTCATATTATTGGCCTATGAGGTCATGCGCATGATATATCACATTATCTATATGACCTAGGTCGAAGTTGTAAACCGCAATAAAAATGCGTTATACAGATTAGAATCAGAAAAATATTATTATTTAGATTAGAAACTAAAAAATAACTAATAGTCTCAGTTGTATTCTGAAATTACCCCTAATAATTAATAGGTAATAGCTAATTTTCTTTATTTAGTACAATAGGTAATTTTGTCATTTACCTTAAAACTACTTTTCCTGTATAAAAAAATCCAAGTATTTTCCGAAATGTTTATTTATCCGCACCCAATCGCTGACTTGAACTTTATAGGTATTTCCCTTACACAAGTCCTTTTGCCGCTGTCAGCCCTCTTCCTCACCAAACCGCCCTTTCACTCTCCCAACAGATACCCCCACCGCCATCCGATCAAATCGACGGCACAAATGGCTCAGCTAACTCACCGCACCACCGCACTCCACAAATCTCTCTCCGCTTCCTTCTGCGCCTCGCGATATCTCGCCACCGCTTCCACCACTCCAATCACCGTCGAGACCTCACTCCCCTTCACCGGCCACAGGATCGATCCACCATCTCGCTCCGTAGAAACCACCCCTCAGGAACTCCTCACCTTCTACCGTGATATGGCGCTCATGCGCCGCATGGAAATCGCTGCCGATTCGCTCTATAAATCCAAATTAATCCGTGGATTTTGCCATCTATACGATGGCCAGGAAGCTGTTGCCGTTGGAATGGAAGCTGCGATCACCAAGAAGGATTGCATTATTACTGCCTACCGTGACCATTGCATCTTCTTGGGGCGTGGAGGCACGCTCTTGGAAGCCTTCGCAGAGCTTATGGGAAGAAAAGATGGGTGTTCCAGGGGGAAGGGAGGTTCGATGCATTTTTATAAGAAGGACTCAGGGTTTTATGGCGGACATGGAATTGTTGGCGCGCAGGTTCCCCTGGGTTGTGGATTGGCTTTCGCGCAGAAGTATAATAAGGATGAGAATGTCACGTTCGCGATGTACGGTGACGGTGCTGCGAACCAGGGCCAGTTGTTTGAGGCTTTGAATATGGCCGCACTGTGGGATCTGCCTGCTATTTTGGTCTGCGAGAATAACCACTGTAAGAAATAAACAGCTTTGCATTCATCTTGCAGCACTGTAAGATCTTTATATAAAAATACTTATTTGATTACATTGAACATGAACTGGAAAATGTTTAAGGTCCTCGAGTCTCCCTTCTGGGGGGTCAATGAGGGAAGAGCATGATAGTTCTGGTACTGATTCTTTATAGTTAATCGATTAATTTGTGTGTTGGATTAGGCATCGAGAGAAATGGTGGATATCTTATAAAAATGCGGCATAACTTTAACGATGGAAATTATCCTATAGATGTTGTATTCATGCTGTTCAAAATGTGAATCATAGTATCCGTTCCTATAAAAATGGGAATGAAAAAGAAGATATGCTATTCTCGTAATATGGACAACTGGAAGTTTAACTGAGGGAATAATGGTTATAAAATGTTTTGAAGAAATGAAGCTTTTGCTTTCCTTTTTAGTTTCTCGTTGTAAATTCTCTGGAATGCTGAACCTGTGTTTGTTTTAGTGATTCACACAGTATGGAACGAGTGTTTTGTAAATGAGTTTGTCTAATGACAGAAGGGCCTGTTTTATTTGGATATGATGTCTAAACCAATAAGAGGAAGACTCGCCTTTTTGTCACATCCATTCAGCTAATAAAAGAAAGCTGAAAGACTTTCTACTAAAGATTACTTGAAGCATATGTTGTCTTCTGTGTGTGTTTGCTTGGTTTCATAGTAGGCGCATCTCTTGTGTACATGGTTACAATAGTTTAGGTGCAGATATTTTATTTACTTAATCGAACTGGTGCACAGATGGCATGGGCACAGCAGAATGGAGGGCAGCAAAAAGTCCAGCTTATTACAAGAGAGGAGACTATGTTCCGGGGTTGAAGGTATGTTGGCCTTTTCTTTGTATTTTATATGTGTGGCACATCAGTCTTGTTGGACTTGGCGATGGACTATTGGAGAAAGTCTATGCAAATTTTATTTGATTTAAGCCCCAATGCTACTTCCCTTCTGACATCCCCAGGCTAATCCGGGACCTTTATGTGTGCTGGAATTTATTGAATGTCATAAAGGAGTCATACTTGGAGCCCCTTTTTTCTTTTCGAAGTTCTGTTGAATTTCTCGGTCTTTTGTGCGGTCAGGATATGCAGGTTACTTTTTGGTTTGGAGTAACTTCTGAATTTGGGATATTTTACTAGTGCCTATTCGGTAATTTACGTTACGAGTATTTAAGACGTTTTTTGCTTTATCTTCAGTTAAGATGACGAAAGCTATTGATCTGAGAGATTGACTTGGATGATAACATGCACTCCTTTCATTTGGGTTGTTGATTGTGTATCATATGACAAACAAGGATTCTTATAGTAGATAACTTGTGGTTACTGGTCATGAAAAGTTTCTACCTTGATTCTCTTACGATGATTATTGAATGATTAAATATATGAAGAAAAAAAGGAATAACTACCGTTTGCCTCTTGTCACCTTTTTCTGAATTTCAATTCTCATGTCTGCAGTTTTGTATTTGTACTAAATTCATTTGTATTATTTTGTCATACGGTGTTGAACTAGACACATCATACTTCTTCAATTATGTATTAACATAATTCTTGAGGAAATGACTGGAAAAAGGAGAATCCTTCTGTTTTAAGCTGAATGAGATGACAGTCGTCTCTGAAATAAAAGTTTCGAGTTGGGTGATAGAACTAGTTAAGTGTGCTTAAATTAATTAGTTTTCTGTTTACATGGCAAATGCATTGCATTTTCCCTCATGATAGGTGGATGGTATGGATGCCCTTGCTGTGAAACAAGCATGCAAGTTCGCGAAGGAGTATGTCCTGAAGAATGGACCCATTGTGAGTATATATATTAGGTTTTCTGCTAATTTTGGGTACATATGTACGTCTATACTTTATTAGTCCTCATGTAGCTGTTCAAATCCATACTTTTCTGTTCATGCCTGCTCATTTCGTGCACCACGTTTATTATTGTTGCAAGATTGAAACAGTATAATGGAGCTAGTAAGAGATCACTGACATTTTCTAATTGTGACATATTTAATTGGGAACAAGAGTCTGTATACGTGCAAAAGTTTGACTGACGGTTATATGCTTAGTTTCTGATTTTGACATTAGAGGCAAAATACACGTTAGACTAAAGAAAGTTGTTCTACTGTATTTTTCTCAATAAACAAGTGAATTGGGAAACCGATACGTTGCAGTTAAGTATAGACTTGCTTCCCCCCCACCCCAATCACCACCACCACCACCACTAATGTATGCCTGTGATACCCGGATTACAACTCTGTTTTGGTTCTCAACTTTCACTGTGTAATTATGTGATTGATTCTGTTCAGATTCTTGAAATGGACACCTACAGATATCATGGACACTCCATGTCCGATCCTGGAAGCACTTATCGTACACGTGATGAGATTTCTGGTATTAGACAGGTGGATATACTGTGAATTTTCTCTCTTATTTCTTAAAGCCTCATCCTAGACAACACTCAACTATCTTTTTCACAGGAGCGTGATCCAATTGAAAGAATCAGAAAGCTTATCCTATCTCATGATTTAGCCACTGAAAAGGAACTGAAGGTAACATAGTCATACATCTCATATTAATTGGTGCAGTTATATACTTTATTTAACTTATTCGTCTAGAGATACTTTTCTTTTGTAAAAAAAATAAATTTTAAAAACTGTTTACTTTAGTTTCTTAGTCTAAATGAATAATTTGGCAGAAGCTTTCTGCACAGGAGTGCAACCGAGTTGAAAGTTCTTTTGTGTTTGTTCTGTCATTGCAGGATACTGAGAAAGAAGTAAGAAAAGAGGTAGATGAAGCCATTGCAAAAGCTAAGGTTAGAAGTTCGACACTTTGATGTTGTTTTGAACTGTTTAAACCGAATTGGCTAAGTTTTGGTTTGTATCACAACTTATTTCAATCTGGTTATGCAGGAGAGTCCCATGCCTGATCCTTCGGATCTTTTCACTAATGTATATGTCAAAGGCTTGGGGGTCGAGGTACCTATTTTTTCTTTCTTTTTTTAAATAAATTTTAAGGGAGACTGTCTACTATATATGAGTTTCTCTTAAACCCAATACTGAGTGCTGGCAATAGTCTCTTAATTCTAGATGGGGTCGTCAACTGCTTTACTGGGATTCAAACTTTGAGCATAGGACAAGTAGAAGAAGCATGACAGAATGTTGTTTTTAGTTTAACACAAGTATGTATCTCTTGCAGGCATATGGAGCAGACAGAAAAGAGTTAAGAGCCGTGCTACCATGAGCCGAAATGTTTTTGGACTAACAGGCAATAAAACAAGGCAAGGTTCAGACAATAAGAATTGCTGTTTGAGAATGGTCTATACCCTTGGTCACTATTATTTTACTATCGTCTACGTTTTTCCTATCATGTGGATATTGGAAAATTATCTTTGCTTCTTCTGTTATTGATCTAATTCTTTGAAACACAGTGTGCTGAAATTTGTATGTATCTCATAATCATCTTTTGGGTCAGAGGTCCCTCTTTTGCTGCCATGAATTGTTTTTGTAGTAGGTGTAATTGTGGTAAGTTGCATGCACAGAGACATACTTCAACAGTCTGCCATTTTCTTGGTTTTCTGATTTTTGCTTCTATTGTTATTGGCTTGTCGCAATACCACTTGATGCTTAATCTTTATGCTGATAGGACATGGTTGAATTTAGATATTCTGCAAAGAAAAGAAGTTACGAACTTGCCTAAATAAACATGTAAAATTGTTACAATATGGGCCTACTCAGTTCTTTTGTGTCCGATGAATTGCCTTGATCGACTCAATTCAGTAAGAGATTTATTCTCACTCAACGACACCACAATCTGAGTTTTCAGCGCAAACAACATTGGGCGCCAAGTCCTCCAAAAATAGTGCTGTGTCACGGCCAACATATCCATAACCGGTGACCCCGACACTACAGTTAAGTTTGAGAGACTTTGAACTGATTTTTGAGTTGGGTCGAGCAGCTGTTACTTGGTTTGAGACAACCATCATCGGGTTTTATTTTATGTTTCACTAGTTACGTGTTAGGCAGCCTACTCCATTTTGTAGCTTGGGGGTAGACATCAAGTTTGGTTTATAACCCAGCACTGGGGAATTCAATACTATCTAGCCATACAAAGTCGTAGCCTGGTCTGAATATGTTACATACTATTTCTAAGAGTCCGGTTTATTCAATGCATTTTAATGGTCTATTTGTCTGGTATATAATGTTCTACTTTAAAACATGCATTTCTTGTAGAGGCATTATTTGTGGCGGAAAGTTTGGGAGATCTGTTTTATAATTTGCGATCTACATGATCGGTTGGCGACCACACGGTGTGCTGGGTATCAAAACGATGGTGTTCAGCCAAAATGAGTCTGTTTTAGTTATTTTGGTTCAAATCAAAATGACCCAGCAAGTGGTGCAGGGGCCTTGTATTTGTAGGGGATAATTTGAATTATAGAGCATAAAATCTGTTGATGGTTGTTTGAATTGTTGTTACTTCAAATTGGTAGACATTAGATATTGGGGACTTGGAAACCGACCAAACATAAACACGGTTATCAAGTTGGAAAAATTGATATAAATGTTCAGTGTTTTCTATATTTAAAGATTAGGACACTTAATAAATCACTTTTTAAAAATATTAACTTATAAAAAATTGGTGAAAATGTTCCGTGATAGGTTACAGATTGTTAATCAGTCGGCCATTGATGAAGTTGAGCTATTTCTCTAATGTGACACTAAATCTTTTGTTCTTTTTTTTATTTTTTTTTTATTTTTTCTGCTGACAAACTTGTTAGGGTAGAGAAAAAAATTAAAAATAATTTAAATTATTAATCTAAATTTATAAAAAATTATAATTCCAAAAAAAATTGTTTAAAATACAGAAAAATAAAAAATTTATTTGTGAAACTTATTTTAAAAATTACTCGCTTCGTCCCGAGATAATTTGCACACTTTTCTTTTTGGGGTGTCCCGAGATAATTTGCACCCCCTTAAAAAGGAAATTTCTCTTAAAATCTCCACCCTCAATCTCCACATTTGAAAAAGTTAACTATAAAGCAAAAAATAGCTCTTTCTTATTTCACGTGTCAGGAGGGGTGTGTAAATTATCTCGGGACGAAGGGAATATAAAATAAAAAAATTTAAAAATTATTTCAAAAACTGTAAAATTCATTTAAAAGTTAAAAAATTATTTAAAATTCAAAAAATATTTCTGATATTTTTTAAATTGTAAAATTTATTTAAAAAATAAAAATAAAAAATTATGAAATTTAAATTCTGATGGAATTTCTTCAAGTTGCCACTCTCTCTCACCCAGTGATTTTCCCCTGCCGTTTGCAAACAAAGATCTGGAGAAGCAAAACGTGATATGGTAATGGATCTAATTGTTAGATCTGTTTTAGTTAATTATGTTTTGATTTATTAATTATGTTTTGATTTATTTATTTAATTTTAGACTCTGTTTTTATCGTTATTTATGTGTTTTGTTCCTAAATAATGAATTAGTTGATTTGGTCAATTAATTAGTTCTACTTGCTTAATAACTCGTCGTCCGAGAGGAGAGGGTAGTTAATAGAGAAAGCATATAATATAGGTACCAATAATCGTCCGAGAGGAGTGAGGTTTTATGTAGGCATGGTTTAGGAGACCTTGGGAGTTGCGCATGTGATAGTTAGCCCGAGAGGATAATTATTTGTACGTAATCTACACGTTAACATCGTCCAAGAGGAGGGTTAACTATAGTAGCGCTGCCTAAGTCTAGGTGCCCTATTTTTTCAAACTTTTTACTGTTTGCCCTAATTTTGAAATTGTTTTTGTGCAATTTTATTGGATTGAGCTTGATATCTCTTCAATGGCGCTGATTACTGCAACTTTAAAGTGTTCATCAAATTTAATTTAATAATGACATATTGTTCATTTTTATGTCATATGTTCAATGATCCAATATACTGTTTTCCTTATGTTCTGCGTATTAATTTTCTTAAACCAGCTGCTGATTATTTTATAGTTCAGATCTTTTGTTACACTGCCAAATGCCGATTTGATTATGACTATTTCAATTCTTAAATAAGGCCAACTATTTTTTATTTCTTACCAGAGTACAATTGCGACTAACACTCGTGGGGAGGCTTGTAGTGACCTAATTTTCTTTTCGAGAAATGCTGTTTCTTGTGCCTAAGCATCATCCTTTGTACTACAATACTTCGACATGCCTATTGTTTGACCACGTTCCTTTTAGCTTGTTTGGAAAGAATTGGAGAACAGTTGTATTGGTAATTAGCGTATCTTTTACTTTCTCTCATTGTTGATTCTGACTGTATTCTAATTCATATGTTTTCTATTCTTTGCACAAGAATATGAAAGAGCATCGAGCAGTTGAGGAATAGCGGCATGTATCATGAAGCATTATTCACTTTGATCACTCTTATGTGGTAAACTAGTAACACTTATTTGGACATACAGTGTTTCAAGCCTGCATATAGCATCATTTGATTTCTTTCTTTTTATTCTACGTAAATTTGGGTAGAGTTAGAAAATTTTCATTTTTTATACTTACTTTTGTCTTTATATGAGAAGATTTGTTGTTATGCTTGAAATGTGTCTTTCTTAGCTTCTGTCACAAAATATTGAGACACTCTAGAAAGCGCGCCATTATTTTCAAAAATTATGTGGCAGCTGTAAAACTGATACATATATAGATAGATGTACGTAGGTACCAGATGCAAATGAAAGGTGATTGCGGAAACCATTTCAGCAAGAAAATTATCAAAATGGTGAATTTGACATGGTTGCTAATTGTATAAGCTTCTACTTTGTTCTTATGTTATTGAGGGCAATTTACAATTTTTTGCCTATTTGATGTTGGTGCCAAGAAGGCTGAATATCCCGTGGTCTTTGTTTAAGCACTACATTGGTTACTTTTGACCATGTTAGGAATCGAACCGTGGTCAAGGTTCGAGTTTGGCTCAGAAAAACCTTGAGCCCGTTTCCGATCGAATAAAGCGACAGCAGCGAATTTGTAACCCAATGGGTGATTTCCTCACGAAGTAGAAATCCTAACCCAAACCCCGCACTACAAGAAAAGTTACTTTTAGTGACAAAAGATTAGTGAGAGTGAAAAAAAACTCTCACTAAATGTACAATATTTCTAGCTTTAGTGAGAGTTAAAAAAATACTCTCACTAAAAATTTGATTTTGGTGAGGCAAGTCCATAATCCATACAAATACCGTCACTATTTCTAGTGAAAAAGTGGGCGGTAATTTTTCCCACAAAATTTTCATGATTTTCACTCAAAAAAATGAAAAAGAAATAGACAAAGTAAATCTAACAAGAAAAAGCTCACAAAAAATGAAAAAAATCGCCTCTTGGATCCATCTCCCTGCCTCCCTCACCCACCTTACCCACGATATCTCCCCCTCCACCATCACCTTCTCGGCTTCTCTCCACCATTGTTGCTGCATCAATAAGCGTCTCTCCGCCATTTCATCGGGTAGTCAACTGGTAAGAAAATCTCGAATACCTTTTCCCTCTTTATTGTTTCTCTTATTTAACCCTAGAGCGGTTTCTTGTAATTTGCATATTATTTCTTCTTCCTCAATAATCAGCTGATGTCTCTCCACCGCCGTCAGTCGTGCAGTTAAGAGATTAGACGAGAGCCTGTACCATTTTCTCTCTCTCCAAGGTAAGCTTTAGTTGCATCCTTTATGTTTGTGAGATTTCAGACATATTGGATAATTGATAATTACATCCTTATTTCCTGTCTTATTTCCTATTTACGTTGAAGGAGTATGTAGAAGAATGATTGCATTTTGTTTTGATTGATTTGATAATTTCAAACCAAGCTTGTCGGATATTGAGATTTTCTTCATAATTTTCTAAAAACAATGTTTCACCAACATTATCGTTTCAGTACAATATTTTGTTGCTATAATTTTCCACTGTACTGATTAAATGTCATACTTGAGTTCCTTGCTCTTAAAATAGATATTGATAATGTTATCAGATTGATTTTTTTTTTTTTTTATCTAAATTCAATTAGTTTTATTTACTGATTTTGTATTCTTTGGATTAATTGATATTGAAATATGTTGAATTTTTTTTTACAAGTTAAACTCTAGTATCAAATTAGATTGTATTACACATAAAAACTATTGAAATTCAAAAGTCAACAAGTTGCCTTTGACCGGTTGAACCGGTTGTTGAACCGGTCGGACCGGTCGAACCTTGAACCGGTGGCTTGTCCGGTTCGATCACCGGTCCGGTCCCACAAACACTGGTTTGATGGAAATATTAGAATTCTAGAAAATGTTAGTTATGTTCCTTGGTTAAGAAGAAATTTAATATCACTGGGTATCCTAGATTCTATGAGTTATCGCTTTCATTCTGAAGATGGGAATCTGATAGTCTCAAAAGGATCACAAGATATCATTAGAGCTGTAAAGAGGAATGAGCTTTACTTTCTAATTAGTAGCACTGTAATAGGTGAAGTTTCTAACACAGTTGACATTGATAAAACACAACTTTGGCACAAAATGTTAGCTCATATCAGTGAAAAGGGGGTTTATGGAGTTAAGCAAACAAGGTCCGACCGCACTGTTGCGATGCGGTAAAATTAGTCAAACCTAGCTACCCTTCTAGCTTGTAGAAGTGATAAGTAGGGTCGATCCCACAGGGAGAAGGAAGACTTATAGTGTTTTAAATAAATCCTAATACTAGCAATATACGTGTATATAAGTAATGGGGAATTTGTAGTTTGATCTTTATTAACTAATAAACCAAAACAGAATTTAAGCAAATAATTATGAAATTGTTCTACTTATGAAATGACGAATCCCAGCCCCTAATCTTATCTCCCCCTAGTTATTACTACCCTGTGATAGATGCAATTATTAACCAATTTCCACCTTAAAACTCCTACCCCGAGATTAGCAACAAGCTCTGCTAACCTCGTTATCCCTTATGATTAACTAACCAAAACAAGCTCTTTGGTTAGTCTATCCAATTGAGTGATCTCAGAACAAGCTCTTTGGATCTCATTAACCGGACGCCTAGAGTACTAGGATAACGGAATAGACACGGTGTGGACTTCGTAAGCTCGGACCCATTCGGACCGAGTTATATACTACCCTAGCGATATCACTCGATATTCGCTACTAAGTGGCTATAGGTTCGTAACAATTACGGATTACGATCATAACCTAGCGTTACTTATGCAATTATAATCCTAGGTGATCAATCTAGGACATAAACACATGAGCATTGAAAGATAAACAAATAGCATAACAATGTTTTAAGGAATCAATTGATTAATAATCACTGTAAATATCACAAGATAATAAAACTAGGGTTCGACTCGACTAAGGACTGAAATAACCTACTAGCCGCTCATGGCGGTGACAAAAGACAAATTAAAATGGAAATACATAATTTAAATAACTAAGGAATGAAAAACCCGAAGAATGTCGATCTTGATTGCTCGTTCCCTTCAGAATCTCCCGATCTTGCTCTTTCGTAATGTCCAAGTCTCCAATTTCCGAGCATAAGGATTCCCTTTTATAGAAGAAGTTAAATTGAGTTGTTTTTGGGCTCAAAATCGGAATTCTTGTGGCCCAATGATTAATTGACCGACTTCATGTGCCGCGGCCGCGCAGATGGGCCGCGCTCGCGCCTGCTCTTCAGTCAACACACGCTGCGGCCGCTGCACATTCTCCAGAGGTTTTTTGTTTTTCTCTTCATTTTGGCCGCGGCCGCGCTAATGTGCCGCGGTCGCGGTACTCTCTTCTTGTTTTCTTACATTTTTTTCATCCTCTTGACATCTGGACTTCGTTCCTTCGTTGTACATCCGGCCGAGAATGAATACTTAGCCTTAAATCACCTATTTAGCTTAAAACGAAACCACAAATGTCAAATAATCCAAAGACATTAAAACAAGCTAAACACAATTCATTATACATGCAAACATCACAAATCATCACTTTAATAGACTTAAAGTGCATAAATAAACGCGTGTACCAAAATCCCCCAAACTTAACCCTTTGCTCGTCCCGAACAAATCTAAATCAAACAAACAATCAAGACACGGGTTTTAAGGCACTTTAAGTGGCAATTACGAGTTTCAGAAAAGCTTTCCAAAAGCACAGCAACATGACGTGAATGAGCATATTTGACCGAGCAACTTCAACTACTTTCGACACTTATGTTTTCCAACAAATGATCCTCACCGGAATTGTGTATCACTCTTCTCTCAAGTGTTTAAAGTATGCAAAATATTCCACCCACACTGAATTATATGCAACGACCACCATATGCTTGCCAATTATTTAAGTCGGATCTAGTGCTCAGCATGTGTGGCAAAGAATCAAAAAGGTCTTTTATTAGGTTGTAATGTAGGCTTAGGTAGGGTAGGATAAATCTTGGATAAAAGTGACTAAGAAGTGGACTAATCGAGTTATTCCTACTCAACCACCCCTCAAAACAATCACTCACACCTCACTCTCCAAATTTAGTAAATCACTTCAAGGAATGACTTCTTCTCCCCACGAAAGTTCTTTTACAACCAAGTGCTTTTATTTTCTCACTATTTTTTCTTCTCTTTTGGGTACCACATTTTTCTGGGACTACCCGGATTTCATCTTTCTCTCTCTCCCTCTCTCTCTTTTTTTTTTTTTTAACTAAGCACTTTTCTTACTCCCCTCCTCAACTCATGCTTCATGTGTACTCGACTCATTTCTTTTCTTACTTTTGCATTGTACAAATCAAGGAGTCTAAAAATTTTAGCACATAGGAGGGTAAACCTTCTTGATTTTTCTATCACCAATTCCCTTTTCACCTTTCTTTTTATTCCCCTTTTTCAGCCCATAGTAATCCCAAATAACATCCTCGACTACCTCTCCTTTCGCCTCCCTCTTAACTAGATTAGTCCAATAAGGTCAAAGGCCAATGTGAAAGATATTCGGCTAACAAATGACAGGCTCACGGCTCAAACGGGCTAACTACGGAAAATTTCTTTTTCAAAATTTCGGTCAAAAAGGGTAATTATTTTGAGGCTCTGAAATAGGCTAAAATCAAGAAATGCCTAAGATCATTTTCTAAGCCACAACACACATCGACTTATTCACGACAGACATGCAAGACAAGTTCTAGGGTCTGTTTGCACATACCCAATGAAAATCACACCGAAAGAATTTATACAAATTACTCCAAGAATGGAGATACAAAATAGGCTCAAATTCCTCACAGGGAAATTATTGATCAATGTTTCAATTCACAACTCAATTTCATCTCCATTACCCGTCATGCTCTATCATGTGCTATGTTAAAATAAAATTTCACAAGAAATCATCACTAACTCATTGCCAGCTTATTAACACCTTAATGTGCTTATTTTCAACAGCATGATTCGATTTTCTTTCCTTTTCTAGACTCGATCAAGACTCAACAAAAATAAAAAAAATAAAAATAAAAACTAAGACTCCACAAAATAAAACAAATAACTCCGGCTCACAGGCCCAAAAGCAATGTATAATAAAATAAATTTAAAAACGGACAGCAAACTAGAAACGCTGCCAAGTCGCCCCGCATCACACCCCCCTCCCCCAAACGTGGTTGAAAATCAAAGTTTGAGGGAAGAAAGAGTGGTGCGGCTTGGTACGTACTTACAGTGCTCTGCTGAGGCGGCGGCGGGGGTGGATGACCCCCTTGTCGCCAAAAGGACTGCATAAATTTCCACTGAGCTTCTTGTTGTCTCTGTCATTCCTGCTGTTGCTCCTGTCATGTCTGCATCTGTGTCCAGCGGGCATCCTCCGTCTGCCATCGGTTCTCCGTCTTGTGTTTTATGGTAATCCTGGTTATGTAAACTTAAAAAAAATGCCAAAACATGAAAGAGAACTAATCTAATGCTGAATAAAATAACGAAATAAATAAAAGGACCGTAAACATCGGGTTGCCTCCCGACAAGCGTTGTTGTTTTATGTCGTTGGCTCGACGGCTGCACGTTCCCTTAGCATTTGTGCCAAGGTGGTTTCCACATGGGCCCCGACCAATTCAGACCAATTCAGCTTCCTGCACCAATGTGGACCAATTCAGCTTATTCCTGCACCTCATCTCAAAATCCTTTTCAACAACAGGGTTAGTCGCATCAGGTAAGAAAACAGAATTGGCATCTTCAGGACGTCCGATAGCATCATAAATATTCATCTTAACAATATGGCCATCAAATTTCATAGTTAGAGTCCCCTTACTAACATCAATCTTTGCTTGGACGGTGTTCAAGAACGGTCGCCCTAACAAAATTGGAGGAGGTGTAGGAGAATCTCCTTGCATATCTAGAACATAAAAGTCAGCGGGAAATACCAGTTCACCTACCTCGACTAAGACATCTTCAATTAGACCATCGGGGTACGTGTTACTACGATCTGCTAACTGAATTACTATCCTAGTTTCTTTCAGTGGTCCTAGGTTTAATGCATGAAATATTGCTCTTGGCATTACATTAATGGATGCTCCTAGGTCTAGCATGACACGTTCAATGTTTGTGCCTTCTATTCTACATGGGATGACAAACATACCTGGATCCTTACATTTAGGTGGAATCTTCTTTTGGAAGATTGCTGAGATGTTTTCTCCCATCAGGACCTTTTCATCGCCCCTAAGCTTACGTTTGTTGGTACATAGCTCTTTTAAAAACTTAGCATATCTGGGGATTTGCTTCATAGCATCAATCAGAGGAATGTTGATGTGAACCTTGCGAAACACGTCCAAAATCTCCTTCTCTTTGTCAGGTCGTGCAGTTCTGATCATACGATTGGGAAAAGGAAGTGGTTGAGACGGAATGGATGCAGAGTCGTTGAATTTTGGCTGAACAGGGGTCGCGGCCAAGCTGGTAGGCCGCGGTCGCGCAATTTGTACAGGGATCTCAACTTCAGGCTCGTTGAGCAGGCCACGGCCGCGCAAGTCTGTCGCGGCCACGGCTCGGTCTTCTGTATTTTCGTCCAGATTTTTGTTTATACCATCGTCCAATGTTTGCCTGGGCTTCTTAAGCTCTCCAAGCTGATTTCCACTCGCAATGTAATGGCACTGACATTTCTTGGATTTATTTCCGGCTATGCTGGCAGTTTTCCACTCTGCATATTCTCTAGTCGACTTATAGCAGTTGCCATCTGGCTCATCTGTGTCTCAAGATTCTTGATGCTCGATGTTGCATCCTTCTGAAATTGCACAATATTTGTTGCTAAAGTCTTCACAATATCAGCCAAGGATGAGTCAGGTGCTTGTTCGGCTAGCTGCTTCGTGTAATACATACCTCTAGGTGGTGGAGGTCTGTTTTGCCCACTTGACTGGCCTTGCTGATTACCATAGCTGAAATTTGGATGATCCCTCCATCCTGGGTTGTAAGACTGAGAGTAGGGGTCATACTTTCTGCCTTGGAAGTTTCCAGTTCCGACAGCATTGGCATGTGCTTCGAGCTCATTACCCAGATGGTGCACGTGGTAGTGCACACACTTTTAGGTCAATTTAAGTGTCTTTTTACGGACTTTTGTGTGCATTTTCACGTGTGTTTTGTGCGTTTATTTCTCATTGGGCAATTTGACGTGTCTGTTTCATTTTCATGTCAAGACAGGTGAATTAAGGCCGAAAAACAGGTTCGAAGATCTCAAATTGACAAATCGAGCTCAAAGGAAGAAGAAAACAAAGAAAAACAGGGGATAATGCCCGAGGTGGTGAGGCCACGCCCGTGGCTCAAGCCACGGCCGAGGCAGTCCAACGCCACGGCTGTGGCCATTCCTTCAGAGAAGGCCATATTTCAGCATCATTTGCCACGACCGAGGCAAACAAACACCACGACCGTGGCGATCCAAACCCCACGACCGCGGTCTGAATTAGCCGCGGCCGTGGCCAGTCCTCCAGAAGTAAAGGCAAATTCAGTCCAAGAAAGACCACGGCCGAGGCATGAGATAGACCACGGCCGCGGCCCCAAATTGGGCCCAAAACCCTTGTTTCACCACGCCCGCGGCCAACTTTATGCCACGGCCGCGGCGGGGTTCCCTGTTTTAAAAACTCAAACACGTTTTTGCCTAAATTTGAGCTAACACTTTTTCCCCTATATATATATATCCTCTAATTCGATTTTGACAGAACCTAGAACCCATCCCCCTCACATAATCAACCACTTTTCCCCATTGGAAGCAAAGGAATGGAAGGGGGTTGAAGATCTTGATCTTCAACCCTAACTTTTGGTTCTTTCTATCCTATTATTATGTTTTCTTTAATTTTCTGTTATTTTATCTTTGTATTAGGTAAAATGGGTGACTAGCACCCTTAGTTCACTCTTGATTATTATGGAACCTTGAGTTCAAGACATTTATGTGATTATTACGGTTAATGTTACCGAAAATATTGTGTATTCAAGTGTTTTGTGTTATTTGTTGTTATTGACTCACATTTATGAATTTATTATTGGATTGATCACCCTTTAAGAGATTTGTGAATGTGTTGCTAGAATAGGAAATTACTATCCGTAATTGTAGGATTTCCGATTCCCGTGTAGCAAACAATAGATTTATTTATTGGTGATAACACAAAGTTCAACCACTAAAACTGAGCTTGCGAGTTTTATGTTGAATTTATCTCGTTGTCCTAGTGTTTAATGCATTTGGTGATTGAATCTAAGAGAGCTTGTTCAAGGATTCGGTTAAACTGAATAGGGTTAGTCGAAGAGCTTGTTTTGATTAACTAAGATTAAGGGATAGCAAGGCTATTAGAGCTTGTTAATAGCCTTGAGATAAGGGCTAGAATCACAATTGAATAGGGCCTTAACAATAGTTGCATAAATCGTTCAAAACCTCGGTGAAACATGATCAAGGGTGAATCGTTTTGTTATTTGAAAAAAAAAAACCAAAAACCTATAAATATCTCTTTATTTGTCTTTGTTTATTTAGGTGTTAGTTGTTATTTCATTAAATTCCCCCCACTTCTTTATTGTTTTCTAGCTTATCTACATTACATTTCTTGTTAATAATAGCTTAATCGAATGAAGCAAAATTGTTCGACCGTTCCTCGTGGGATCGACCCTTGCTTGCCACTCTACTAGTTAGAGTAGTAGGATAAGGTAAAGTGAACACATTTAATTTGGTAGTGAGAAACGACGTTACCACCAGAACTTCGCAATTATCAGTTGTGTGATCCGTGGTATCACATATTCGGCAAGGTCGGATATTTGAACTTCCCCCCATAATAGCTTTCTGAACCATTTTAGTAAGTTGATCAATCTTCGCATCCATTTGAGAATCGTTTACCTCTCTCACTATCCGCGTAGAGGCATCCCTTGTCCCGAACCGTTGAGTCTTAGCAGCCATTTTCGAAATGAGTGCTCTAGCAGCTGTCGGGGTCTTGTCACATAGGTCTCCCCCACTGGCAGAGTCTAACATGTTCCTATTCGATTGCGTCAGCCCTTCATAAAAGTATTGGATGAGTAGTTGTTCAGTGATCTGATGTTGTGGGCATCTGGTCACCAATTTTCCAAAGCGATCCCAATACTCATACAAGGTTTCTCCGGGCATTTGTATCGCTCCACTGATTTCTTTTCGGATGTTCGTGGCCTTAGATGCAGGAAAGTACTTCTCTAAGAACTGGGTCTCCATTTCCTCCCAAGTTTTTATAGATGCTGAGGGCAGGTAATAGAGCCAATCCTTGGCCATATCCTTCAGAGAAAAAGGAAATGCACACAGCTTTATCTGTTCTTCTGTGATATTAGTAGGCTTCATGCTCGAACAAACAATGTGGAACTCCTTCAGATGTTTGTGCGGGTCTTCTCCTGCTAACCCATGGAAGGAGGGCAATAGGTGAATTAACCCTGATCGGAGTTCGAAAGTGGTATCCTCCCCTAGATCAAGGAAGGTGATGCAGAGAGGCTGGTGAGTAGTGCGAGTGGTGGCCAATTCCCTCATAGTCCTTTCGGCTGCCATTGAACCTAACTCAGGTTCAGAATCGGAAGAATTCTCGGTGGCAAAGGGCAAAGCTTCAAATTCCTCTCGATTTTCTCTTGCTTGTCTTCTCAGAATACGGTCTCTACGAGTTATCTCTGGATCGAAAAACAATTCTTTATTTTGGCGTGAACGAGTGATCATTCACTGCTACAACAAAAAGAAGATTAGGTGAGTTCAAGTTTATCGCAAGATTTTATGCAAAAGTAAAAAAAAAAAATAAGAAAATTCTAGACTAAATATGAAACTAATAAAACTAAACACTTAAAGTCTTGCACCGCTCCCCGGCAACAGCGCCAAAATTTGACCGCACTGTCGCGATGCGGTAAAATTAGTTAAACCTAGCTACCCTTCTAGCTTGTAGAAGTGATAAGTATGGTCGATCCCACAAGGAGCAGGAAGACTTATAGTGTTTTAAATAAATCCTAATACTAGCAATATACGTATATATAAGTAATGGGGAATTTGTAGTTTGATCTTTATTCACTAATGAACCAAAACATAATTTAAGCAAATAATTATGAAACTGTGCTACTTATGAAATGACGAATCCCAGCCCCTAATCTTATCTCCCCCTAGTTATTACTACCCTGTCATAGATGCAATTATTAACCAATTTCAACCTTAAAACTCCTACCCCGAGATTAGCAACAAGCTCTGCTAACCTCGTTATCCCTTATAATTAACTAACCAAAACAAGCTCTTTGGTTAGTCTATCCAGTTGAGTGATCTCAGAACAAGCTCTTTGGATCCCATTAACCAGACGCCTAGAGTACTAGGATAACGGAATAGACACGGTGTGGACCTCGTAAGCTCGGACCCATTCGGACCGAGCTATATACTACCCTAGCGATATCACTCGTTATTCGCTACTAAGTGGCTATAGGTTCGTAAATTACGGATTACGATTATAACCTAACGTTACTTATGCAATTATAATCCTAGGTGATCAATCTAGCACATAAACACATAAGCACTGAAAGATGAACAAATAGCATAACAACGTTTTAAGGAATCAATTGATTAATAATCACTGTAAATATCACAAGATAATAAAACTAGGGTTCGACTCGACTAAGGACTGAAATAACCTACTAGTCGCTCATGGCGGTGAGAAAAGACAAATTAAAATGGAAATACATAATTTAAATAACTAAGGAATGAAAAACCTAAATACTATCGATCTTGATTGCTCGTCCCCTTCGGAATCTCCCAATCTTGCTCTTTCGTAATGTCCAAGTCTCCAATTTCCGAGCATAAGGATCCCTTTTATAAGAAGAAGTTAAATTGGGTTGTTTTTTGGCTCAAAATCGGGATTCTTGTGGCCCAAGGATTAATTGGCCGACTTCATGGGCCACGGACGCGCAGATGGGCCGCGCCCGCCCTAATGTGCGGCCGCGACACTTCTCCAGAGGTTTTTTGTTTTTCTCTTCATTTTGGCCGCGGCCACGGCATACTGTTCTTGTTTTCTTGCGTTTTTTTCATCCTCTTGACATCCGGACTTCGTTCCTTCGTTGTACATCTGACCGAGTATGAATACTTAGCCTTAAATCACCTATTTAGCTCAAAATGAAACCACAAACGTCGAATAATCCAAAGACATTAAAACAAGCTAAACACAATCCATTATACACGCGTGTACCAAGGTCTTTTGTGTGGTGATAGGGTTCTGCCTATGAAGTTATGTAAACATTGTGGTTTTTGGAAAATCCAAGAGGCTAATATTTTCAAATTATGTGAACACAACAAAAGACAAACTGCATTGTATTCATTCTGATTCGTGGGGGCCATCCAAAGTTCAAACACTTAGTGGTGGCAGATATTCTCTATCCATTATTGATGATTACTCAAGAGAGCTATGGGTATTCATTCTGAAGGCCAAAGGTGGAGCATTTTCAAGATTCAAGGAATGGGTCACTGACATAGAAAATCAAAATGGTAGAAGTGTGAAACACTTAAGGACAGATACTTTAATCAATTCTGCAATGACAACAGAATAGTGAGGCACAGAACAGTTGCTGGAACACCTCAGCAAAATGGACTTGTTGAGAGGATGACCAGAACCATATTAGAGAGGGTGAGGTGTATGTTGTCCAGTTCAAGGGTCAATCAGAGTTTCTGGGGTGAGATTGTAACAACATCAACTTATTTAATCAATAGATGTCCCTCAACAACTCTTGATTTCAAAACACCTGAAGAAGTGTGGAATGGGAAACTAGCTGAATATTTAGAGCTCAGAGTTTTTGGATGCCTTGCATATGCACACATCTGACAAGATAAGTTAGAACCAAGAGCAATCAAATGTCTTTTTCAGGGATATCTAGGGTGTAAATGGATATAAGCTTTGGTGTATTGAATCAGGAAACCACAAATGTATAATCAGCAGAGATGTAACATTTGATGAATATGTTATGCCTTACAAGAAAGATGATATCTCGGCAAGCTCAAGCACAAGTGAAGATAATACTCAGCTTGAGGTGGAGACTGAGAGGATAATGTCATCTGTGGATCAAGAACAGGAAGATTCTCAAAATGAAGAAGAGCTGTGGAAACAGATGATTATAGTAGTTATCAACTTGTAAGGGATAGACAAATGACGCAAATACACCCATCACAGAGATATGGGCATGTAGATATGGTGTCCTATGCTTTGTTCACTGCTGAAGAAGTTGAAAGTCATGAACCAGGATCAGGGCCGGTCCAACACTTCGAGAGGCCCTATGCGAAATGAAATTGAGCCCTTATTTCTATTTTTTTTAATCAATTTGTATGAACAATTTTATCAACTGAACTATATAGAGATAAAATAACAAAAAAATCATGTTTTAATATAAACGTTTTTTAAATTCATCAAATGATTAATTAAACTTAAAAAGCTAGTCAAACTCAATTTTTTTTTCTATTTTCCTGTTGCTAGTTGTCTACTTGAAATGAGAGGATGTATTTTTTTTCTTTTTAATTTTTTTTTCTAATTGTTGCTAGTTATGAAAAACTAAATTGATGAATTTGTACATAGTGATTTTATTATTTTTAGAGAATAAGTAATTTAATATTTTGATAAGTTTAACTAAGGAAAGGGGAAAACTAAATGCATGAATTGATGTGTGGTGATTTTTATATTTTAAGAAGTAGTAATTTAGTATTTTCACAATTTTAATTAGAAAGGGGAACAAATTATGATGCCACGAACAAAAGTTGGTACAATGAAGAATCTTGTTAGTAACACAAATTACCAACAGAGATCCTTTCGCGAATTCGATACATTGTAGTATTAATAAATTTTATATATATATATATATACACACACATACAAATATATAGAAAATAAAATTGGGGCCCTCGCTGATGGGGGGCCCTGTGCGACGGCAGTCGTCGCACACCCCTTGGACCGACTATGACCAGGATCATATGTTGAGGCTATAAGTTGTAGTGAAAGAGATCAGTAGCTTATAGCTATGTAGGAAGAACTGAAGCTATGTAGGAGGAACTGATGTTGTCACTTGAAAAGAATGACACTTGGGATATTGTGGATAAACCAAAGACACGGATAGATATTACACTTTTGGTTTCTATTTTGAGAAGTATAGGAAAAAGTGTTCGAGGCCAAACAAAACGCCGTCGTTCAAAGGCGAACAAAACACATTAGTTCGGAGCCAAACAAATGAGCAGTTGCAACTGATTTGGTTTGATGTTAGTTTCTTCTTTACTTCACCTCCATTTGATTTAGAGACTTCATGAGAGAGAATATCACATTCTTGGAGTTTGTCATTTAGTAATTGAGAGCTTAGAGAATGAAATAGATGATGATCTAGAGAGTATAATTGTATAATCTTCAGTGAAAGATTGATTTGCTCTATTCATCTATTGCTTGTATTCTTGTACTACATTTCTTGGTGGATTAATAAGATTGAGTGTGGTTTGGGCTCCATTTATGTAGGATAAACTCTTGATCTGAACCACGTAATATTGAGTGTGCTGAATTTTTATTTATGTTCTTGAGTTTTGGTCTTAATTTGCAAGTCACAAACTATTTGATCTTTTGTTTCAAAGAGTGTTTGTGTTTGTGAGAGGATTGAGGGTGCAAATACTCAACATATCTTTACCAAAGCTTTGAGACAAAAAGAAAAATTAAGAAAAAAATTAATCAATCATAACCATTTGCTTCACATTTATGCGAATTTATAAAAGGAAATTGGGTTTAAAATATATTATTAATCAAGCACATCTACGTGCTTCACATTTTTATGTGAATTGATAAAAGGAAATTGGGTATGTATTCCTGGAATTGCGAATTGAAATCTTTCATAAAAAGAAAAATAAATAAAAAAAAAGTTAAAATATATTAGGAGTGTATTAATATCATTGTTGTATATTAAAAGGATCCATAAATATTACATAAGTGTTGGATAAATTGGTATCCATTTATGGACATCTATGATACATTTTTGGTGAAAATAATAATAGTATATGGTTCCAATCTAAAAATGATTGTCGAAAAAAAATATTTTGTCTCCTTTTAATTTATTGCACATTCCAAAATTTGTACTAATATTCCAAATTTCATTTATATCACTTACATATCGCTATACTCCTATATATACACCACACTACGTTCCTATTAACCCACAACACAAATATACATTGTAACGAAAATAAAAAAAGAATTGATTATGATGATTAAATCATTGTCTGCTGTGAATTTGTTCCCGTTATGTTTGGTTACATGTGGAATGTGTACAGTTCCCTTGAAATAATTTTGCACATTATTTTCCCTAAAAAAGGTCAAAACTTGTGAGCCATTCATAAATGGTACTGCAAATGAGTCTACCGCCGAGTGTTGCAAAGGTGTTGGAGGGTGGATCCATCAGTGGGGTATAATCGGGACAATCGATAATATTTGCATATGTATTTACCTACACCCTGCCCGGTTGGATTTTTCATCCAATAGATCACAAAACAAGCGCTCAGGACCAAATGCCATCTTCCTCGAGAATATGACCAATTTTCTTGTTGTCTCGTGTAAGTCGTGCTTTCGGATTCACAAATTCTTGTTTATGACACTTTCATAGCATGTATTTTAGTGAGATGGCACTACAGGTGGCATTTCAGGGCAACCAACCCTCCCCGAGACACACCGGGCTAATGCAATATGTCTGGCCGAACTTGATTCCGTTGGTCTGGCAAATGGTGAGCCTAGTCTCGCTTGGTCCATCTCCCTAAAATAGCATAAGATTTATCATGCTAGCCCGCGACCCATTGGCCATTGGCCTATTGAGCTAGGCATAGTAGGCAGGGGTGGTCTTTCAACCCCGGGGTTCGGGTACTCGACCCGACCCATGCGGGTTTTGCCTGATCGAGTCAGGTATTTTTTTAGTCCATCGGGTATAGGGTTTAGGTCGGTTGGATTTCTTGTGGTCGGGTTATTTTGGACCGGGTTTTGCTGGTCGGAATTTTTTCGAGTTAGATTTTTTCTAACAAAATCAAACATAATTCTACGCATATTTCAACAGTGAAAGAAGCATGTCGGTCGAGTACCCCAAAAAATCGGGTTAAAGATACGGTATTTTTATCGGGTACTCGATGTGTTGGGTACCCTACCCAAAAAACCCAAAACCCCAAAAACCTGATCAAATACCACCTTTAGGCATAACGACACTTCAGACTATGATTCTTATGGTTAAAACCGTTTGAAATGTCTAATAATTTATACCGATTTTGTCATCTTTAGATGGAACCCTCTTAGTATTCAGTTTTTTTTTGGGACGGAAGGGATACTACTTTTCTCAATTTAATTTTATTATGATAACCTAATTTGATTGGTTTTCATTTCAACCCTAATACTTATTGTCGCAGATGAAGATAAGATAAATAAAAGAATCTCACGGCTGACGTGCATGATGGCCCAATTTCCAGTTTAATATTAGTTGTAACACAGCAAAATAATATTATGTTTGTAAAAATCACTTTTTATGTAACTGGCATTTATTGAAAAATACTCTTGTTTGGTTGATTGATAGGATCATGAAGATTGAAAGTGAAGAAAAGAAAGATGATTCAAAAGACTAAGGAAGGTGATCTTGTTCCTTATATCAAGGAATCAATCAAAGATCAAGACAAAGAAGGAAAGTCAAAGCTTCCTAAATTACTTCCAATCACCCAAAATTGCTGGAGAAATGGTGATTAAAGAGCTGGAAGAATGCAGTATAAATAGTGATGAGAAAACATTAAAAGACATCGAGTTTTGAAGAGAAAAATACTTGTATAATTCATCAAAATCTTGCATCTGTTCTATTGATGTTCAAACTATGAACGAACATCAGTAGATCATTAGATACAATTCGGGAGAGTTGTGTCTAGTCTGTTCGGGAGAACACATAAAGGTTTGGGAGAATCATCTGAGTATAGATTTAGGGATCATCTGTACTGATAATCCTTTCTGAGGGACCAGAAGGGTGTGCACATATTTAGGGGGAGTAAGCAATTTGGATTCGCTGTTACAGTATGTGTTTCATCCTCTGTTACACTCAATTCACTAGGTGACACATATTAATTTGTGACATCATACCATACACGTGTCGGTTAGTGAATGAGTGAAACACAAGATGTAACACCAAAGTGTAACAGGTGATCTCATGGGGGGAGTAAGTATTGAACTTTAGGAGGGATTCATAAATGTGTCTATAAGTGCAAAAGAGTATTTTCTTTACGGTACTTCTCCATGGAATATTGCATGTAAGAAAAAAGTGATTCTTTCACAAATCTTACAAATAAATTTTCTTTCTGTTCTAATCAAGTTCGTACTCTGTAAGAACTTATTCATCGTATATACTGTTGTTTCTTTATAAGTCTTTCTGCTTAATGACATTGTACACGAACTCTGACATTTCAATGTTGAAGAAAAGAATAATAATATAGTTGGTTCAATAAAAAAATATTTTAATCATCAGTTGTTATATTTTTAATTATTGTTATTTCTTCAAGGCGGTATATAACGCCACATAAGCATTGTTTGTAGAATCAGACCAAATCGGTCAGTTCAACTGCAAGTCAGGCATTGTCTCGTTTCGGTAAGGGCACGAAATCGGAAATAATGTTAAATCTTTCAAAACCGATCAAAATCGTTAAAAATCAGATAAAACTGGACCAGGTGAACCGGAAAAATCATTCCCTACTTTAAAAGCTTTTAAAATTCATTTATACAATATTAGATATTTATTTAGTCTAATATCTTTGTTTATTGTAAATGTATATTTTCTGGTCCTTTAAACCTTTATGCCCTTTTTCACATACGATATATATATTATATTCTACGAAAATATAATGTAGTATAATTTCAAAAAATCTAATTTAATTATCATTAACGGTTAAACCACCATTTAAACCGGTCGGACCGACTAAATTGTAAATTAGTAGCAAGACCAGTTTGCTTATCAGTCTGGTTCCACAAACACTGCAAATAAGCACTGATGGGATATGGTGTAGTTAGAGAGGAAAAGATGGAGAAGAAAATGAAGATACCACAAAAGTACACACTGATGATTCCTATGAAAATTATTATTTTGTAAGATTTTCATTAGTGACCTTAATTTAATTTAGGAGTTTGGTCAATCTAGATATCGAAAGATAAGTCAACTACTAATCAGGGTCCTGAAAGATAATTTATATCATTTCAAGGCCTAAATAATTTAAATCTATCAATAAAAGATCCATAAATTTACGGGTTTATTACGTAAAAGTTCACGAATTTTTGGTCAATTATCATTTGCAACATGACATTTTAACGGCAACGTAAAAATGTACCACCTTTATAATTTTTTCAATTCAATGTACCCGAGCAAGATTTAGGCTCGAATTGCTGACGTAGAGCCTAAAAATGAGATTTTGAACCGCCAATTGCAAACGTATAATTGCGGTAATTCTTTTTAACCTCTAATTAAATGAATATGATATTAGATTCGGAGTTAGTTCATGATTCAACTGTCTATTCAAAGTTGTAATATTCAAAAAAACTTCGCCACTCCCTCATTTTCTCTCTAAACATCCATCTTTAATCTAAACCTAGCCGCTCTATTCCTCCATCATCTTTCTCATGGGAAGATGGGGAAGATGCCACCTTTGATTGTCTTTTTGTTATTCTTTTTGTCTCCCTTCATGGAAGTTTTCGTCTCTCCTCAATAAGTGCGGGTATTAGTCCCCGATATAATAGGAAATTTGTTATTCATGGTGTCTGTTTTGAAGATTCAACCGTCATTGAGCTTTTCTACTTTGATTTTCTCATTTATTGGGCTTTTCCTGAAGATCAATGACAAATTTGAGATCAAGTATTTTGATACGCGATTTGTCCAATACAATAGCGAGTTATTTGATTTACTAGATTTAGATCTAGTTGTTTTTTGCTTCATTTTTTTCATATATTTTCATGTTGTTTTGGCTATTTATTTTTGTTCTTGTCAGTCAATACTGGTTGATTCCAACAATTTAATGATATTTTACTTTCTAAAAAAATGAATACGACATTGTTTTATTATCAAATTTAATCATTAAACATTATCATTTTTTATTCAATTAGGAATTTATAAATAAAATATGATTACACATCTCTAGTTGGGATAGCCAAAATCTCGATTTCGACCTTCACATCAGTAATTGGAGCAAAAAAACTTGTTCGGGCGTATCGAAATGAAAAAATCGTAAAGGCAGTGCATTTATATGTTATGCTTGAAAAGTCATGCTGTGAATAATAATTAACCAAAAGTTCATGAGTTTTCATGTAATTAACAACTGGAACCTATTTTTATGAAATACTATGCTACTTATAATTGGATGGAAGAATTGGGGCTCAATTGGAATATGCAGCATTCACAGAACATATTTCTTGCAGATTGTAACTTAAAATTTAAGCTGAATCAAGGGGACATATTCTTGTGATATGTGATTTAAACTGAATTTGGAAAACTGTGCCAGCCTTTCCTTATATAATGTTTTAATAAATCAATAATTGCTTTTAAATTTAAATTGTAAATAAATAGACCGTTGATTTTGTGGGATATCTATGTCAGGATTTCTTTATATAACGATGTACAACATATTTGTTGAATCTAAATTGTAGTTTATTAGAGAGTTAGTTGTATAAGAAAGATTTGCGTATATATTGATTAGGATTCAGGAAATTGAATATCTTATTTACTTTTGACAAAGATCACTGTCAAAAACATCTTTAAATTAGTCTCGGACTATAATTCAGAAGAAAAAAAAAAAAAAAAAAAAATTTGCCCATAGCAAGAAATTTTGAACGGGGAAATGGTCAAGTGATCATTTTGGTATATAAAGTAGGGTGTGTTTGTTTTGGGTTGCCCTCAATCTATTGAGTAGACTCAATCCCAATAAAATACTCCCTTCCTCCCGCTCTAATTTGCCTACTTTCCTTTTCGGTTTGTCCCAATCTAATTTGTCAGCCCATAAATGGCAAATTTCTCTCACAATCTCCACCCTCAAAATCTCCACATTCAATTTCCACCTTAAAAAATCAAAGATTCCACAAAACCTGTTTTTTTTAACCTCCGTGCCCGACCAAGGTAGGCAAATTGGGCCGGGACGGAGGAAGTACATTCATATACTCACTCAACAAACAGTAGCTTAGCACTCTCCAATTTTAAGCACACACTCTAAGATTCAATTATTACCAACAAATTATTTCATAATGTAAATCTATTTTTCATTATTGATTTAACATCTATAATTGTAACGCCCGGGAAATTTTTCGTTTATTTATTTAAATATTTTGTGAGTTTTAATTATCATTTCATTTATTATAGGCCGATCCATTTTATGTGATTAATATATTTTTTATATTGGACTGTCTAGTCCAAATAAATTATTTAAGGCCATTCACTTTATTATTTTGAGCCCATTTACATACATTCATTTCATCCATATTCACTTTTGGCCCAATAAGTTATGCCGTATATGCAAATAGATGGGTCCAAACATTGAGCCCAGGTCCAATTAGAGATCAGAGAGTTTGAGAAACACGGAAGTTTTCTGAGTTAACCGTTGAGAACGTGTGTATGTGTGAAGGTGGGGTTAGTGGGAGCGTGGAGGCTATAGGGAGTAACTGTAACAGCAATCCCTTATAAAAGGAAAAAAAAGAAATTTACAGTCGGAATCACTTTCAACTGATTATCTTGCAAAACAGAGAAGGTAAGCAATTGTCGTATTCTTGTTGTGTCCCTCTCAAGCCAATCTGCCTTGTCCAGTCAATTCCGGCCAGACCCACCAGCAAATTAAATACCATTCCTAAAATACAAATTCCAATTCACCACGAATCATGATTTCCTCCTCCTGTTCTCGAATTCCCTGTAATGAATGGCAACCCACATCTACATCATCAATCGAAAGTGAGATAAACGCCGAAGATCGTATTCTTTCGCCGCCGCCGCTCTGCCCTGGAGCCGTTTGCACCGCCGTGACGGTACCCTGGTTGTGGCCAGTCACCGATCAGCCAACTCTGACGGAGGCACTCTGCTGTATGCTTTTATTATTTGCCGCATCTTGGAGAATTAGGAAGCGGAGGGGGGGCTGTGAGCGGAACGAAAAGGAAATGGAGGAGAGGTGGATAGTTCAAGGGAATGAGTGCAGAAGACGCAGAAAAAGAGGAAAAAGGGAACAGGAGACTGGAAGTCACAAAATCAACTTTCCATTAGAAATCCTAATTCTACTCCTAAGGCCCCAAAGCCCATTACCTATTTTTTTCTAGCCCATATCAATTTGTTGGTCCATATTCAATTAGAATGACCAAATCCCCATCAGATTCCATTTTCTTTATTCTCGTTTTCATTTTCTTTTCTTTCTTTTTATTCATTTCTTTTATTAAGTAGAATTTTCTTATATTTATTATATTAACTATTCCTTTCCTCTATTAAATGTAGGAATCGAAGAGTGTGAGTACGGACCTAGGACTTTGGACTAATTTGCCAGCATTTGCATTTTCCATCATCTCATTTTCAGGTGGGGGTCCTAATTGTTTATTGTTCTAATTATAATTACTTGTTTGTATACATGTGCTTTTATTTTATTATTACTTGCCAATACAAGTGATTTACAATTTGCTACTTGCCAATACAAGTTTAGCCCATTATCAATACACTGCTTGCCAATCCAAGTCAGTTCTATGTGTCTTGCCAATACAAGCGCATCATTATGATAAATGTTACATTGTATGCTTTTTGTCTTTATAATTATTGAAATAAACTGTGACTCCCACGAGCTAAAAGAAGCTCACCCAGCCTATTATTGATCCTCAGGTAGAAATGGAGAGAGTGAGTGAAGTTGAGACGGAGCCGGGGAAGCATATGGTGGTATCATTTTAGTCATGAAATTTTAGTTAAATTTGATATTGGACTACTTGAATTGGGTTGTTTATGTTTCTGGAAGTCAATTTATTCTCGTTTATTTGAAACAATTGATAGGTGAATGCTAGAATATTTTGTGGGTTGTTTGTGTAGATGGAGTTATTAAAATCCTAAATATATTTGATTGCATAATATGATTTTCAATTATGATTTCCCATAATAAGTGTATACTTAGGAAATAAATTTTAATTAAGTTATTACATGTTTTAGATTTATAAAATAATAATAATAATAATGAATAAGTATATTAGTGATTTATGCTAGGTCTAATTAAATTAAATTGCATGTTTAAGTTGTGTTAGTTCAAATTATTTTATTTAAATTCCGCTGCAAATAATTGATATTTTGCCTTAAATAGTCAAAGATTTTAAAGTATTGTATATATATAAAATTAATTTTTCTTATGTACCTTAAGATATTATATTACGATATAGCAAAAGTGGGAAACTTTATACGAATAATAATTTAGTAATGGCCTGATTGGACAAAATAATTATTTCTAAATAAATAAAATAAACATTTCTTCTATTTTACAATTTCTTAAATTAGCCTAGAAAATCGGGCTGTTACAGTGTGGAATCAGAGCGCGGTTTACTTTTCTGTAGACCCGTCTCTTTTTAAATTTTTATGTTAAATAGATTGAATAAAAATTAAATTATGATCACAAGTACCATATGCTTTCGGCCGTCTCTACTTCATCGCTCAGTTCCAAGGTACCCGTTCAATTATTCATTTCAATGCATTATCATTCACATCATATTCAATACAATCACTCAATTCATTATCAATCAATACATTATTCAGTCATTGTATTATTGTGTACATGTTTCATTATAGTCGCATTATCATAACCCAAAACATATATGCATGTATCATTGTTAGCATGGCACGCACACGACAGACAGCACGTAAGAGCACCGCCATTCATGTTCACCCTCCCCCGTTGGCACGAGCTGACTGGTGGGATGATCCCAGACTTCCTGAGAATGCATCCCATTACATAATTAACCGACTGGAGAAGTGGAATGCATCTGGAAGGGAGGGATCTGTTGTAGAGCAGGTCAATCACCTGATTAACGCTTTACCTGAGTATTGGAACGACACTATTCTTGACTGTTGGAATCAGGCACGGGCGAGGAGCCTAGAGGCAAAAGCGGTGGTTGATGGATTTCAGTACACGGTGAGTGAGCTTTTGACACGGTTTGCTTGGGACATGATTCCGTATGATGATGACGACGAGACAGACGAGGATGAGGATCTTCCACTTGCACCCTTACCTGAGCCTGAGCCCGAGCCTGAGCCCGAGCCCGAGCCCATGGAGGAGGAGCCCGAAATGGGCAACCATGAGGCTGACTCTGATGATGACATCATCTCGTGGATTGAGATTCCACCACCCGTGCCAGTCATTGAGATCCTGAGCAGTGATGATGAGGACTAGAGTTATTTCATTTTGATTTGGATAGTATTGCATTTCCCCATTTTAGTTGTATTTGTTTATTTCCTCATTTCTTTTTCAGTTGTAGACATTGACACATCGCACATGGGTTATGAACATGAGTAATTTGAATTAATCATTTCATTTCACTTCATTCCATTTCATTTCATCTCATCTCATTACTTACTCTTTATGTGTTGTTTGATTATTAATATTATTATACGTTATCACTATCTTATCCCATTTCTCGCATTCCTATAACTTATCAATTCGGGATCATCGAACTGATAACCCGAACGATGCTCCACGTGACACCATTCAAGGTGCTCGGAATGTACCTCAAGAAGCTGCCCCTCAAGCTGCGAATCCCAATCCCGAACAACTACTCACCGGGATAGCTGCTCTCCTTCAAGGAGCAACCATCACTCCTGCTGCAACACCTGAACAAGTGCAGTCCAGGGTGATAAACCAGTTCAATCAGTTCAAGGCACCTACATTTCATTGCTACGAGGGCCCCGAGGTGCTTGAAGAGTGGATCAGGACCTTGGAAGATATTTTTGAGTATATGGCATGTTCGGATGCCCAGAAGATTTCATGTGCTGTCTTCCAGCTCAAGGAAGATGCAAGAGTGTGGTGGAATGATTATTGGAGGATAAGGACAGTGGAGGAAAGGAATGCCCTTACTTGGGCTATGTTTAAGGAGGTAGTGATGGAGAAGTACTATCCAAGCATCTACAAGGACCGGATGCAGAAGGAATTTATGGATTTGACTCAGGGAGGTATGACAGTAACCGAGTATGAGAGGAAGTTTAATAAGATGTGTCGTTTTGCTCCCACCTTGGTGGATACTTCTGAGAAGAAAGCACGAAGATTCCGTCAAGGCTTAAGGCATCAGATTCGCCATCACCTTTCTGGACATGGGAATATGACTTATGCAGAGGCTGTGATAAGAGCGGAGGACATATCCGCTAGTTTTGAGATGGAAAGGCCTCGTGCATCGCCTGCGGAGAATCCAAACAAGAGGAAGTGGCAGGGCCAGAGTGGTGATACCAGTGGGAAGAAAGGAAGGGCAGAGCTACCGCCTAGGCCGAGAGGGCAAGGTGAAAACCCCACTTGTCCCAAATGTGGAAAGAAGCACATGGGAGTGTGTCTGCAAGGGCAGAACAGATGCTTTGGCTGCCGTGAAGAAGGCCACATGATTTGGAACTGCTCGAAGAAGAATTTACCTGATAGAAGGGGTCAGAATCATGGATCGGGTGGAAGAGCTCGTATGTTCGGACTACCTGAAGTGGAAGCGGAGATTGAAACCGGAACTATGTCAGGTACGTTAACAATTGCTGGTATTCCTGCTTTTGTACTATTTGATACCGGTGCTTCCCATAGTTTTATCTCTAAGAAGTTTCATGCAATGACTGGCTATAAATGTGTTAAAGCTTCTGAACCACTTGAGATCAGCATACCTTCGGGTAAAGCGGTTACTGCTGACTCGATAGCTAAAAGTATAACTGTAGAGATAAATGAACATACACTCTTAGCTGACCCATACGTGCTAGCTATGAATGACTTTGATGTGATCTTGGGTATGGATTGGTTAAGTAAGTATAAGGCCGACATTGATTGTTTGAAGAGAAGAGTAACGTTACGTTCACCAAACAACGTGGAGATTACGTTCCAAGGAGCGAAGCGTAATGCAAGTCCACGCGTTATATCAGCTATGAAGGCGGTGAAGTTGTTGAGGAAAGAGAAGAGTCAAGGATTTTTGGTGAATATTATGGGAGTAGCGACCTCAGAGAAGACAGTAGCTGACGTAACCATTGTCAAAGAAATCCGGATGTTTTTCCCGAGACCTTACCAGGAATTCCACCGGATAGACAAGTGGAGTTCACAATTGATTTGGTGCCTGGAGCAGCACCAATATCAAAAGCCCCTTATAGAATGGCGCCAAAGGAATTGCAAGAATTGAAGGTGCAAATTCAAGAGTTGCTTGATTTGGGTTTTGCCCGACCGAGCGTGTCGCCATGGGGTGCGCCAGTATTGTTTGTGAAGAAGAAGGATGGTTCGATGAGGATGTGTATCGACTATCGTGAACTTAACCGACTCACGATAAAGAACAAGTATCCTCTCCCAAGGATAGAAGACTTGTTTGACCAGCTTAGAGGTTCTGGAGTATTCTCGAAGATTGATCTAAGGTCTGGCTATCACCAGTTAAAGATCAAAGATAGTGATATCCCAAAAACGGCGTTTCGAACAAGGTATGGTCATTACGAGATTGTTGTAATGCCATTTGGTTTGAGCAATGCGCCTGCGGTTTTCATGGATTTGATGAACCGAGTCTTTCATCCCTATTTGGATCAGTTTGTCATTGTGTTTATAGATGACATACTAGTGTATTCGAAGGATGAAAGTGAGCATGAACAACATTTGAGGATTGTTCTTGAGACACTTCGCAAGGAGAAGTTGTATGCGAAGTTCAGTAAGTGTGAATTTTGGCTCAATCGAGTTGCGTTTCTTGGTCATGTAATCACTGCTCGAGGAATTGAGGTTGATCCGGCGAAGGTTGAGGCTGTCAATGATTGGAAGACACCAACCAATACTAATGAAGTGCGTAGCTTTTTAGGACTCGCCGGTTACTACCGAAGGTTTATTGAAGGATTTTCGAAGATATCTACTCCAATGACTCGATTGACAAGGAAAGGAGAAAGGTTCTTGTGGAACGAGAAGTGTGAGAATAGTTTCCAAGAACTGAAGCACAAACTCACTACTGCACCAGTTTTGACCATCCCTGATCCGACGAAGGAATTCGTGATCTACAGTGATGCATCGAAGCAAGGTTTGGGATGCGTTTTGATGCAAAATGGCAAGGTAGTTGCGTATGCCTCAAGGCAACTAAAGCCACATGAGTTGAACTATCCAACTCACGACTTAGAACTTGCTGCAGTAGTTCATGCCTTGAAGATTTGGTGACATTACCTTTACGGAGGTAAGTGTGAAATATACACGGATCACAAGAGTCTAAAGTATCTTTTCACACAGAAAGAGCTAAATATGAGGCAACGGAGATGGTTAGAGTTAGTGAAAGACTATGACTGTACCATTCACTACCATCCCGGAAAGGCTAACGTAGTAGCAGACGCACTTAGCCGCAAGGCAAGAGGAGAATTGACTTGTATCTTGACTAGGGAGGAGAAACTAGTCAAGGAATTCTCAAAGATGAACCTTGAAATAGTTACACCACCAAAGTCTGTGAATTCAGTCTTAGCAACTTTAGTGGTACAACCGACTCTAAAGGAGAGAATTAAGGAAGGTCAAACTCGAGATGCATTTCTGCTCAAGATGAGAGAGCATGTTCTTGCCGGAGAAGGCAAAGGGTTTGAGTTGTCTAAGGATGATACATTGTATTTTGAAGGGAGAATTTGTGTGTCCGATATGACGGAGTTGAAGAGAATAGTATTGGAAGAAGCACACAATACTCCATATACCGCTCACCCGGGCAGTACAAAGATGTATTAAGACTTGAGAGGAATGTTTTGGTGGGACGGTATGAAGAGAGATGTCGCAGATTTTGTCAGAAAGTGTATCGTTTGTCAGCAAGTGAAAGCTGAACATCAACGTCCTTTAGGATTGTTGAAATCACTTGAGATTCCGGAGTGGAAGTGGGAACACATCACTATGGACTTTGTGGTGGGTTTACCACGATCGGAAAGAGGAAATCATGCAATCTGGGTTATAGTGGATCAACTCACGAAGTCAGCTCACTTTATCCCAGTAAAGATGAGTTTCAAGATGCATCAATATGCTCAATTGTATATCCAAGAGATTGTGAAGTTACATGGAGTGCCTGTTTCTATCGTCTCAGACAGAGATACTCGCTTCACATCATTTGGGTAGTCTGCAAGAAGCTTTGGGAACTAAGTTGAATTTCAGTACAGCTTATCATCCGCAAACTGATGGTCAGTCGGAAAGGACAATACAAACACTTGAGGACATGCTGAGAGCATGTGTTTTGGACAATGGAAGTAATTGGGAACGGCTCTGGCCATTATTGGAGTTTGCTTACAACAACAGTTTTCATGCAATGATTGGCATGCCTCCGTATGAAGCGTTGTACGGAAGAAAGTGTAGGTCTCCAGTTTATTGGGATGAAGTTGGTGAGAGAAGATTTGAGGCTCCAGTAATGTTGGAAGAGACGATTAAAGTGGTAGAGAAGATTCGAGAAAGGATTAAAATAGCTCAAGATCGCCAAAAGTCTTATGCGGACAAGCGTAGGAAAGATCTTGAGTTTAGTGTTGGAGAGAAAGTATTTCTCAAGGTAGCCCCGACCAAGGGTGTTATTCGTTTTGGTAAGAGAGGCAAGTTGAGGCCAAGATACGTAGGCCCGTTTGAGATTCTTGACCGAGTTGGAAACTTGGCATATCGTTTAGCTCTACCGCCAGCACTTTCGGGTGTGCACAATGTTTTTCACGTATCTTTTCTTAGAAAGTATGTGCACGATCCAAGTCACATCATCAACTACTCGACAGTGGAAGTGAATGAAGATTTGACATATGTTGAGTACCCTCAAGCGATACTCGATAGAAAGGTTCAACAGTTGAGGAATCGAGAAATGATTCTCGTCAAGGTCCAATGGCGAAATCATAGTGTTGAAGAAGCTACTTGGGAACGAGAGGAAGAGTTGCGTGCGCGATATCCCCATTTTTTATAATCATGGTATGTTATTAATTTTCGAGGACGAAAATTTTTCCAACAAGGGTGGGATGTAACGCCCGGGAAATTTTTCGTTTATTTATTTAAATATTTTGTGAGTTTTAATTATCATTTCATTTATTATAGGCCGATCCATTTTATGTGATTAATATATTTTTTATATTGGACTGTCTAGTCCAAATAAATTATTTAAGGCCATTCACTTTATTATTTTGAGCCCATTTACATACATTCATTTCATCCATATTCACTTTTGCCCCAATAAGTTATGCCGTATATGCAAATAGATGGGCCCAAACATTGAGCCCAGGTCCAATTAGAGATCAGAGAGTTTGAGAAACACGGAAGTTTTCTGAGTTAACCGTTGAGAACGTGTGTATGTGTGAAGGTGGGGTTAGTGGGAGCGTGGAGGCTATAGGGAGTAACTGTAACAGCAATCCCTTATAAAAGGAAAAAAAAAAAGAAATTTACAGTCGGAATCACTTTCAACTGATTATCTTGCAAAACAGAGAAGGTAAGCAATTGTCGTATTCTTGTTGTGTCCCTCTCAAGCCAATCTGCCTTGTCCAGTCAATTTCAGCCAGACCCACCAGCAAATTAAATACCATTCCTAAAATACAAATTCCAATTCACCACGAATCATGATTTCCTCCTCCTGTTCTCGAATTCCCTGTAATGAATGGCAACCCACATCTACATCATCAATCGAAAGTGAGACAAACGCCGAAGATCGTATTCTTTCGCCGCCGCCGCTCTGCCCTGGAGCCGTTTGCACCGCCGTGACGGTACCCTGGTTGTGGCCAGTCACCGATCAGCCAACTCTGACGGAGGCACTCTGCTGTATGCTTTTATTATTTGCCGCATCTTGGAGAATTAGGAAGCGGAGGGGGGGCTGTGAGCGGAACGAAAAGGAAATGGAGGAGAGGTGGATAGTTCAAGGGAATGAGTGCAGAAGACGCAGAAAAAGAGGAAAAAGGGAACAGGAGACTGGAAGTCACAAAATCAACTTTCCATTAGAAATCCTAATTCTACTCCTAAGGCCCCAAAGCCCATTACCTATTTTTTTCTAGCCCATATCAATTTGTTGGTCCATATTCAATTAGAATGACCAAATCCCCATCAGATTCCATTTTCTTTATTCTCGTTTTCATTTTCTTTTTTTTCTTTTTATTCATTTCTTTTATTAAGTAGAATTTTCTTATATTTATTATATTAACTATTCCTTTCCTCTATTAAATGTAGGAATCGAAGAGTGTGAGTACGGACCTAGGACTTTGGACTAATTTGCCAGCATTTGCATTTTCCATCATCTCATTTTCAGGTGGGGGTCCTAATTGTTTATTGTTCTAATTATAATTACTTGTTTGTATACATGTGCTTTTATTTTATTATTACTTGCCAATACAAGTGATTTACAATTTGCTACTTGCCAATACAAGTTTAGCCCATTATCAATACACTGCTTGCCAATACAAGTCAGTTCTATGTGTCTTGCCAATACAAGCGCATCATTATGATAAATGTTACATTGTATGCTTTTTGTCTTTATAATTATTGAAATAAACTGTGACTCCCACGAGCTAAAAGAAGCTCACCCAGCCTATTATTGATCCTCAGGTAGAAATGGAGAGAGTGAGTGAAGTTGAGACGGAGCCGGGGAAGCATATGGTGGTATCATTTTAGTCATGAAATTTTAGTTAAATTTGATATTGGACTACTTGAATTGGGTTGTTTATGTTTCTGGAAGTCAATTTATTCTCGTTTATTTGAAACAATTGATAGGTGAATGCTAGAATATTTTGTGGGTTGTTTGTGTAGATGGAGTTATTAAAATCCTAAATATATTTGATTGCATAATATGATTTTCAATTATGATTTCCCATAATAAGTGTATACTTAGGAAATAAATTTTAATTAAGTTATTACATGTTTTAGATTTATAAAATAATAATAATAATAATGAATAAGTATATTAGTGATTTATGCTAGGTCTAATTAAATTAAATTGCATGTTTAAGTTGTGTTAGTTCAAATTGTTTTATTTAAATTCCGCTGCAAATAATTGATATTTTGCCTTAAATAGTCAAAGATTTTAAAGTATTGTATATATATAAAATTAATTTTTCTTATGTACCTTAAGATATTATATTACGATATAGCAAAAGTGGGAAACTTTATACGAATAATAATTTAGTAATGGCCTGATTGGACAAAATAATTATTTCTAAATAAATAAAATAAACATTTCTTCTATTTTACAATTTCTTAAATTAGACTAGAAAATCGGGATGTTACAATAATACAATCTTATCTTGTATGATCTCAATAAGAAACATACCGTTCTCGAAAAAAAAAATAACAAGCATACAATTTCACTATTTATTATTTCACAGTCACAAAATTTTAGTCAGGATTGTCAAATCCAATTAAATCTTATCCAAACACATCCTAAATTGATTATGCACCCCGGTAACTAAGTTGGGTTCGCACAATTTTTTTCCAAGGCCGAATATTATAAAGCATTAATAAACAAAGTAAACCGCTCTGAAAAATTAATAAACGACATATCAAGAATTTGAAAATCACAATGCAAGAATATTAAAAATATAATGAAATATTGTCAGTTTGGATTTAGAATTTATAACACCTTGGTATTTGACGTTATGTAGCATGTTAAAAAAATATTTGTCAATTAAACTTTGGTTATTGATGATTAAAACACTTTTGTTTTTCTTTTTTCATTTGGACAAGGGTGCACTACATCACAATATTTGGTGTCCATGTCAGCAACTAAAAATTGAAAATAATTCATGTGTCTTATTGAAACAAATTGAAGTTAGTTGGTGAAATCAATGTTTTTATTTTAAACTACTATTATTCTATTTTATTACAACTAGTTATTTGGGCCTTGGAAACTGGGCTTATTGGGCCATCATGCACACCAGCTGTTGGGTTCTTCTTTTTATCTTACTCATCTGGACATACCAATCCAGGGCTGCATTAAAAACAAATAAATATAGGTTATCAGAATAACAATAAATTTAAAAAATATATATAGAAGAAAAATAAATTGATCAAATTAGTTAACAAAACAAAACAAAATCCAATTACATCTATGCCTCACTTTCGTACAGTGAGGATATAAATAAATAAGAAGTCATTGCAAAGTCAGAAACAACTAAATATTAAGCATTAACTCATATTACTAAAATAATAATTAAAAAAAAAAGAAGAAATTCTAAAATAATAAAAGAACCGTATTATAAGGAGGATTCCATGTAGAGGTGGAAAAATCGCCCGCGTGACAGGGCTGACAACTGAAGGTTCACTGGGCCCACTAGATCAGATGGGTAGTGGATTGGGCCGATAAACTCTTTTTGAGATATGAGTTTGGCTGGACTCATTAGTTTTTAATTTGACAGAATTTTGGTGCAGCCCGGCATATGACATTAGCCCAAGAGACTCGAGCCAAGTAGTTTGGATTGTCACCTCTAGTTCCATCACACGAAAAATACATTCTATGCAACAACCTCATACAATATTATGTCAATTCAAAAAAAAACATGACTTACATGAGACAACACGTAATTCGGTAGAATTTTTCAGGAAGGTGGCATTTGGACACGAACGCTAGTGTTGTTTTTGGATTGAATATAAAAGGTACCCGAGCAGAGGATTTTTTGTAGCACGTACAAATTTGGCTAGTGCCAACTGAAGCCGAAAGAGTGAACCACGATTGAGCGCCTTTGCAGCACTCCATGCCAAGTTCTTTTGCATAACCATTTATGAATGGCTCGCACGGGTTAATGTTTTCTAGGGGGATTTTTGAGCAGTCGTAGTATGCCAAAGAACACATCCCTTTTTATCAAACATCACAACAGGCAGTGATTTATTAATCATCATTTTCTTAAAACATATAATTTATGTGTGTTTGTGGGTTGATAGATGGGATAGGGTATGGCGTATATATTGGAGAATAGCTATAGATAAGTGATATCAATGAAATTTGAAAGATTAGAACCTTTTGGATAGTTCAGTAATTACAAGAAACAAAACAAAATAATATAGCACGCCCTTTTTTAGGATGAATTTGGAATTTTTGACTATTTATATTGTAGATTTAGATGTTGGAAGGATTTTGCAGTCAACTAGAATCCTACTACTACATTATTATTATTACTATACCTATCATATGTTTATTATCATCGTAATCATTATTTGTCATTTCTTTCAAAATTGTTCATTAATTCCACAAATCATTCAATCATTACGGCAACTAACTTTTTTCAATATTTACCTATTATATACAATACAATCTTCGAATAAATTTATTTTTTTAAAGAAAAGTAAATTCATTGATTAGCTGGAATCAGCCAGCACTGATTGACAAAGAAAAGAGGGAACCGAGTCCCAAATAGCAAAGATAAATTACAAGTTTTCGCATAGGAAACGACAGAATGAGCCACCGTATTTTCAAGTCTACTAACCCAATATAAAACACGAGAGGGATAAGATGCAAGTAAAAATTTAATATCCGAAAGGATGGGGGTGCAAGCGACTGAGCAGTCAGTGTCCCCCAGAGGGGCCAAGATGGTTGTACTACAGTCTCCATAAAACTGAACATCTTGTAAGCCTTGTTTCTGCAGCGATAGACAAGGCTTCACGTAGGGCAATGAATTCAGCTAGTTCGGGGTTCGAAATACCCGGAAACGACTTGTTTGAGCAAGAAGGAATACACCAGCAGGGTTACAAATGAACACCCCCACAAACGCAGTATTCCGAGCGGAAGAGATGGCCGCGTCAAAATAAATCTTAGGACCAGCAGCAGCAGGCGGTAAGCAACGCAGCGGATCAATAACAAACCGAGATTCAGGGCGCATGTTAGCATTGCGAAAATCTTGAAGAAGACGGGAAGCAAGTATAACCAATAATGAAGAACCGGCAGTGGTATTACCAAAAATGAGGCTATTCTGGTGATACCATAGGTGGTTGGCAAGGACGGCCGCATATTCAGTAACATGATTGTCCCCGGAGAGTACAAGAGCCTGGAACCAGAGGTCAGCACATGGTTGAGCGAATTGCAAAATGAAAGGACGCAGACCTGCTGATTCCCAAACATGGGAGGAGAAAGGGCAGTAGAAAAATAGATGGAGTGTAGACGGATCCGATACATGGCAGAACGGACAGGTAGTTGCTGATGGTAGATGGCGGGAATTGAGATTATCGCATGTAGGCAAAGAATTGGTGCAGCAACACCATATGAAGTGAAGGATACGACTTGTTAGATTAAGACTCCAAAGCCTTTTCCACAACGGATTAATACCAGCACTAGGAGATGGAAAAATCGGGCAGCCAAATACTTCAGTTGTGGAATCCGTGATGAAGTTATATTAACTAAACTGGGTTGCAGAAAATTTTTCTGCCAGAGCCCAATGATATGTAAAACACCTACGTATGAATAAACAACTCCAGAAAATTTAATAAATGCAATATTAATAATCTAAAACCACAATATATATATATATATTTAAAAAAAAGAAAATCAGCCATAAATGGTAAGAAGTGGGTGTTTTTCTATCAATTGAAGGTGGAAGTTGTTATTGGGCTCTTACAAACTAATGCCCACGTTATTTTTGGGCTACTTTCGCTCATCTTCCCTTCATACATGGCCCACGAGTATATGTACCTTTGTTATAAGTTTAAATTTAGGGCAAACACGTTTCAAAGCGGTTCGGAGATATGAAAATCTTCAGACCAAAGCTTGGAAATATTTAGAGATTTTCAAAATAAAATATTCAGAATTACTTCGTTGATTGGTTCACTTCATTCCGGAGATCGAATCTATTCGGTCCTGTTATTCGGAGTCTTTTAAAGTTTTTTCATTTAATCATATTAACAAAACACATGAAAGAATTAAAGTGTTGTCTTTACAATAATATCACAATGTTAAAAAAAATTAATATTAAACAATTTAAAGATTATATATTAATACATTTTTCAAACCATAACTTATAAACAATTACAAGTTACTGAAGTAGGTGTCTCGTCTAAAAAAGAAAATCATTAAATTATTAAATTATCAGCTATCGATAACCTCTTTGGATATTTTATCGATTGAAGAGATGTGAGAAAGAGATGTAATGATCTCTAAGGGTGCGGGTGATCGGTGCAAATTCATTGTAACCAATCATGAAGAGACACATTATTATTTTGGATGTGTCCATTCAAAACAACTATTCAGAAACTATAAATAACCTGACGATATCAGTCAAATAGTGAACATAACGAGAATCAAATTCCTCCAAATAAAATCGAGTTATCTCTATATTATCTCATATTTATTAGTTTCAAATAGATCTTGTAATTCTTACTCCATATTAATTTTGTTAGATTTTCACTAGTGACGTTAATTTAACATGGAGTTTGATCAATCTAGATATCGAAAGATAAGTTAACTATCAATCAAGGTATTGAGATAATTTACATTCGTTCAAGGCCTAAATTATTTGAAACTATCAATAAAAGATTCATAAATTTAAGGGCTAATTACGTAAAAAATCACAGTTTTAGTCAATCATCATTTGCAACGTGACATTTTAATTATAACCTAAAAAATGCACCATCTTTACTATTTTTTCAATTCAATGCACCATAGGAAGGTTTAGGCTCCAATTGTTGACATGTAGCCTAAAATTGAGATTTTAACCCGCCAATTGCAAACGTGTAATTGTGCTAGTTCTTTCTAACCTCTAATTAAATAAATGCGACATCAGATTCGGAGTTAGTTAATGATTCAATTGTCTCTTCAAAGTTGTAATATTCAAGAGACATCGCCACTCTCTCCATTTTTCTCTCTAAACATTCATCTTCAATCTATTCCTAGCCGCTTTATTCCTCCTTCATCTTCCTGATGGGAAAATGGAGGGAGATGCCGCCTTTGATTTTCTTTTCGTCTCTCCTCAATAAGTGGGAGTATTAGTCCCCGGAATAATGGAAGATCCGTTATTTGCAGTGTCCATTCCGAAGATCCAGTCATCATTGAGTTTTTCTACTTTAAATTGCTCATTTGTTGGGCCCTTTACCCGAAGATCAACGACTAGTTCGAGATCAAGTATTATGATACGCAATTTGTCCAACACAAAGGCGAGTTATTTGATTTTCTAGATTTAGATTTGTATAGGTTTAAATCTAGTAATTTTGTGCTTCAAAATTATCATATCTTTTTATGTTGTTTTGGTTGTTTCTTCCTTTTTTTGTCAACCAGTGTTGGCTGATACCAGCAATTCAATGCTATTTTACTTTCTCAAAAAAATAAAAATGAATACGTCATTGTTTTATCATTAAATTTAATTATTAAACATTATCATTTTTTACTCAAATAGGAAATTATAAATATCACATTATTACACATCTGTAGCCAGGATAGCCAAAATCCCGATTTCAAGCTTCACATCCGTAATTGGAGCAAAAAACTTGTTCGGGCGTATCGCGCGAATTGAAAAATCGAAAAGGTTGTGCATTTATATGTTATGCTTGAAATGTCATGCAAATGATTATTAATCAAAATGTCGTGAATTTGTAACACTTAATTTTTATTATTTATGTTGTATTGCTTTTTATATTTGATCAGAATAGGTTAAATTTGTTACACTTAATTTTTACAATATATTAATTATTATCTTACTAATATTATAATCTAATAATGACTCAAATCTACTCAAAAATTTCAATTCTCTTTAAATCGTGCATCGCACGGGTACAATACTAATTTAGGGTAATATTTATTAATCACTTTAATAGAAAAATGAAAAGAAAAGCAAAAACAATGACGGAACATAATACTTTTAATGAGGGCAGCCCAGGTGAAAACTCGTGGGCGGAGAAATACAGCTCTGACAGATTTCAACAATGGGTCAGTAGTGGGACCAGCCCATTACACTTCAAGAAAACTTGGGTTTGTAAGACTAGCTTTATCAATGACTTTCACCCAAGGTCATTGGCTAAAAGACAAAATTTTGATTAAAAAAGAAATTGAGAATGATAATTATTTCCATGACCTTGGTTGTGGAAGAGGTTGGTCAACCAACCTATTCCACAACCCAACCCCCTTCCACAACCTGCCACATGTCGGTACCTCATTTGTTGTGTTAAATTATTTATTGGATATAATTTTAATAATAAATAAATAGTATAATTTTTATTTTATAAAAATTAAAAAAATTATCAAAATTCTTTTTTTTTTTTTTCTCTACAAGTAGAATCTAATGTTGATATATTTTGAATAAAAATTTGAAGCTCTTTATTTTATTCTTTTTATAAATAGTTGGCTCGTCTGGACCGGTCCAATGGGCTAAATCCTCGGCGGACCCCGGGCCGATCCGATAATCTTAGTATATTGTAGGGAAATATCACGGGCCGGACGAATATATCTAGGACTAACTAAATTTGGTCCCGCTAATTAAATATATAAGTTGTATCTTTTATATTTGTAATTTAGTATTTCAGACATGTATTTGTAGCTTAATTTATTTTTTTCGATTTCGTAATTCAATTTTTGCAATTTTAATTTGGTTATTATTTTAGCATGTTATTTTAAACGTACGGGAAAAACAAAATCGACTTATTGTAATTACGGAATTCAAATATTTTTTTATTCTTGAAATATATTAGAAAAAGCGCGAAAAAATAATATGCAATTATTAACCGTATCAAAAATATTAATTTTATTGGGAAATAAGATCTGTATTTGGATAAAAGAAATTAATATATATTAAAATGTTAGGTTGGGTTGGGTTGGATTGGGTTGTTGATAAAGTGTGAAAATGTATTTTTTAGGTTGTGGAGTAGGTTGTGTATGTGGAAGAGAGAGAAATGAATATTTAATTAATAGGTTGGGTTGTGAGAGGTTGTTGATAAAGATGGTCTAAATGGGCCCTTTCGAACCTTGCTTGTAAATTTTCGTATTTGTTTTTATTTAGAGCAAATAGCTATTATTTTTATTTTAAGAATATTATTTTGATCATTTTGATTTCGGTCTTTTAACCTTTGATATTCTATAGATTAATTTTTTAACTTTTAAAATTTAATAAATTAGTTTAGTCTTGTCACCCTTACAACATATGATATCCAATATGTTGAATTTATCGAATTTTAAAAGTTAAATGATCAATTTATCGAATTTTGAAAGTTAAAGTACCAAAATTGAAATGATCAAAGATAATATTTTTAAATAAAAAATGATGAAACTTAATACACTAGAAAAACTATTTAATCTTTTATTTTATTTATTATTATTTGGAGTTGGAGCTAAGTTTGTAGGTGTTCAAGAATATTTGAATTTGTTTGTTAATGCATTTTATTAAATTAGTATAAATTTATGTTCTTGAAGACTAATTAATATTATTTACAAACATCAAATACACAGTCATTTCCTAAATTTTCGTATACACAAACAAAATTAACCAACTTAGTGATGTTAACTTATTTCGGGATAGCCTTGGTGGTTTTTGGGCTAATTGAGTCTTTTAAACGAGACGACAATATTGTAAATATGTTTTCGAGTTAACCGAGCAACTATCAAGCTACAAGTAATCATTACCAAAATTATATATTTAAAATTAAAATTTACAAAGAATACTTGATTTATTTCTACTTGCTCGTTGGAAGTTCACATCGTCATGACATACATTATTACTAAAGAGTTTGAACATGCTTAAGATTATGGGATCTATATTCGAAAAGCCTCTAAATCATTAATATTAACACAAACAAATTGAAAATAATAGTTCATGTAGAAAAATATGTTTACAAACATTAAAAACTGAATACTAGAAAACGTAATATCAATACATAAAAATTATTACGGCATAATATTGGGTTCATAAAAACAATAAAACATTATTTCATACAAAAATATTACAACATACATTATTCATGTATCATCATCTGCTACAAATGCATAAAAAATAATATTAATCAGTGAATCCACAATATTACATCTAGACTGGGGCAGTATTAATGGATGCTAACTCCCATTAACAAATATATATACATACCTCATACCAATAATTACAACATTATATAAAATTTATACTAAGCTACCATCCAACCTCGTAGGCTTGGGATAATTGAGCACATTGTGCAATTTTAAACAGACCGATAATATAGTGAACCTAAGCTTACATTGTTTAGGAAGGCACGGGCTCCTCCTAAGATTTTGGACCTTCTAACTAAGGTTGACAAGCGGGTGAGGTTATGAGTTCGTGGATCGGGTTGAGACCTAATTATTACGAATTTTTTTCTAACTTGAACACGACCTACCAACCCGGACGAGTTGAGATTCGCAACTCGAACCCGACACGTTCAGGTTACAGGTCAACCCGTCAACCCATTTTCAACCTAAATTAAAAAAAAAAAAAAAAAAATCATCTATTTCTATTTTCCGGTAGAAACCTAAAATGATTATGAACCCTAATAACTGAAACGTCACAAAATATTACATATTCATAAATTTTAAATTGCATTTAACACAATGTCAGTCATATATTAATGACCCAAAAGATTAAAATAAACTAAATGGACAGTACAACTACAAGTCAACAACACAAAATACATTACGCATGTCCATAAAACAAGTTGCGAATTTGAAAAATAAAATTTAAAATTATAAATAATAACCAATCACCAAAAAGTATTATAAATATGTCTAACTTTAAAATAACCTGATTTTTATTTTATTATATTTTTAAGAATTATGGGTTGCGGGTTGACCCAATCTGACCCATTTTTCTCAAGGGTCATTCGCGTACAACCCGTTTCTGACCCGAATTAACTTATCCATGATCAACCATAACCCTTATTTTTCGGCTTTGATCGTGTCGAGTGGTCTAAATTGTGTCTAAGATTGTCACCCGACTCACCCCTACTTCTAATATCGCAATGTCACCCAAAATAAGAGTTTGTCTTAGAAATTCACACCGAGTAAGAAGGCTCGTAAAATGACATATATGCCTGAGACCTCACTTGAGTATAATTATTATAATTATTTTAAAAGAAAATGTGATTTTCCCTATCTTATTAGCAATCATTTTTTATGTTCAAAGACTCATTTTTAATATGTGCAATCTTTGGCGATAAAGCGAAATAATGCTTTAAATTTCTAAAAGGGCACTAATTTTGAAACAAATTTTTTATGCTAAATTGACAATTTTGTAAATATATAAAAGAAGTATATATATATGTTATGAATATATTATTATTGTTGTTGTTGTTGTTACTGTTGTTTTTGTTGTTATTGTTATTATTAAAACTAGCAAGTGATCCTATCAATGTTATACTCTGCTACTTTATTATAAATTAGTTGTAACTCGATTAATTATGTATTATGTAAGTTAAATCAATAACGAGTGATCAATTTTTCCAAATCCTAAAATAATCTGGAATAGTAATAAAAAAGAAACCCCTGTTAATTTATTAAAGGAGCTAAAAAAAGTAGTTGATGTCATCTAGCTAAGTGAATAGTGTTGGGGCCATATTAATATAGTGCAAAGATTCTGGTGCCAATATATATTTATTGTGAAATCCTAGGTGCTGCACACTCTGCACCATCACTTAATGCCTTTCGTTCTTCCCAATTTTTTACCATAACTTCAATTACAATTAATATTCTCATCCATATACCCTTTAAGAACAAAGGAAAAAAAAAAAAGTCTCATCCATATATCCCCTAAAGTAATTAAAAAGGAAAAATCAAGGGCGGAAATTTTAATTTTACGAAACTATTTGTGTTTCAATTTTAGAGAAATTTTGATTTCGGTTGAAAATCAGTGCAATTTTAAAAAAAGTTGAAAAATGCATTAAAAATCTAAAACTTTAAGATGATATTTTACAAATTGTTATAACTAACTTAAATGCACATGTTTATGGAAAAATTGGTACAAATGAAAATGTTTTAACTAATTAATAAATATTAAACAATATAAATGATGTCTGACAACATGATACATATTAAAAATGTCGACAAGTTTTTTCTCGTCAGAATTACTTCTTTTCCTATGTTCAATAATGTATTTAGCTCAAAGGAGTGTCGATTACATATCACGTCAATTATTTAAAAAAAAAAATCGAAAAATATCCGTAATTTCATCGGAATTCAACGAAAATTCAGTAATTTCCATGAAATTAAAAATAAATTGTACCTGGAGACGGCCGGAATTGAATTTTTTTCCAGAATTCCTCTAAGATTTCGGAAAATTTCAGATAAATTATGACAGAAACCTATTACATCCGAATTTTATATCGAAATCGTCAAAAAAAAGAAATTTCAAAGAGATTTCAAGATATTCAGCCCAGGCGAAAGCAAGTAAAATACTTAAATCGTTTATAAATATGTCTGTCCATTGAAGGTAAAGAAAAAAATCCAAATAAAGGAATTCTCAGTACACGAGTAAATTAATTTACATTGATAATTTAGAGAACGTTGCCACTTTGTAAGCCTAATCAAATATCACTAATTAATTTTGGAATGATATTACTCCTCATATTAGGCATTCAAGAGTGGGACCAACTTCTGATTTCTATGATATCAACTTCTTTCTCAATCATTATTTATTACTCACTCACTGTATAAACAAGTGACAATTTTAAACTTTTACACTCAGTTTATAAATAAGTGACGTTTTAGACTTTCAAATGCAATTTATAAGATTATAGAATGAATAACAAAATTCATTTATCTATCACTCTATTAGTCTTTTATTCACTAAGAATAATGTTAGAATAAAATAGGCAAATATTGCTAGAATAATATTTTTCTAAAATAACATTTATTTGTGAACGAATGGAATATTTCTATTTATAGTCCTTGCACATAACGCAACAAAGTTTACATCTTTAACATGAATTACCATTAGAAATACTTAAATTACTAAAATTTAGAAATGGACCGGAAAATTTATTGGCAAACAAATAAATATAGAAACGGAAGCCACGTAACACCCCCACATTTATAAAAGAAAGTCATTCTAGAAAAAATATATTTTTCATAAAGACACATTATTCTGGTAAAATTTAATATTTCTTCCAATATTATCTTTTGATAAATCTAAATAAATTTTCCTACATATCTCATAATATTATCATTACCTAAATTATGTACGCTCTCTATTGATAAATTTGTGGTAACAAAATTCTAGTTGTAGAGAAAAAATAGAATTTAAGATTATAAGAATATAGTAATACTCCCTCCGTCACGACTTAACTTTTCTACTTTGATCTTGCACAGAAGTTAAGAAAAAACAGATTTTGTGGAATCTTTGATTTTTTTAAAGGTGAAGATTGAGGGTGGATATTTTGAGGGTGGAGATTGTGAGAGAAATTTGTCATTTATAGACTGAAAAGTTAAGTTGGAACAAATAAAAAAGAAAAATAGGAAAGTTAGAGCGGGACGGAGGTAGTAATTTCTAGGGATTTTTTTGCCAGCCTCATAATTAATTTCCACCTGAAAAGTCATTAGATAAAGATTTCACGCTCTGTGACTTTTATAATCCGGCCGACATAGTAAAGGAGAAAAACTTGTGTTTAGCGGTCACGTGAATCTCATTTCATGTGACGGGTCTATTCTATAACTAAAATAAATAATTCAAGTTCTTTATCCAAGTTTTGACCTTATTTAAAAAATAATATTATTGATCACATTGAATAAGTTACGTGTGACCGTCGCACACACAAGACTCAATCTAGTAAAACACGTGTAATTAGCATATTAGGCCTTAAATTAGCTAAATCATTTTCTTGTTGCTGCTTGAGACTTTTTATTGCGCTATATAGACCATGTATAATTAATTTTATATTTAAAAAATCTTCAATGGTGTCAAGTGTGCTGGAAAGTCAATAGACTAATTGTTACAGTTGAATCGAGATGGTTGACGAGTACTAAAGCATAGAAAAGGATTAAGAAATGATACAATTTAATGGTGCACATGTAGGTTTTCAATTTGTCTCATTTGGGTTAATTTTAAAATAATATATTATTTAAATAGTCACTTTGATTTACACACAAATTAGGAAAATATTTTTAATCATTGGAAATGCAATCTTTACCAATTACTAAATATCCTTCCGTGCTATGCACTAGATTAAAAAGAAGATTAATTTGATAAACTTTTCATAAAAAAAAAAAGTTGAGACGACAAAGTTATAACACTTCTAAAAATTTGAGGGGAAAAGACATAAAAAAAAGAGGCTAAAAACAATGATTTTTTTTAATGTACATGTGTATTTTAAACCATATTTTGAGGAGTCCTCTTTTAATACTCCATTCGTTCCATAAAGAATATCATTTTAAACATTCTAAAAAATTTCAAAATAAATGTCACTTTACCAAAAAAAACTTCAAATTTTCCAATATTATCTTAAATAACCTACTTAATTTAGTTGATTATTTCCTTATTTCACAAAACATACCAAATAAATATCAATCCTTAATTTCTCAAAAAATAGCTAAAATGACATTCTTTATGAAACGGAGGGAGTATTAAGTAGGGAATTTTCCTATTATATCCTTCTTTGTTTTGGGTACATGGAGTGAATGGTTAAATGAGTAGACTATGATTAGTAATTCTAACAAACATTAAAATGATGATATTTCATAGAAATTTTGTTATTTATATATAGAAATTGACTATAATTTGGGACAGTAGAATTGAAAAAAATGTCTATAATTATTTTTCTGGGTCGGAGAGAGTAATTATCTAGGATCATATATACAATATTAGTAAGAAGAGGTTTAGTGTTTCAATCCTTCCATTATCTAATAATAATTATAATTTTCGCTGGTTAAAGGATCTAAACTTTAAATATGAGACTTCCTCTTCATTTTCATTTTCTTTGAAGAAGAGTACTTCTTATGTTTTTGTTAGGAATTGGTTATATACCTATTAATGGACATTAATTTAGGGTCCGCTTGGTTAGGGAGTTTAGGGTAAGGAATGAAAATAAATGATTACGCATTTTCATTTATGGTACTTGCTACATAATAAATAAGTTAATCATTATCCCATTTTATTAACAATTCCCTCAATTTCATTCCATAATATGATTGACCCCTCATTCATACCGATTACTATTGTCATTGATGATTTGTAACTAAGCGGACCCTTATATAATTATTAGCTATGCGTTGCATTAACAAAAAACTCACTTCATAATTTAATTGATTTTTTATTTCTAATCTCGTATATATATATTACTTTACCCTCGTTTTATTAAATACAATAAGGTAATGTTTGGTTGGGGATGACCCAACCTCTCATCAGTTGGACCAACCCAACCTCATATTTCTTTGAATTGGTTTGGCCAAGTCGGGGTATTAGGGTTTGGGGAGACATAAAGTCATTATTCCCTCACAAATCCCAACACTATTTTAATCATTCTCTCAATTATTAATAACTATTTTTTACACATATCACATCACATTTTATAATTAATAATTAAATCACACACTCCAACCACAACCTCAGCCACCCAACCAAACATCACTTTCTAATACCTCTAGCCACTAACTTCAGCTATTTTCCCCAACCTAATTACCCCATTCCCAATCAAACATTGCCTAAGTATATAGTTATTGGAAAAAAGAAATCAATAAATGGTGCTCGGTAGACACATGATTAATTTCGTTTTTTTTTCTTTCTAATTAATATATAAACAGATTTGTATATTTGTTGCAAAGAAACATGCAGACATTATTTAATTTTCTTTTTGGATTTCTTTAATTATGAAAATAGAACTCAAAGGAGCGTTTTGGTTATATTTTTAATACTAATTTTTCAGCTTTTCGTATTGTTCGCATAGTTTACGAGATTTTATTTATATGATTAGATGAATTTAATTTAATATTAATAAATGTAATATATTTATGAATATTATGATTACATATAAATATTTCGAATATATTGGCTGGTTAGATTATGGCTGGCCATATTTTATTTTGATAAATGCATAAAAACGTATTAATGATAAAATATTTGTGAAGGTGGTCATTAAAATTTTAACATTAATGCTCGATCCGGGTTAAAAAAAAGAATAATAAAGTTGTGCTTCAAAATGATACTAACATTAAAATTACGTCTTGTGATAGTTATTAATTGTATTTGTAATTTTAAGTAGAATATGACTGGAACAATAATTCAATTTTAGCCAAAAAAAAATTATGAGCAGCCAAATTATAGTCAAATAGCAAAATCATAAATATTTTTAGAATAGTAATAAATGATGAGCCCGATTAAATGATGTTGATAAAATTTATCTTATTAGGGCTCGTTTACTTCGTAGGATAACTCGGGATAACACAGGATAACACTTTTTTATCCTGGATTATCCTACGTTTACTTGGTTAGATACATAGCGGTAGGATAACCCGGTAAAATCTGGATAAAACAAGGGATAACTATCCCACCATATTGGATAACTTATCCTTAGCTGTAGTATAAGAATTTTAATTCTAATTCTTATTATCTTACACCTAATTAATAATAATTCTAATCAACCATCAACTGCATATTATGGAAATAACTTAATTTGGATTTTATTTTCCTCTTTCTATTAATTTTTTAATCATATACAAAGATATAAAAATTAAATTATTTAGTAAATATTTTATAATTTCATTTTATAATTTAAATATTTTATTTTTTTTCAAAAAAAAAATATTTTTTTGAAATAGATTTTTTTTTTTTTCATTTATAATGTGATTTTCTTGTATAATAAATTAAATTAGTCATCTATAGTTTGACAACCTATTGTATAAACAAATTAAATTAAAGATAAATAATTATTTGTTGGTTGTTTATGTGGATTAATTATTAGTGTGTTTGTGCTACAAATAAAAGTTAATAAACTTAGAATGTAGTGCTATTGTTACTCATTGAAAATTTCTTGAACATTATATTTCAAATAAAAATTTAGATACTTTGGATAAATATAAACGTTTCTCATAAAATTATAAATATACATATATATATATATATATACACACTCATCCTTTGTACAAGATGATCAACATGACATATGCTAGAGATATTCTTACATTAAGAAAAACAAATATGATATTATGTAACTTACTCAATTTTTTTTTAATATTTTTCATTGACTCTTCTTTTATTAACACACAACTTTTTATCTCTTATTATATATTAATTGTAATATTTTATTATATTAATTTTTTTATTATTTATTAATTTAAATTTACAAACCTTGCATCGCACGGGGATACTGCTAGTTTTATTGAGGATTCGAACACTTCTTTCGCATTCTCCGTCCCGCTTTTAAGAAATCTCTGATTTATCAATTTGCGAAAATAAGAAGGGAATAGTTAAAAATAAGAAGGCAATGGTAGAAAATTCATCTTTTCTATTTTTGTTAATCAATTATTACAAATTTACCCCCACTACCCTAATTAATATTCACTAAAGTAAACATAGGAAAAAGATAAAAGTTATCCTTCTCCATCCTTTATGCGGAGAAGTAATATTAAATGAATTGATAAGTTATGAGTCAACCAAATAATTATAATTAAAATATGTTGTATTATATTACATAAATCGAGAAAAATAGTAAAAGTTAGTGAAGATTAAATTTGATGATGGCATTGCAAGTGGAAAAAGGGGAAATGCGGGTGTTGGGAGAAAAGGGAGCACGTGATCACGTGGCAGCAGTGTAGTGGTCCAGCACAGTACAGTCTGATATAGCTGCAGCCGTCAACATCAACTGATTATACTATTCACTTTTATGTGTGTGAGATTCCCAGCTGGCACATCTTTCCCAACATTTAATTCCAGCTGGCACATCTTTTCAAACATTTATTTCCAGCTGGCACCTGCTCTGCCTAGTCCAAATCCTCAGCTGATTTACAAAATTAGTATTACTCCCCTCCCGCTCTGACTTATTTATTTATTTTTTATTTGTCCTAATTTAATTTGTTAATATATAAATGATAATTTTTTCTTATACCGTCTATTCTCAATTTTTATTTTTAAAAAAGTTAAAGATTTAACAAATTTCTTTTTTTTAATTCTTTGTGTTCGATTAAAATGGATAAGTTAGGCTGAAACGAAGGGAATGATATTTACAAGGCCACGCACGTGGAATTTTTAATAGCCATTTTTCCTATTTTGTTATTTGGTTATTTCCTGTTCTTAAGAACTATTCAAGCAATTTCCTTTTTCACCTTTTATTGAGAAATTTTATATACTTAATTAAAATTTTATTATATGGTATTAGATAGAATGGTTCGGTACGATATAACATCCATATTATTGTTGTATCGAAATTTTCGATATACCTAAATTTATTTCGTTATCATACAAAAAATTCAGTGTGCCGAGACTCGGTAAACTAAAAATTCGATACGGTATCAGTATTTCGGTCTATCGAATTGTGTCGGTATATAGCGTTACTTACCATATACCGAAAATTTGGTTCGGTCTACCGAATTGTGTCGGTATATACTGTTACTTATAATATAGCAAAGTTTGATATATTGAAATTTTTCGGCATATCATTAGAATTTCGGTATACCAAAATACTGGATTACCAAAATATTAAACAAAATCGGTATATTGATGTATATCGATATATCGAACAACCAAAATATTAAAAAAGAAAATTCGATATCCCGATATATACCGAAATGCCGAATGTTTTAAATTATCATACCGTTGTTGTACTGTTCGATCTTTTCAATATTGTAGGCACAATATTTCGACATTTTTCCCACTCCTAATATCGAACATAAAAACAATAAAAAAATAATATCTATTATGAATATATAAGTAAAAATTAATAATATATAAAACTTATAGTGCTTAGCTGGACAAATAAATAAAGAAACAACTACAAAGCAACAAGAAGGCTAAACGATGTCGGAATAGAGCCAACACCATTCGCTGGATTTAAAGGACCGGGTCAGTAGAGGATCCATATCCCAAATTTTTAGGTATGTGTTGTTATGTTTGATTAAGGGCATCTCATCTTCAATAATGGACGGTACAATTAATAATTTGTACCCACTTACCAGGTACGACAGGGAGTACAAATAAGAGAATGAATGTTTGGGTACAACTAATTGTATCCAAGGAGGGAGAAAATTGAGTGTGGAAAAGGATTGATGATTCGATCCCAAAGAGTACTCATTGTACCCTAATGATTGGGGATGAATATGTACAAATATAGTGGATGATGTGGCGGTGAAGTGTCAACGATGTGGAGATAAATTGTTTCTAAAAGTGAGTACACTACTGAAGATGCTTTATTGGTATAACCCAGAAAACAGGTTTATCTGTGTCACATCACTGCCACCTCAAAAGTAAAAAACATCTACCTTTAAATAAATATATCACCAACCATCCTACACAAAAAGTTTCTATTCGTGGGTCCCACTATCATATCACTCATTTATCTTCTATGGGTCAGTTTGCTTAAGACTGTGGAGTGCTGGACCAAATCTGACCCAGGGAGTTAATGAGTGTGCTTTATTGGGATTCGATCCCTTAAATCTATTGAGCCCAATCATAAGCAAACAGACTCTATATCTTTATTAATTTATCATCTTATTTTTAATTTTATTTTATTATTAAATCAAAATCATAATATTTTTAATTAATTTTTTTTTATTTTGAATATTTATTTAATTTAGTAAAAAATAAATTGAAATAGAACTATATATTATTAAATTTATTGACAGTAAACAAAGGGAGCGATACAAAACATACAAGCAAAATTTTTTTCTTTTACAAACTTGCAGTAATTAATATTTTACAGGAAATTGTGCAGGCACCGGCCCACGTGCCCGTATTGAACGCGTCCTTTCTAGTCTTGTATTTTTCCGCGTGAATTTCACCTTCTTCTCCCACTTCCCCCTCTTTCTCCTTATATCTAGGTAGTAATAGTTCTACATCAACTAAAAACCTAAACCCATATCCTTTCCCACCAATGATCCTTTACCCAACACAATATATTTTACTAATTAACCATGTCAACAAAAAAACTCACCATTGGGATGCCCTAATAATGAGATGGATGCGAAAGTAGTGATTAGGGCGTTGAATACTTCGATTCAAGATGCTATTGGATTTGGATGTTGGATGATTCTTCAACAACAAAAAAAAAAAAACTTCTATTGAATTTAGGCCGCATTTACACTTACTTTTCTTAAGTCATTATGTGTTCTTTTTTTTTTTTTTTATATAAAAAAAAATGATCGTTTGCAAAATCAAATTTTGACTTAAACAATCATTTTAAAGAAAAAAGTAAAAAGTAGGTTTTCCTTGCATGAAATTGATTCTTGTAGTAGGGAAAATAGAAAAGGAACAAGAAAGAGAGGCACACAATAACTAGGGTTATCTTATTCTTGTAGTAGCAATTACGTTTTCTTTTTCGCAAATCTTCACTGAATTTGTTAACAAATATTTGAATCATAATTGAGGACTCATTGTTAGTTACTATTAATCATTATCAAACATGCATCAGAAGTTCAGAGCATATATTTTCTAGAACCTCTATCTCCAAATTAGAAAAGGCAAAATAATGAAATCCAATTGATATATATATATATATATATATATATATATATATGTGTGTGTGTGTGTGTGTATACAATCAATAGCAATAACAATTTAGATCAATTTTGTCAGATGGAAAAATATGTACCTTGATTTAATTTTCGTTTATCTGGTGAGTCCCAAACACCTAGGAGTGGATCTGTAGATTGAGAAGCGGACATATGACATCGGGCAGTCATAATCCAATGGAACATGTATAACTCAATATTTTTTATTTCTTTCCAGATAAACTGAACAAGTCGTCGTAATAGAACCAATTATGTTGAAGAAGAGTAGGACGGTAGTTCCACAACCGTCATTCACCATGAACGCAATTTCGTGAATATAGTTCACACGATTGCAATATTGATTATACCGATTTCTTATTCTATTCGAAGAGTCATTCGTGCTGATAACGTGTTGTAGGGAAAATAGAAAAGGAACAAGAAAGAGAGGCGCACAATAACTAGGGTTATCCTATTCATCATATCCCTTTATATAGGATGCCAAATACAGGGTTCCACAATTACATATATTTAGTGAATACCTAAATTGCCCTTTATCAGTTACTTTTGACAAAGACACACTAATTGTGTTTTTTCTTCAACAATTCTCACCTTTATTTTTGTTTTTTGATGCTCAGCTTTTTTTTAGTATTATAAATACTCTTTATTTCAAACACTAACCTCATTTACTTTAAAGTGATATTTGTACAATTACTAATTTTAATCACTTATTAAAAAATACAAATAATTATAAATACTCCCTTATTTTTTCTCCTTGCAAGGGTGACCTTCATAAACTTACTCAGCGCTCTTGTTATTAAATAAACCTTAAAAATTTAAGGAAAATAATCTATTTTTAAGAAAAAAATTCTTTTTCTTTTTTATTATCTTTTATTTTATAAAATACAAGAGACCAAGATCGAGTTTAATTATGACGTCATTCTTTACATGTAATCAAGAAATATGGGGTTGTATAACTCATCGATCGATTGCTTTAAGAAAAGCAAAATAAAGTATATCATAATATATATTAGCAATAAATATTTTATTTTCAATAAATTACATCGTAGTTATTTCATTTTCTAGGAGGTAGATACACTACAAGAAAAGCCACTTATAGTCACAAAAAAATAGTGAGGGTAAGAAAAGCCTCTCATTAAATGTGCTATATTCTTACATTTAATGAGAGTAAAAAAATACCCTCACTAAAAATATTGGTTGTTGGTGACTAAATATAAATTTCAGAAATTTAATAAAATTCACCCTCACTATTGAGCTGAAAAAATGGCGCTGAACTTTCCCACCAAAACTGTTGAGTATGGAGCCCAAAAGTCGTCTAGGAACAACTCGACCGAGGCGAGAGGCCGCGGCCGAGGCAGGATTGACGAAACAGGGGAACAGGGATGTTTCTCGCTGGAAAGTAATCTCGGCCGAGACGGGGAAGGATCTCGGCCGAGACGAGAAGGCAGGCAAAACTGGGAGTTATTGCTGGAGAGTCATCTCGGCCGAGACAGGGAGTGATCTCGGCCGAGACGAGAAGGCAGGCAAAACTGGGAGTTATTGCTGGAGAGTCATCTCGGCCGAGACAGGGAGTGATCTCGGCCGAGACGAGAAGGCAGGCAAAACTGGGAGTTATTGCTGGATAGTCATCTCGGCCGAGACAGGGAGTGATCTCGGCCGAGACGAGAAGGCAGGCAAAACTGGGAGTTATTGCCGGAGAGTCATCTCGGCCGAGACAGGGAGTGATCTCGGCCGAGACGAGAAGGCAGGCAAAACTGGGAGTTATTGCTGGAAGTCATCTCGGCCGAGACAGGGAGTGATCTCGGCCGAGATCGTTGACGCGGACATATTAAGAATACAGAATATCACAGAACACTTTATTCTCACTCCCAATTTCTCTCTCAACGTTCTCTCTCTCCCTCACATCTTTTCCACTCTCAGGAAAACCCTTGTAGCTTCCAACTAAAATTGCAGGTCAAGATGCAGCTTCCTAATTCCATGGAATTGATTGAAATCCACCAAAAGGCACATCCCCACTGATCTAAAATTCAAGCTCAATCAAAATCTTCCCATCGAATCTTGTTTTCTTCCAGTCAGAATCATCCCGTCGATTCCCGTCTAAAATACCAGCTCGATCTAGCACATCGCCACTGATCTAAAACTCAATCTAGTAGTAGGCGATTATTTCCAGCCTTGGGTGGCCCCAATTGCTCCTTCACCGTCAAAACTGGTGGTGAGTTTTCTTTATTTATTGTTTTCTTACTTGATTTTTTATTTAGGGCTGAGATTTTGTATCTTGTTTGGTATCTCTTGTAGATTGGACTTGGGACGAAGAATTTCAGGGTTTTTACATCAGCTCAAAATTAGGGTAAGTGTAGGGTATCAGAATTCAAACACCTTTCAAGCATCTGTTTATCATTCTAAAATGATCTTGTTGTGATTATCAATTATTGATTCGAAATGAGTATTAATAAACACAGAATATTTGGGAGAAATTTGTTTGATTAGTTTGTGTGATCAATAGAAGTCAAGTATCAAACACAATGTTGATGTTTAACCTCTGATCCAAAGATTATGTTAAATAAATGTCCTTCTAAGGAGTAGAAATTCAAGAAATTATATTCCATAATATTTTATATATTCAATCTCATTTTTTGAGTTATTTTGTAGATATTTAATCAAGTGTGCAGCAGCCAATATAGGTCGCCTTTGACGAAGAAAAACGGAAAAGGTACTACGAAATCTTATATTTGGATAGAATATTCAATATCTTAGGTTTTTAACTGCTAAGCCACTTTATGTGGAAATTTTATAACATTTTCTCTTCCAAGTAGGATTTCCAATTGTTAATTATTAATTGTTTCTTAAATCGATTCCAGGCTTGTGTTAGGAAGCTCTAGTTATCTTTAAGATGGCACCTTCCAAAAAATGGATAAGTCTTTTCAATGATCGGTTGAATGATCAATACAAACTTGGCATACACCAATTTTTAGATTATGCTTTCGCCAAGACCTTAGAGGAGAATGAAATACGATGCCCATGTGTCAAGTGTAAGAACACTGGTCTAGGATCCCGAGAACTAGTTGAAATGCATCTAAATGTGTATGGGATGATGCCAAGTTATACATTTTGGTATCATCACGGTGAAAGGCGCGGTGAGGCTCAATCTGAAAATGTAGATATAGAAGATAGTGAAGGTGAAGAGGATATTCAAGAAATTTTGCATGATTTCTATCCTGACTATCAAGGTTTTGATAGGACTGGATTAGGGGCTGATTCGTCGAGTCAAACTGAGCATGTAGGCGAACTAAACGAGGAAGCAAAAATATTTTATAGATTGTTAAGTGAGTTTGAGCAACCCGCTTACCCAGGTTGTGCATCCTCCAAATTATCTGTCCTCGTAAAGCTGTTGTATATCAAGAGTGTCGGTCGATGGAGTAATGAGTCATTTAATATGTTGTTACAATTGTTGAAAGAAATACTCCCAATTGGTTCAACCTTGCCAGAGTCATATTATGACTCGAAAAAAATCATTAAAGACCTAGGTCTCTCTTATGATAAAATAGATGCGTGTGTTAATAGTTGTATGTTGTATTGGAAGGATGATCAAGAGTCTGACTCATGCAAAATTTGTGGTGTTTCAAGATGGAAAGAAGATAACCGTAGTGGGGAAGTAAAAATTAGAGAGAATGGTAAGAGAATACCTAAGAAGACCATGCGTTATTTCCCTTTAAAGCCTAGGCTTAAGCGGTTATTTATGTCTAGGAAGACAGCGTCTTTAATGAGATGGCATCATGAATCAAGAGTAGATGATGGAGCAATGAGGCATCCTGCTGATTCTAAGGCATGGAAATCTTTTGACGAAATCCATAAAGATTTCTCATTAGAGCCTCGCAACGTAAGACTTGGCCTTGCTAGTGATGGATTCCAACCCTTTACCCATTCCAAGACATCATATAGCATTTGGCCCGTAATACTCATTCCGTATAATCTACCCCCTTGGATGTGCATGAAAGAGTCCAATTTTATTCTATCATCACTTATACCGGGTCCTGATGGACCTGGTGATGCAATTGATGTCTACCTTAAGCCCTTAATAGAAGAGCTAAAGGAGTTGTGGGCAGTAGGTGTAGACACATATGATGCTTCAAGCTGCCAAACCTTTAAATTGCATGCTTCTTTGTTATGGACAATTAATGACTTCCCGGCGTACGGAAATCTTTCTGGTTGGAGTACCAAAGGCAAGTTAGCATGTCCTTGTTGTAACATAGACACATGTTCCATGAGGTTAGTCAACAGCAAGAAGCAGTGTTATTTGGGTCACCGTCGCTATCTTCCTCACAAACACAAATGGAGGAATGATACACATTCTTTTGATGGAACCAAAGAGTTGAGACCACCGCCGAAAGACTTTGTGGAAATGATATACTTGACCAGGTTAGTGACCTAGAAGGAATCACATTAACTAGAGATAGCACCAAAAAGGTAAAAATATCACACGAAAGAAGGGGCGACAATTGGAACAAGAAAAGTATATTTTTTGAACTTCCATATTGGAGCACCCTGTTGTTGCGCCACAATCTTGATGTGATGCATATCGAGAAGAACATATGCGACAATATTCTTGGGACAATTCTGAACATCAAGGGGAAGAGCAAGGACAACATTCAATCACGACTTGACTTGGAGTTGCTAAAAATCAGACCTGAGTTGCATGTAATCCGCAATGGCGATAAAATGGAAGTCCCAGCTGCATCATATTCATTGTCTAAGGAGGAAAAACACTTGTTCTGCTTATTTTTGAACAAGTTGAGATTGCCTGCTGGATTTTCCTCTAATATATCCCAATGTGTAAACATGAAAGAGCATAAAATTTCTGGGTTAAAAAGTCATGATTGCCACGTTCTTCTCCAACAGTTAATACCCCTTGGAATACGTGGACTTTTGCCAAAATCAGTTGTTGAGCCCCTTGTTGAGTTGTCACTGTTCTTCTCCACTCTATGTGCAAACACACTAACCGAAGATGACTTGAAGCAGATAGAAACCCAGATTCCTATAACTTTGTGCAAGTTAGAACAGATATTCCCCCCGTCCTTTTTTGATGTGATGGTGCATTTACCTATCCATTTGGCTGATGAGGCTCAAATTGGTGGGTCGGTCAAATTTAGATGGATGTATCCTATTGAGCAATCATTGTACGGGTTGAAAAAATTTGTACGCAACATGGCTCGTCCAGAAGGCTCAATTGCAGAAGGTTACATTGCTAAGGAGTGTATGACATTTTGCTCAAGATACTTGAAAAGCACAAACACAAAGTTTAAGAGACTTCAACGTAATTATGAAGATGGCTCTCATAGAATGGTAGGTGAATTATCTACATTCTCACAATCTGGACGAGCATTGGGAGCTGGTGTAACCCTTAATCTTAATGACGAAGAGTGGCTGCAAGCTCATATTTATGTTTTAAAGAATTCTGATGAAGTTCAGCCATTCCTCAAGTAAGTAAACCTTTCTTAAGTAGCTTTATACGTTTTTATTATTTTCAAGTGTTGAATACAACTAACTCATTATTGTTGTTATGCAGCGAATACTCTCAAATCCAACAAAATGGTAGTCCACAAGTGCATAATAGTGCGTGGAATAAAGGTTTTATTGGGTGGTTCAAAAAGAGGGTTAGTACAGTAGATGTTAAATGTATTCTGGTGTTTATTTAAGATTGCCTGGTGCATTTAATGGATATTCACATTCCACTTTGTATTTGTAGGTCTCTGAAATGCAAAGGCAGGAGCAAGACACTAACCACGACGCTTTGGTGTCTCTCTCCCGAGGTCCTCTGAAATATGTCACATGTTTTAAAGGTTATATTGTAAATGGTTATAGGTTTCGAATAGAGGATTCTGACAGAAGCTGTCAAACCCAAAATTCCGGAGTGTGTGTAATAGGTGACCTAGGTATTGAAGTTGAGCGTAACGCAGATTCTCGAGCTCAAGTATCTCGGTGGGAGACGTGTGGTGTTGTTTATGTGTAGATGGTTCGACGTGCATAATAGTGTTAGGGGAGCCAAAGTAGATGAATATGGATATACTGCCATTAACTTTCAACGCACCCTTAAAACAAATGAGCCATTTGTTTTAGCAAATCAGGCTTCACAAGTGTTTTATGCCGTTGACAACATGAATAAAGGATGGCATGTTGTTGTTAAAACACAGCCTCGGGATCTTTATAACATAACATTGCTAAATGATGAGTTTGAACATGTAGAGGACTTAGGTGAGGAGTATGAGCCAATGGTAGTAGCCATATCAAAGATCCAAAGGCTAGGAAAACGAAAAACCCCCGGATGAGCAACCATGCATGATATCTCAAGTAACTTTATTACTTTTATTGTTAGTTCATTATTTAAAATCTGTCTCAATGTATTAGTCAATATATTTGTCACATGTGCAATCTGTTACACTTTATACTAGATACTCATACTTCTTATTATGTAGATTGTTTGATGGATCCCAAAACTTGCAAAGGGAAGAACCAAAAGACACCAAAAATGATAGCACCTGGTGAGTTGGGAAAATTATGTGGTTCCCGACAGAAAGTTTGTCCAGGCTCTAAACGAGTGGTTGCACAACTAGAACCTCGAATCTTTAATAGTAAATGGACTAGTAAGTACATTCATACTTTTAATTATATTAACTTTCTCTTATTGAAAATATCAGTAGCTTGATACTCTTTCTTGTACTAAGTGTATATTTTTCTATTAAGGATTCTAATAGAAAAAGTTATATTGTCATGTGTTTCTTTCCAGTAATCACATCCCACACTCTAATTGTGCATTTTGAGGAACAAGAGTACGAAGAAAAAGACTTCAACGAAGAGTGTTCGTTCTTGGATATCTTAGAGATATGCAAAAGGTTCATTGATATCTACACCGTTGGGTTTAAAGTTACTGATGGAGATGGTCGTCGATTGGTAAATGATGCTGATGTAATGCGGATGATGAAGGAACATGAATATGTTCATACCATCTTTGTCTTCTTGTACAAAGATGAAACAGCCAAACCTCTAAGCTTCAAGATGCCACAAGACATTCCCACCTTAGGTGACTTTTAACATGGTTATTAAATGTTATTGAGTTCTGTTAGTGTTTTATGAGGTTTAGGGTTTTAATAATGTATATTTGCAGCTTCAAGTATGCAGTCGAATCCCAAAGTGGTGGATTTGAAGATTGTGGGTGAGCTCAAGGTAAGAAAGAAAATCAAAATATGTGGGACTGTTACTAGAGGGATTGACGAAGCAAGTACGGTGCAATACTTTATTTGTAAAACTGAAATCTTTGATGACGAGGATGAACTTCAACCTATTAGTCAATCTGTGACTAAGAAGGCAAGTAACTCTATTTGATGTTTGTGCTTTTCAAGTGACTACAAACATTGGGTAAAATATATTACAGTTTATATATTATTCACACTATTGTTTATCTCAATTAGGAGTTATATATGCCACTGGAAGCTGTTGGTCATTATGTTGTCGCAAAATATACCCCTATGAATCAAAATGGAGATTGTGGTGAATCAGTTTTTGTTGTATCTGACAATATAATTGAAAGTAGTAAGTTCTTTAAGATATCTAAGTGTACTTTTATTCAAATTATGAAATATAGGTTGATTGCAGGATATTTTATGTTTTTTCTTTGTTAGATTCATCTTCTGAAAAAGTCATTAAAGTGAGGGGGGAAAACAAGAACAAGAAGGTCGCAAGCTTGAAAAGTGGAGAATTATTGATATTGTATTCTACAATGACCGAGCAGTGGGAAGAAATCATCAATGTTGGTCAAGACACTTGGGAAAAATTGTGCGCGATCGCAATATATGTCCCGTAAGAGTGGAGTCTTGGAGTGATATTGGAAATGTAGAAAAGCAACATATGTGGGAGGCTGTAAAGGTAAGTCAAATGTGTTAATAAATGTTTAATGTTTATGGGCCTGATTGGTAATGATTAGGTTTATTTCCCTTGTGATACTGTAAACCTTTCTAAACTAATATGTTGTAGGAATGTTTTGACAATCCTAACATTGAATTGTATCGAGACGCTACATTAGAGCATATGTGTACATTATGGACAGCTTGGAGGTCAAAACTGAACATAACCTTTGTGAAACCTTGTAAAAGTCGGATTGAAGCTTTGAAGAATTTTCCACGTGCAATCACAAAGGAAGATTGGGAGTGGCTTGTTACTAAGAAGTTTCTATCCGAAAAGTTTCTGGTATGATAAAAATAGTGTAAATTATTACATAACATACAATGTATTGGTGTATTGAGGACGTATATAAAATATAATGTTCTTCAACTTATTTGGCAGAACATGAGCGAGCAAAATGCTAAGAACCGTGTTGCATCAGAAACATTGATGCCTCATCTCACTGGGAGCCAACCACATAGAGATATCATCTATGAAAAGGTAATTGGGCATCCAGTAAGATTATATTTGTTATTGATGATTTCATGTTTTGGAATATATCTCTATTCAAATTTTTCTTTCGTAACATGTAGGGGGGCAAAGATAACCAGCCACCTAATATGGGAGTAATTTTCTTTGAGACTAGAAAGAAAAATGGGAAACTAGTTGGGGCTGATGTAAATAAAAAATACGTAAGTATAATACTTGTGGCATATTTTTTTTGTTAATTTTATAATTGATCCTTTAATGTATTTATGATGCAGGATGAAATTGTGAAGACGGTCCAATCTAATCCAACACTTTCAGCCATTGAGGTGGTTGAGAAAAACTTTGGACCACAATCTCATGGTCATGTATATGGTTATGGTGGTGGAGTGAAGCGAAAAACATTTAAAGACTCGGACAGTGAAAATATCAAAGGGCTTGAAGCTGAGCTTCACGAGAAGGAAGAAGAAAATCGTGACCTTAGGAGGCGTTTAGATGGAATTGAGGGTAGGTTACTTCAGATCGAGAAAGGCTCTGCTGAACCACCTCAAACTGTAGTTCCTACTAGTAATAACCTTCATCAGGTAGAAACTATAAATTTTCACTTTCTTATCTTAAAGTTGTAAGTATATCTATAATATAATGACGAAATATTGTATTTGTAGGATCCTTGATATTTTGATGGGCAAATTGCTGTTTTTGGCTGATGGATATTCATGTAGGTAATATTTCCTCATCTTGCACAATAATATCGGTAATTACATTTCTAGTTGGCTTTGTATTTTCTGGAAGTGTTTATCAGATTTGTATGTTCATTAGTTTTATAGTTGGTTATGTTGTATAGATATAGGATGTATAGACAGCCATTCCAGTTCACTCTTTTAGGAATCAGAGAACAGTGGGAAAGAGAGATTATGGCGGAAATGTATTTGAGCTTATTCTGTAATATGGCTTTAGGAATCAGAGAACAGTGGGAAAGAGAGATTATGGACGTTTAGATTGAAATATTACTTCGAAAAAGAGTGAACTGGAATGACTGTCTTTGAGTTGATTAATCTTGTTTCTATGGTTTAAAGTTTTCTGTTTGTTGACTTTCTTTTCTTGCGGAAGAATTAAGTTGTTATGTGGTTCCCCTTGTATTAACTTGCACAAAATTTTGTTTTGTCTTCTTCTTGTTGTTGGCTTTGTAATCTGTGCAATAGTTTATGAAGTTGAATATATGCATGCCATTTACTATGATCATTTGTTATATGCAATGTCATTTACTTTTCCCATGCAGATTACACATAATAATTTATAATCTATGAATGCTTCACTTATATCAGCTTTTATTTAACAGGTGGAAGATCTTTTGGCAAATATGTGTTGTGTTGATTTTGAACTAATTCTGGAAAGCATCTTTTGAAGATGAATTTTGTTTTCTGATTGTATTATTTACACTGAAAATGTAAGTTTTGACTACGGGTTTCACGGAGCGAAATCTCCTAGATTAACTTACTTCAGAAAGCAAATTTCCAAGGTGAATGACAGTTTTTGGTTGTATTATAAATTGATCGGAAATGTCCATTTTGTACTTGAATTTTAGATCAAATTCTTATTTATTAACCTGTAATTCAATTTTATTAGTGATCACGAATATGCATTTTGTAGAGTTTAATTATGATTGCATCTTGTTATATATATAAATGGAAAAATGTATAGTATTTTTATGGGGGGATAATATATATATATCTATATAATATATATATATATATATATATATATAATTGATGACTAAATAGTAATTATTTTTTAGTGACGGGGTAGTTATTTATGTAGTGAGGGGAGTACTTTGTCACTAAAATATACCACTAATGACGGGAAATATTTGATATAATGACGAAAAATTTAGATTTAGTGACGGGTTAGTTATTTAATATGTTATTCTATAATGAGAGTCTATTAGTGTAATTAGTGACGGGAATTGACAGTCACTATATAAACTCTATAGTGACGGTATATTACTATGACTAGTGTTATTAGTGACGGGTTACTTAGTTATAAAATTAGTCCATAATTAAGTTATTAGTGACGGGGATTAGTGCAATTAGTGACGGGAATTGACTGTCATTATACATCTTTTTAGTGACGGGTTATTACTGTCACTAAATACTTTTTAGTGACGGACTGGTTTCCCGTCATTATTTACCTTTAGTGGCGGAAGCTGTAGCCAGGGGTGGTGACGGTATATATCCCGTCACTAAATGTCTTTTATGACGGTTTTTGGGGCTTTAACCACGGAATTTCCTCTCACTAAATGCAGTTTTTCTTGTAGTGATAATAAGTTAGCGACCAGTATTATGTGATAATAATACAAGTTAATTGTATATTTTAATTGTTATAATATATTTGAATTGATATACTTTATGTGTTCGGATATATTCTTTAATTTGTTACTCTTTATTTTTTTTATTTTTTAATATATATTTCACATATTTAGGTAGTCATTATTGTTGTGATGGAGCCTGATTTGCATGAAGGCTCGCGGCCACGACAGAGGACGAGTCGCGGTCGCGACAAAAACATGCTAGTTAGTGTGTTTGGAGCTGTAAAGGCCTCGCAGCCGCGACAGGCATAAGTCGCGGTTGCGAGGTAAGTGTGCCCATTAGTGAGTTTGAAACTGTGGGGGTGTCGCGGTCGCAACAAATTCGGCGTGGTTAAGCATACAAAATGCTTAACGTATCGCGGCTGCGAGACGTGACGGTTAACGTAATAATTTTCTTGGGCCTCAAGTTTGAGGTCGGATTTTGACCCATTAGCTATTATATATAGTTGTTTCTCATTGTTAATGTTGTTGGTTGAAAATTAGTAAAATTCCTGGCTTGGTGTCGCCCCTAGACGTAGTTACACATCGTAACTGGGTAACCAAATATTGTGTGTTTTCTCGTTCTTTGTTTTCTTCAATTTCGTGATCGTGTAAGAGTTTAATTCCTAACAATTATATTACTATTAGGACTAGATTTAATTTTCAATAAATACTTGCCTTTTTTTATTGTTCAAATGGTTGATTTTGAATAAAAAATGGGTTCTCCTAAATATCCAGCATTGATGAGTATTCATAACGATTCAACGATTTTATACTTGTGTGTTTTTATTCATAGTAACGCACTTGTGTCGTCAAATGGTATTTAGAGTCGTTTAGGCAAATGCTATTTAGAGTACTCACAATAACGATATTTGATATTCGTCATGCCTACTAGACTTTTTGATACCTCTCATGAGCACCAATGCGTGAACAAAAATCATGATGATCCACCAACAGATCGATGTGTTGGCAACATACCTCGTCGCAATACGAAGACTGCATAATACTTCTTGCGCTTTTCAGTCAGTCACCATATTGTAAAACAAGGTCAAGGATGCGAGGAGGTCTAAGACGAAATATGGTAAATCTGTGTGTGGCATGACATTGGAGGCGCAATGCAATCTAGATTCAACTCGCCGTACCAGATAATTCTGAATTGTTCTCGATGAGGAATATGTTTGATTCATTTTGACATGAAATTGGATATGGTGATCATCCTGTTTTTTCTTTGGATATGTCCGATAAGAGCTTGAGATCCATTTTTTTGTTGATAATATTAGTCGGCCAAAACTTGATAAGGATATTAGTGATACTATTCCGGAGATTATCCATGGTAATTGTAATAGACAACCAATTTTTGATGGAGAAGATGAAGATATTTCATCGATTGTTGTGAATAGTGGTTACAACTATTTACCATTTTTTGGAACAACATATGTCGATCAATTTTTATATGTTATTGTCCTAAATGAAGAAATTGCTTTGATTCGTTCTATAGTTTTGGGCCGCTGCATTTATCATTCTTGTCATAATGCAAGAATTTATTGGTGAAGTAATTTCTCTTCGGCTACACAAATTTTAGAAATTTCTTGTACATACTCGTACCATTACGGCTTTCGACATGAACCAGGTCTATTCAGTGATGAATCCTTTTTAAGAAAAGGAGAATCGTGGATATATGGACGAATTGTTTTTAGGAAGAAGAGAATGGTGGATATAATGATACGATTTGGTTATTTCCTTTATTTGCTATAATATATTTGAATTGATCCTATGCACTACTATATTTTTTATTTGTTATCTCTTATTTATGTTTTTATATAAGTAGTAGTTATATTGCTATTAGGTTGGAAAAAAAAATATTGTTATTAGGATTTAAGATTTAATCTATTAGGAGAAATAAGTGTTTTCACTATTGCATTTGATCGTGGATATGATATTATAAACGGGTGTTATTTTTATCTTGCGCCTTTTTTGGACGATATTCTCAAAATCAATGTAGCTAGACCCGCGCATTATATTATTTTTTGCTATGCATCTACCTACATCAGTGATGAAGATTGACAATAATTCTGCGACTAAAATTTAAAATGGAGAAAATATGGTGCACTTCATTCCATCAGTTTCACTTTATTCCATGCCGTATGGCCAATGTAGCTCGTTTAGTCGATTCTCAAGAGAAACGCAATGTATTGGACTTTTTGGTTCTATTTCAATTAAAATCTTTGTTAGAATTCTGCTTCAAAAGGGACAAAAGTAGTGTTGAAATGACGAAATTAACTGAATAACTATATATCATTTTCGAGTTTGAGAATGGATGAGAAAATAAAATCCGTTATATATTTTATGTTCAATTTCTAATCAAAATATTTATCGAAACTTCAATGCTTAAAATATAAGGTATTCTCACAAGTTTATAGATGGCTCATAAGTTTGATGAATAAGAAATATTTTGAAAATTTAATTTTGAAATACGTCCCAGTGTCTTATAATCTATATAATAGAATACTAAAATACTCCAAAATGTTTTTTCGAACTATGATATGGTAATCTAAATAAAATTGGAATGAGTTTTTCAGGCAACGAGAAAACATCTCACTCAAATAACAAGATTAACTGCTCGTACAATACTCTCCAAGTCAAAACATTCATTGTCAACCCAAATAGATAGGATGGGAGAAGAAAAAGAAAAACTACCTAAAAAATTGATATGTTTAGTACAATCTATAATTTATAATTTGATAATATAATGTTTAGTGTTTGTCCTACGAATTAAGCAGTTGGAGTTGATTGAGAGCATTACACATGCACTAGCCTACAAAATGGGTAACTACACCCTTCAGTACAAAGCAAATAATATTCTTTCTCCTCCAATAATGCCCAAAGCGCAAACTCTCTTTATTCCTCACAAAAAGATAAAGGAAAAAAAAAAAAGATGAAAAGATAAAAACTTTTCCTAAAATTTATTCATCATGAAAATAATAATAATATATATAAGAAAAGAAGCAATATTTAAAGCATACCACCTCGATCGCTCACAACCAAAAATTAACAAATCTTTGTTTTAATTTATTGTAATGTCAATTTGAGCTGTCGAATCAGAATTCTACTTAACCCACTCCACCATTTAATTTACAATAATCTTACAAATATACAATTTAAGATTACGTTGCAATTATCAATGTTTTATGTACGCTAAAAGTGGAAAATCTCCAAAGTAATAGTTTTCCTTCAAATTAGTTTATTATGTAGGATGAAAATGTTAAAATATGTTGTCAATTTCTTTAAAAGTAAAAGTTTAAAATTGATAATATTAATTGGGCAGAATGTGTCCGGACATACTCTAAAAAGTAAGTTAAAATTTAACTAATGTTTGGATCACCTACTCCTCCATTTCAGTTTACTTTTTACTTTAAGTTTTTTTTTTTTTTTTTTTTTTGGTTAGAATTTTAATTTGAATCCATTGTTTCTGTCTTTTTTTAATATTTTCTTCCTTACTTCTTTAATTAAAAATTAAACTAATCTACCCCCAATCAGATGAGAAAACACCAAACCTTTCTTCTTCTTCCATTTCTATTAGATAAATCGATCAATTTATCTTTTACTCACCCTATCCTCTCATATTATATTGGGTGTCAGAGAGAATTCTTAACTAAGATAATACCAAAGTTAAAAGGTTTCTTAAAAGATTTAGGGAAGGGGGCGGAGGCACATTGAGGGGGTGAGGGCGCAACCTCTTCCCCACCCACCCCACCAGATCTCTTCTTGTATTATTCAAAAAATATTAAAATTGTGTTTATTATGTATTTTTTGAAGTGTTAATGTATTTTGATCCCCTCAAAATTATACAATTTCGGGACATATATAGATAATTTTTATTATAGGCAATAGAGACACTTTAAATTTTAATATATGTAAGAATTTAATTATGCATTGGAACATATTTTATAATGAATATTATTGGATTCTTTATTCAAATATTAAATAAATATACGTAAACTTTATTATCTTGTGTATATTAACGATGATAGTAGTTTTTGTTTCTCGGTCACTTAATCATAAGTTCTGGCTACGTCCCTGTCTAGGGGTAATATTGGATTTTTTTGGTTAAAAGTAGCTTTTTTAACAATTTTTTTAAGTGACACTTATTTAAAATTGAAGGTAATATTAACATGTTGTAAATTATATAGTAAAATTAGCACTTCTCAACCTCGACCTTAAAAAAAGCACTTCTCAACATTGGAATCACTTTTATATTACTCTAAAAAAGTGAGTCTCGTGTAAGTGATATTCGTAACTAAAAATACTTACTACATTAATTAACCTGTTATTACCTACTACATGTCCCTTTAACCTTCCCAAATATTCTTTTCCCCTAAACTCAATTTTTAATTTCTTATACTTTTCCCCCCAATTAGCAACTCCCAACTACTAAAACGTCCGTCCATGCAACCTGGTGGCGCGTACACCGCGCGTCATCGTATCGCGTGAGAACAGAAATAGCCAACGTACCCCGTGGTTCTTTGCTTGCATAAGCAGTTTAGATCATAATTTATAGTAGTAGTTTATACACCCATGAAGTTTAAAAGTCCTCTAATTACATGTCCCTTTACAAATTGATAAGAGAAAGATACAACAAATATTACTTTTAACGAAAGTTTGCCATCTGTAGGTTGTAGATAAAGATTTATCACCTTCTTTTATTTTTAAATAAATCCTACTACTCAAGTTCTAATATAAACATCATTAATATTCATATACATCCGGTAACATGAAGCATTTTTTCACTTACGAAATTTTTATGCTGGTTGGCTTTTAATATATAATAATTCTTTCTTTTTTCAAATTGTTACTCAATTTGGATTTATCGTACAATCTTCTTTGTACTTTCTAATGCTAAATGTAATTCGAAGGTTTTACTAAAAAAGATAATTTATTCATTTGTTAAGGTATAATATACTCCCTTCGTCCCGGTTGACTTGTCACAGTTGACCAAACATGGATGTTAAAAAAAAAAAAAATTGTGGAATCTTTGATTTTTTTAAAGGTGAAGATTGAATGTAGATATTTTGAGGGTGAAGATTGTTGTCTTTAATTGTCATTTATGGGTGTGACAAGTTAAGTGAGACGAATCGAAATGAAAAGTAAAACAAGTTAACTGGAACGGAGGGAGTACTAAATAATTTAAAAAATTACTATTTATATTTAACGTCGTCCATTCACTATATTAAAAACTCACATATGCTAAACTAATAAGTAACTACTTTTATGGAATAAAGGAGTAATTTGTGAATTAATTCCATAAGTGATAGAATTAAATAATGGTATTTGTTTGTTGAATACTTATTGGCAGGATGGTCTATTGAAATGCAACGGCGTATTTTGTTTGAAACGTACTACTACCTGTATTATCATTCCATGATTCCATCAATCAAATTAAACTCTTTGTACAGCTTGCAAAATACATATAAATGTTGAGTCATTCACTTGAACTCCTTGATAGCATTCCTTTTCCTGGACCCTCCCTGAGGCCATAACTGCCTCTTCCACCTCCAAAATGCATTTCTATTAGCTACATTCCTTTTTCTCCTCTTCAAGAAAACAGACATGGGTTTTTCCAGAAACCCAATTTCTGCACTTGCTTTCTCTCTTCTATTCCTCTACTCACCATTGCTGTGTCTCGGAATCCGTTCCATCCGCAGCAACGCTGCCTCTCACTTCACCGCTCACTATGGATACTCCGAGGCGCCGGACTATCGCAACGGCGTCGAATGCCCCTCGATAACTTCATTTTCCGCCGGCGCCGTGGCCTCATGCGACCCCTCATTGGTCCACGTCGTCATGACCCTCGACTCCGAGTACCTCCGCGGCTCAATCGCGGCGGTGCACTCCGTTCTCCGCCACGCCTCCTGCCCCGAACGAGTTTTCTTCCATTTCATCGCCACCGAGTTCGACCCGCTAACCCCTCGGGTCCTTTCCCGGATCGTCAGCTCCGTATTCCCTTCTCTCAGCTTCAAGCTCTACATTTTCCGGGAGGACAGAGTCCTCAATCTCATATCCAATTCTATCCGCCCCGCTTTGGAGAACCCGCTTAACTACGCCCGGAACTATTTGGGCGCTATAATAGACCGGTGCGTGAAGCGGGTCATCTATCTGGATTCAGATCTTATTTTAGTTGATGACATTTTGAAGCTCTGGGAAATCAAGATATCCGAGGGGAAAACAATCGGGGCCCCGGAGTACTGCCACGCGAATTTCACGAAATATTTCACGGATGATTTCTGGTCCGACCCGGAGTTGAGGCGGGTATTCGAATCCAAGAAGCCGTGTTACTTCAACACGGGAGTCATGGTAATGGATTTGGTGAAATGGAGGCAGGGGCAATTCAGGGAGAAAATAGAGAATTGGATGGAACTGCAGAAAAAGAAACGGATATACGAGCTGGGTTCACTGCCTCCATTCTTGCTCGTCTTCGCTGGGAATATAGAGCCCATTGATCACAGGTGGAATCAACACGGACTGGGTGGGGATAACGTGGCAGGATCCTGTAGGCCGTTGCATCCTGGTCCAGTGAGCCTGCTGCACTGGAGCGGCAAGGGGAAACCGTGGGCTAGGCTTGACGAGAAGAAACCGTGTCCGTTGGATTATCTTTGGCAGCCTTATGATCTGTACAAGGGAAATGGGAAGGTACAACATAATCAGCGTAGGGTGCAACATATGGGCCTGTCTAGTAATTTGGTTGGATATTCGAGTTATCTTTTTTGAGAAAGATTAGTTGATTCTTTGTGTACAGAGAGAGGGTGATTGATTTAGGTTTCTCGACTTGAGGAACCAATTTTGATTTTTACATTCTTATTGTACCTACAATCAAAATAATACATTGAATTGTTTCTTCTGGTAAATTTTGTTGTTCTCAAGAATATTGTGAAGGACCAAACCCTCACCTAATTGATCATATTCGTCAATTATTTTTAATAAAACACTAATAGGTCTTTGGTGCATACTGTGAAAAAAAAACAATCATATAAATTTATGGTAAAATTCATTCTTAAAAAACAATTTTTTTTTATCACACAATACAATACTACTGTACATCATATATGCAAGAGCCACACTTATTAAAAAGGATCGGTTAAACATAGTTTGATATGCACAGTAACTGTGGTTATCACAACGTGAACACCTACTAATATGTAAATTATTTAAGAAATTACCACGTAAGAAGGTAGTCGCACAATTTCTGCGTATCAAACTTAAATATAAAAAGTAATGGTGGTCCATTATTGATGATACGTTTGTGTAGTTGAGAATGATCCATCAAGTTCTTTACCAATCAATTGGGTTTGGAATAGTATTATACCACCTTTTAGGACCATCTTGATCATACTTACGTGCTTGCCTTAATCTCAATAGAAATATTGAATACACTTATGTGTTGTCTTTTATTCATTGATTTGCCAATGATCTCATAAGAACAAATAATATTGAGAATTGTTAGCCACGTTTAAGCATGTAGAAAATTCAACTTAGTTTGATTGTGATTGCTATAAGTCGACATACCTCTGCTCATTCAACATCTGCACCCCTGGAGATATAAGTGCTTGTCACCACTCATTACTCATTTCTTTTAATTATACTAGAAGCACTTTTAGATTTTACTTTTCTTTTTATTGTTCCGCGTTTATCTTTCTCCAGCCAAATGTACATGGTTAATTATTTTACGTTAAAGTAGTAATTTTATACGTATTTGATGGTGAAAATGTGTGCACATATTATGTTTCAAAAGTTAATGTTCTCGTTTGTTAGTTAAAATAACCAAATCCAGAATTTTAATTTCATGAACAAGTTAAATATGATTAAGTGAATTGAAGCCAACAAGTAAACTAAGTTGTATGTGTTGTAAATTAGTCTTGAAAATTGTTGTATGATTTTTAAAACGGTATACATTTAGATTTAAAAAATTCATTAAACAATATTTTAATAGGAGTCTGAACAATGTAATGAGGACTGATATGATGCACAACTACAGTGAACACATATGTGACAGTTTTATAAATATGTTACATCATTGATAAATCAACAGGTGTTTAAAGATGTTCACCGTAATTATGCAGCATATCAAAACTCATAAAATATACAAGATAAAAATTAGAATTGAATTGTGATAAGATGTTTCTACAATTTAGGTTGTAGAAAGGTATATTGCCAACTCGATAAAAAAAACTAACACTATTATACACGCATAGAATAAGAAAAAAGAAAAGCTAGCACATGCCACAACCTGTCTTCTGCTTTATTCTTGGGCAAGTTGTGGGTTTTTAATATGCAAATTATAATTATAATTATTTCTTTTTTTCGGTTGGAATTCCTCATTTGGCGTTGAATCACATGCCTTCCCCTAATAATAATTAAGGTTAGTGATAAATAAATAAAATGTTTAGTATGGTAATAATTTGGAGAATCTGATTTGGAGTGTGATGATAGTTGCAATAATTAGTAGGGTATCATGGAAACTTGGAGTGTTGGATTTGTTAAGGGATTAAGAGACCTCAATTCAATTTGCCCTAAACAAAAGGCTCCTAAATCTAACAGACTGTAATATTTATATCGTTAATTCTATTTTATTTTATTGTTTAAAATTGTTCATGTGTTTCTATCAGGACGATCTTGGGGTGATCAAACTGGTGCCGTGACACCGAGCTCCCTGTAGTGTTGGCCAGGACTCAATTTTTCTTTTGTCTAATATATATGTATATATAGTTAATAACTATATATAAATGTTACTGAATATAGTATTAGTTGAGTAGCTTAAGTGAATAATGTCTTGTTTACCATCCTCCTAGAATTTGACCTCCTTCTTATTAGTTTTTTATATTTACGTTCATTTTTCTATAATTTACGTACATATAATATTTTTGTTGAAACCATCAAGTAGACGTTTCTTTCTCTTTTTATTTATTTATACAATTACAATCAATTCTTCTGATTACATTAGGAAAAATATGTATTATAATATGGAAATTTGTTTGCAGGTTGATGAAAATTATTTTCGTTGAAAATAATCCTATTTTTAATTATTAAATTTGCATGAAGCGAGGAACTCCTTTTTTCTTTTCGCACTAGACCCCTTAAACATTAGACTGACCCTGATTTCTGTAGTTGCTTATTATAGGTAGAGTGCATAGGAAAAAGTAATATTAAGCATATAATAGATTGATTTTCACCTTGACTGGAAAAGACATGTAAACGAATAAATATTTTGATATGCTAGAATATTAAATTATTTAATATATTATTTAATGTTCATATCGAAAATGAGAATATAGGTTAATGAGCTGAATACATATTACTATATGTTGACCCTGAACATAAAAAAAATAAAAAAAAAATATATATATATATATACACACACATACTACATACATATATTAATGGAACTGAGGGAGTATTATTCAATATTGTACGCTGACCTTCTTTTGTAAATAGTGTTTTGTTATATATTTTAATTAATAATTATAATCCACACCATGTAAATAATAGCACACTTAAATATAGTTATAAGGGGAGATCTAAATCGTGTAATTTATCAACTATCTAAATATATGCATTTACACACACATACATGAATTATAAAATTACGGTACCTGATGTATTACTGTTCTCTATGTTTTCCATTCAATATATGTTCAACTCACCTACATGAGTTTTTCCCAACGATTAAATGAAAGTTGCAATCAACGAACTTTTAGAATGTGAATCGATTAGATATAGCTCAGTTACTAAAGTATTCTGTAACTTTGGTAATTAATCAGAGATTAATTTCGAGCGATCACTAGTCTACCGGGACTTGTACTTAAAAAAAACTTTTAGCATCAATCCAAAATTGATATAAAGATATTTCATCCTCCAAGATTTTTCCTAATTGTAGTTACATCCTGTCCATTTACCTTAAACCCCTTTTGCAAAATAATATCAGGTATAGGAGGCTTTGATGCAAAAGTGGCAAGCGACGAGATTTGTGCACCAGGGTTTTGGCTGGTGAGCCCCGAAATAGCAAATGCTGGTTTTACCAAATCGGTATTATATACAAAGTGTATTAAACCTTTCGGAAACACAAAACAATCACCTGGACGTAACCGTTGCGTGTGTCTACAAAGCCCACTAAGAGGGACCCTTCAATCAAAATGGTCAATTCTGAAGCCCTAGGGTGAGAATGTCTAATCGGCCCATGGCAAGGCCCAGAGTGTTGAGCCCGGGTAGATTATTGACGTTAGTAAGAGTAACATTGAAGTTAAATTTGTTCATGTCGCCGGGCTTGGATAATGCAGATGTGGCAAAATGAGAAGCAAATGTGTGGTAAGGATTGATGCAGGGTGGCCCATTTAAGAACAAATTGGGATGACTTTTTGTGTCTGCGACACAATGGTCATGAAGTGCTTCTGGGTCGGATTTTCCAAAGCCCAATAAAGAAAATTAGTGGAGGCCCATGATGGAGCCTTAGTAAGAGGGAGATAGAGATTTGGTGCTATAAGACAGAGATTATATAGTAGGCAAAACAAAGCCAGCATTTCAAGTCATAGGTACTGATTATTATCTATAGCTATAATGTATTATCCACTTGTTGTGCTTCAGTAACTTTAGAGCATTGTAGGAGGAGAACCAAAGGCAAGTTATCTTGATGATTGAAAATAACCAAAAATAACAAGATAAAATGAGATCAATAAGCTTAATGGTTAAACTTATCTATAATATTTTATAAGCTATAATATCTTATAAGACGTTTTTGAAGCTTATAAGATGTTAAAACTTACTAGTAGTATCCCCGTGCGATGCACGGTTTGTAAGTGCAAATGAATAAATTAATTTTTTTTTATATTTTTATATAATTTTAATATAATAAATTATTACAATCAATAAATAATAAGATATAAAAAATTATATGTTAATGGAAAAAGAGTGCATTGAAAAATATTAAAAACTAAAATATATATTAGAATGAATATTTATTTTTCTTAATGTATGAATATTTCTAGCATCCATCCATAGAAGTCATGTTGATGATTGTGGCCGGAATTGCAATATGCGGTTGACAGAGGATATATTTGTAGTGTTAAAAATTAGTGACTGTCTTCATAAATAATAGTCAATAAATTTATAAAAAGAAAATAATTTTAAGAAGATATGTTTTTTTCGGCCCAGACAAAATCAGTTCAAATAGCTTTATCATATTTATTTAGGCTAATATATGGCAAGTTATTGCCAATAATTGTGTTTTATATTGGGTTGAATTTTATATACCAAAACTTGTGATTTCCAGAGTTGGTAATAGATTTTGGGTGGGAAAACTTTAAAGTTACTAATTTCAGTGGATTTTGTTATTATATTAAGTATAGATATAGATAGTTGTTTCCAAATTCTAACCATAAGATCTCCAAATATGACGACATTGAAGTTGGAGAAGAATGCAACTTTGGGTCACCCAGCCCATTACACGGCCCATGCGATATGAGTCGAGTCTTACATGCGTTTTTTCCTAATTTTTTGAGGATTTTCACCCTTCAACTCATATCTTAATTCTCCAACTATAACGGGGGACCTAAAGATAAAATTTTATACATCTTCTGTCATAATTTGGAGTGTCAAATAAGGGATTCAAGGAAGAGTTCAAGAATTCAAGAGCAAGAAACATTCAGTTATATCTTTTTAATTGTTTTGTTCTTAGCTACTTATGATATTTTTTAAGATTCATTTTTTACTACCAAGAGGTTTATTATTAAACTCTGACACTCAAAACTACACAGATTGAAATACAATGGTTCCTAGAGAAAAATACATTCCTGGAGAAAAATCAATAGTTCCTCAATATATAAACACCTTCCTGGAGAAAAATCAATTGGACTTCATAACCGAGCCCAGAATATGAATACTTATCAATCACAATCTTTGGAAATTATAATATGATATACTGCCTTGAGTTTGAGTTGAAAAGGTTATGTTGCGAGATTTGTGTTAATCAATTGTAACTTATTACCATCTTTAAAAGCAATTCCGGAATTGAATGGTTTGAATGTTTTAACATATATAAGGTAATATCAATTAATGCAGTCAATTATACCATATATAAGGCTTAACCAATTAATGCAGCTAATATTGAAGTTTTCCAGAATTAGCAGTATTATTTTGGGCAGGAAAATGTTGATATTACTATTCTTGGCGGATTTTGTTATATTATATAGTATAGATTTTCAAAGATTAGTTATTCAATTGTTTAGTTATAATAATACAATGGAGCTCATATGATGTAAGTAATTATATTTTTTTTATTAAAAAAATTAAATTTGAAGTAGTTAATTAAATATAATTTTATTTGAAAAATAAGTTGGGCTCTCCTTACTTTTTAAAAATAACTTATAAGCAACTAACAACTTGTTTTGAGATGAAACAAAATCTTATTTTAAAATTATTGTTAAACACTTTGGAAGAATTTATAAGATTTTCACATCCTATAAAATGTTTTGGAGATTTATAAGTTCAATGAATTCATGACTCAAACACCCTCCAAATGTTAAAGCGTTGTATAACAATTGAGTAATTTTTTTTTATTGGAAAAGACGTTGGGCCCTGACTAGACCCACCGATGCACTATTTCTAACCTTAGTGTTACCGTAAGTGTACGGTGCTATTATAACTTGTGGGAAACAAGATCGATCCCACAAGGACTGTACCATATGTTTAGTTTTATACCCTAATTTTAATAGAACTACCCTATCTAGACTCTCGAATGGTGATTGGTTGTTGATTAAACTAAAAACGATATTGTAGAAAATAAATAACAAGATTAAACTAGCACTTGAATAAAAAATGACAAATAATAATGAAGGATTCAAATTAGATAAAGACGTATCTTAGGGCTTCAATTTCAATTACAATCTACTATGTTTGGCTGCTATATTATTTTAGATCGGCTTATCGTGATTAGGCGACACTACTCTAGTTAGCCCTCCTCTTGGACGATGTTAACCGTGTAGATCAGTTATGAATAATTACCTTCTCGGGGTAACTATCACATAAAAGACTCCCAAGGGCTCCTAAAACCGATGCCTTAGCAAGACCCCACTCCTCTCTAACGATTATTGGTACCTACGCTATACGCTTGTAAGCAAAGTTATTAATACCGTTTCGGCGATCGTTCCGAATTTGTCACTGGAATGAGATATTTCGGTATCGAAGTATTTTGGTGTTCCGTTTTCGGATATATATATATATATATATAAACATACTTTAAAATATTGTTAGAACTTAATATCTTATAAATATTTTCAAATCATATGTTAATTTGTTCGGTTTGAGAATTCGGGTTACTACAGTTTAGACTACACAAAATTCAAAATAAAGAAAATTGAACAAATTACCCAAAAAATTACTTATGTGTAGTCTATTATAACATTTTGAACCTTTCTTTTTAATATTAACATATATGTGTGTGAAATTGAAAAAAAAAAAAATTACACAAAATATATTTTTTAAAATCATTCCGGTCATCTCGGCATCTCAGGAATTTTCGTCATTTCGGCCTGTTTCGGCCATTTTGGATCGGAACGGCCGAGAAGTTGGTTGTAACGGAATGACTTCTAAAACATTCCCTTTTTATGACCGAAATGAAACGTTCCGGCCATTCCGGCCGAAACGGAATGGAATCAATAACTATGCTTGTAAGCCTATTAACAAAACACTCCTCTCGGACGTCGAATTGTTAAGAAAGTAGAACTAATCAATTGATCAGATTAATCAATTCATAAAATAAGAACAAACATATTAAAATAAACAATTAACAACGGAGTGTAGAATTAAAAGAAAGAAAGCAAAATATAGTTGATATTTAACTTACTCTCTAACCCTAGAACACAAGGAACTTAGCTACTCATGTTTATCAATAATATCCAAAAAAATCTATAGACAAACATTTTTGAATGATAAAAATAAAGAAAGCGATAAAACCCGGAATCTTGAATCTTGATCTTCGTCGCTTCGCGTTCCTTGCTCTCCAATCCAAGCCTCTAAGGTGCTTCCAACTATGTCTGATTGATGAATTGATGTATAGTGCATTACGGTATTTATAGGAGTACATAGCTAGCATAAGAGGGAGAAAATCCTTTTGGAATAGGAAAACTCGCCCAAAAGCACATTTTTGGACTTGTGGGCCAAGTAATGGGCCATAACTGCACTGCTTGTCTAACTTGAAAGCTGTGTTTGGATGTCTTCCGGTTCAAATTAGGATTGACTCTTTGTGATAAAGTTATAGCTCTTTAAATTAGTTTTCCATTGCCACTTATTTCATCTCAATTGGACTTGTAGATCTCAAGATATGGACACAAAAAAGAATCATTCGAAGCTTTTAAGATCTAAAAAAAAAAAAAAAAGTTGCTATACCCCATCTTATTATTTAAGATCTTAATTATTACACTCAAATTTCACACACAATTCACACACTACCCACATTTCACACACTACACACACTTCACACACTACACACACAACATACACTACACACATACTTCACACACTACACTACCCACATTTTACATACTACACACTACACACACTACACACATTACACACACAACACACACCATACACACCACACACATTATACATACCACACCCACTACACATACCACGCACACTACACACTACACACATTTCACACACTATACACACTTCACATATTACATACATAGCAACCTACTCGGATTGAACAGATATTGGAACATTCAAAGACCTCCGACTCTCTTCTTGTAACAACAGAGAATAGATTTTAGCTAAAGGAGGCAAAGGAGTTTGTAGCAAGATTTCGCTTCTAATTGCAACATAAGAATCATCTAATCATATAAGAAGCTTCATTACTACATCCTTTTCTTGTGTCTTAGCAACCAACTGAGGAAGATTATAAGTATAATTTGCCCCACAAGTACATTTCAAAATTGGCATGTAACTAAGATACTCATCCCACAAGCTTTCAAAATGATTACAATAAGCTACCAGAGAATTAGATCCCTTAGAAATAGAACTTAAAGACTATTCAAGATGATATACACTTGGACCATCAGATTTAGAATGCCTTGCATGGAGCTCATCTCACACTTCACGAGCAGAGGTGAAGAACTCCAAAGTGCGCTTGATGTCCAGATTGATAGAGTTGAGAATTCAATTGAGGACCAAATCATTCGAACGTACCCAAGCTCCATAAATGACAACAACTCCATCAGTCGTAGGAGGAATCAAAGATCCATCAATCAATGGAATCTTGTTATTGACACTAAAAGCCCTCTTGATTGAATGACTACACGAGACATAATCTACACCATTGAGGGGCTCTAAAATAATAGAAACGGCTGGATTATCTTGGGGATGAAGGGCCAAGGGAGAAAGTGAGTTGATGATAGGATTCAAGGATGGAGGATCAGTCGCCATTACTCAAGAATCACAAAAACTGCGGAAGAACAAGAAATCCCTAATTCATAAGAAAGTAGGACAAATCGCTATGAAGAGCGAAAAAAAATCGTGGATATACATGATTGAAACTAGTGAATCGATTCTAAATTGAAATCGATTAAAAAAATAGCAAACAATTCGTGAGATCGAGTACACGTTGTAGCGGATAGAATCAAAGCTAAACCTAGCGTATCCGAATCAAAGAATTTGTAAAACTGATACCATAATAGAATTCATGGAGAGTAAATGAATTCATTGATGAAGGAAGTTTGTTTACACGAATGTAGAAGATGAAACAGTTAAGTGTTTTGTTAGAGGTAGGTTATCCTCTATATATAGTAAAGTAATCGAACTGCCTTAGCTAACTAATTAACTAACTTGGTTGAACTAACCAGCCACTAATAATGTTGCGTAATCTATATCTATATAATAACAAAATCCACCCAAAATAGTAACCTAAGAATTTTCCCGCCCAAATTCCCTTGCCATTTATGGAATACATTATTTTTAGTATAAGACATTTTATTTGGAAATAAATTTACATATATTTGCCTAAAATATATTTATGCACCATTATCTCAAATTAATAGTAAGTCCCCTAAAATCAACTTAATTTATCAAAGTCTATAAAATGAGACACTCACGCAACCTTCCTAAAATGGTCCGACCTCATATCTCACAGAATCTGTTCCGAGCAATCAATTTATTTTTTTAATTGAAATCGACATTAATCAAGCCGTTGATTCAGCCAAATTTTGCGTCTACTTCTAAATTTTATTTTTCTTTAAATAACTTTATTTGTTTTGAAGATTAAGAGATACAAAGTAGCTAGGGAGAAGTGAGGCGATATCACCACCCACCAGAGTAACAAAGAGAGACCAACACTTAGAGAGAGAGAGAGAGAAAGTGGCCGAAATTGTGTGAGAGAAATCAAAATAATTATCTAGAATATAAAATGAGGGGAGGGGGCTAAAATGTGTGGAAAGGAGTGGGATGAGAGTAAGTTTGTCGACAAAAAAAAAATAATTTTTTTTTTGCTTCCAAAATCATATGTATTATGTTTACTGTACTCATTCTTTTTCTATTTAATTTTATTTTCACTTAATGTGTCCTTTGATTTGCATAGTATCAATTATGTGTATAAAAAATTTATGATCAAGTATATTCTTACACAGAAAGGAAAAACATTTAAATAAAGAAAAATCAAAACAGAAAAATAGATTTAATACGATTTTAAATAAACCCCTAATGATCTTTTTATATTTAATGTTAATTTGAATTTTGTTTCATTCTTTATTAATTATTTTTCTTTTTTAATGTTTTAATCATATAAAAATATAAAATTGAATTATTTAGTAAATATTTTATAATTTTAGTTTATAATTTCAATTTTTTTTTTTTCAAAAAGTGATCTAATTTTATTATTATTTTTTAATTTCTAATGTGATTTTTCTGTATAATAAATTTTATGAGTCATCTATTATCGATCTATATTTTGACCATATTGTATAAATAAATTAAATTAAATTAATGATAAATAATTGTTTGTTGGTTGATTATGTGGGTTAATTATTAGTGTGCTTGTGCAACAAATAAAAATTGATAAAATTAGAATGTAGTGTTTTGGTACTCACTAAAAGTTTTTGAAAATTTCTTGAATTTTATATTTGAAAAAATAAAAAATCAGATAATTTGGATAAATATAAACGTTCGTCACAAAATTATAAATATACATATATTCTATAACTTACTCAAATTTATATATTTTTTATTTTTAATATTTTTCATTGACTCTTCTTTCATTATCATATAATTTTTCATCTCTTATTATATATTAATTGTAATATTTTATTATATTAAAATTATATAAACATATAAAATTCTTATTATTTATTCATTTATATTTACAAATCGTGCATCGCACGGGGATACTACTAGTTCAACTAATACTGTTACATGAAGACTAATAAAATACTTTATTAGATCTTAATACTTTCTTTTAGTTTTCTTTATGATTAATTAATAATTGGATATCAAAGAGTTTAGTATTTTTGTTATGTCACTCTAAAGTTTTTTTTTTTTTTTTTTTTTTTTTTTTTTTTTAATTCTAACTATCTCTGAGATATATTTTTAACTCTTTTTTTTTTTTTTTTTTACTGACATTGATTGTGACTTGTTAAAAATGTAGTCATGTTTCTAGTGATGATATACTGAATTGTCCAGATTATGTTTTTTCTATATAAGATTAACATTCACAAAATATCTCAATATGTGTAGAATGTCCTTTAAAATTTATATGTTCTGTTGCATTGTCTCTTGGCTTAAGGGAAAACCTCAGCTAGAGTTGTACTTTTGTATTATTGTTTTCTTGGCTCTCAACATTTAAGTATAATGTCTTAGCTTTCGGGGGTGGGGGTTTAGGAATTGCGATAAATTAACATTATGCATTAGTTCTTTCGGGCATCTGTAATTGTTTTTGCTTGTAATTGGTCAAAAGAATAGTTTTATTTAGGTAATGAATCATAAAGATTGATGTAATATGATTATATTAAACTATGAAGGGAAAATTACTTCACTAACCCTAAGAATGGATGTAATATGATTAAATCAAACTATGAAGGAATATTAGGAAAACAATTATTTTGGTCCTAGAGTATAGGTCTTATCTAGAAAAAATCATATACGTTACATTAATTCAATTTTAGTCCTGTATGTTGCAAAAAGAAAATGGTCAATTTAAGGACATCAGTCACTGCTAGTTACTAATTCTACCAAAATTTGACACGTGCATCACACGTGACCTATTAATTTTGGGTTTGTGGAGGGGGGATATTCCACCCACCAAATTATTGATGTGTATTTTTATGTTTTAGTATTATTACATAAATGAAAATATTTTCTTATTTGGCATGAATTCTGGGCAATGCAAATACCACGTTAGCGTCGCTGCTGAAAAACTCAAATTAATGAATCACGTGCCAAATTCCAGTAGAAATAGTGACCGGTGGTGATTGGTGTCCTCAAATTGGTCATTTTTTGTAACATACATGGCTAAAATTGAATTCATGTAACATAAGAGTATTAACCCAAGTGATGAATCAATGCCAACCAAGAAATCTAGTCAGCAAAATTATGCCACGTCACCTCGGTCAACATCCACACAAGAAGTTGAGTAAAAAATCCCATGCAAAGGCAATGAGCCTGCATGTACCTCTCTATAGCTGTTGGAATGCAGCAACATAGTACAAAGCATTAAATTGCATTTATTGTATTTTGGATTACATGCAGCTAGGGTTTAGCTAGGCTTGTATATATATGGCAAGTGTAAGAACATTGAATTTATCAATGAAATTCTGAATCAAAAACTCTGCAGCCAAGATTATGGCCAAGTATCAATATTTATCTTCTTTGCATTTGTTTTTGATATGGTATCAGAGCAGGCTATAACCTGCCTCTGAATCCTTTTCTTCTTTTTTTTTTTTGTTTTTCTTCTTCTTTTCTGTTAGAACCATGTCAACCTCAACCGAGGTGACAAGTCATGGAAACTCTTTGGTTCCTCTACCTCACCAACTAATATCTGTTAAGTTGGATGAAACAAATTATTTAGTGTGGAAACAACAAGTGTTGATTACTATTAGAGGATATGGTCTTGAGCATTATATCAACGGAAAAGAAGAGCCACCGGAGGAATATATTGTCGAAGCGGACCTATCGAAGAAGGCGAATCCAGCTTACATTACATGGAAGAGGCAGGATCAGCTCTTAGCTTCCTGGTTGCTGTCATCCTTATCTGAAAAACTTCTCATCCAAACAGTCGGCCTCGATTCCTCCCAAGAAATATGGGCTCATTTGGGGGCAAGCCATTCGAGTCAGACCGGAGCGAAGCTAATGGAGTACAAATACAAACTGCAAACTCTAAACAAAGGAGGATCCACCATGCGAGACTACCTCAACAAAACCAAAGAGTGTTTCGATCTTTTGGCTTCGGCAGGACAGAAGCTGGAAGAGCAAGATCAGATACTTCACATCATCGCCGGTTTGGGGAGCGAATACGACGCTGTCATGGTATCGATCACTTCCAGAATTGAACCATGGACAGTTTCACAAGTCCAATCTTTGTTGTTGAGTTACGAATCTAGACTGGAATCTTTCTCGTATAATACTATAAATTCAGACGGCTCTCAACCAAGTCTCAACAATACCGTCATAGGCAAATCTGGCACTGGTAGGGGATACAATAACAATGCTCAAAGAGGTCGAGGAAGGGCACCTCAATCGACTCAAGGCAGAGGTCGTTGGAATCCAAGAGGAGGATCGAATCAGGGAAGAGGAAGAAGCCCAGGCAGAATAAATCGCAACAATCTTTTATGTCAGCTTTGTGAGAAGCCGAAACATGCTGCCTATGAGTGTTGGCATCGGTTCGACGAGACATACCCTATACCAGCCTATACTGACCCACGACCGTCCTTCAACAACAATCAGAATCAAGGATTTGGGAGAGGAAGCAATACATCTCCTAGTCTCAACATGATGCAGTCCCAATCCTTCTATTCCGATTCCGGCTCGGAAAATTCCTGGTACCCCGACACCGGTGCAACGAATCATGTAACACCCGACTTAACCAACCTCAACACTTCTACCGAACACTATGGAGGTACTAAACTTCATTTGGGAAATGGATCAGGTATATCTATCACTCATATTGGGGACTCTTTATTAAAACATGCTAATCATGACAAAACGTACGTTCTTAGAAACTTATTGCATGTTCCCACTGTTACGAAAATTCTTATTAGCGTATCTCAGTTTGCTTCTGACAATCATGTTTATTTTGAGTTTCATCCTTCTTTCTGTCTCGTGAAGGATTTAACTACGCGGGAAGTTCTTCTCAGAGGGATGGTTAAAGATGGCTTATACCAATTTGCTCTCCAGAATGTCAAACCCACTTCTGTTTCCATCAAGTCTACTCCTGCTTTCACTCCTAGTATAAATCAAGTCAGCATAAGCTCTTCCATTAGATTATGGCATCAAAGACTTGGTCATTGTGCCAATGATATTGTAAAAAAGGCCTTGACAGGATGTAACATTCCATTTTCCAGCAATGAAACTGATATGAATTTATGTTCTTCTTGTGCTGTCTCTAAATCGCATACATTGCCTTTCACTGATTCCACTACTACTTATGATAAACCCTTCGATCTCATCCATACGGACTTATGGGGACCAGCCCCCATCACCTCACGAAATGGGTTCAAATATTACATTAACTTCATAGATCATCACACTCGATTCACATGGGTCTATTTGCTCAAAAATAAATATGAAGTTAAAGACATTTTCACCCACTTTCATACCTTTGTTCAAACTCAATTCAACACCAACATCAAAATTGTGCAAAGTGATGGTGGTGGCGAATATCAATCCCTTAAACCTTTCTTCCAATCTAATGGTATCCACCATCGTATATCATGTCCATACACACCCCAACAAAACGGGTTGGCCGAACGGAAGCATCGCCATCTAGTTGAAATGGGACTTAGCCTTCTCTATACCGCCTCTCTTCCGATGAATTGTTGGGATGATGCTTTCACAACATCTTGTTATCTCATAAATAGAACCCCCAATAAAACCCTCCACTACAAAACTCCCTTGGAAATTCTCTTCGGCAAAAAACCAGACTATCATCGTCTAAAGGTGTTCGGATGTCTTTGCTATCCTCATACTCGACCCATTAATCAACATAAACTACAACCTAGATCCGCTCCTAGTACCTTCCTTGGATATAGTACCTCTTATAAAGGATACAAAGCTCTCCTCCCTTCCGGCAGAATTATAATCACACGAAACATAGTTTTCGATGAATTCACATTCCCCTATGCTCCATCTAGGCCATCAACACCAATTCCCTCTTCTTACATTACTATACCGCCACCACTCAACATCAATTCTAACCCACCTCCTCCACCAAATTCCCCCCTGAACACGCCATCACCTCCTTCCTTACCATGCAATTTGTCTTCTAATGATTCTAACGTTTCTGTCTCTGATTCTCATGTTTTACCTAATGTTTCTCCTATTATCAGTGATGATATTGCAGGTGCCAATTCCCCATTTCCCTCTCCCACAGCTGCTCCTCCAGAGGCTCCTCCACCAGTCAACGCTCACCCTATGGCCACTCGCAGCAAATGTGGTATCTTCAAACCAAAGATTCTCACCCTCACCACCTCTTCGGAGCCCAATTCTTACCACGAGGCTCTTACTATGCCTCCTTGGAACGTGCAATGGAAGATGAATATCGTGCACTCCTCCACAACCATACTTGGCATCTCACCCCTCTTCCTCCGGGCAAAAATCTCATTGGCTGCAAGTGGATTTTTAAACTCAAAAAACACGCCGATGGTACAATCTCTAAACATAAAGCTCGTCTTGTTGCACAAGGCTTCTCCCAAAGTCCGGGCCTCGACTTTCGTGATACATTTAGCCCTGTCGTCAAGCCAACGACCATCCGGGTTATACTCACATTGGCTGTTCATTTTAATTGGAGCATTCGTCAACTTGACGTCAATAATGCGTTCCTACATGGTGATGTGGTCGAAAATCTTTACATGAAGCAACCACCCGGCTTCGAACAAGGCACTGGATTAGTTTGCAAGCTATCTAAGGCAATTTACGGTCTCAAACAAGCTTCCCGAGCTTGGTTTCTCAAGGTCAAAACTGTCCTCCACTTGCTCGGTTTTACAGCCTCCAAAGCCGATAATTCTCTCTTTTTCAGATTTGATCACGGCAAAATTCTCTACATCTTAATTTATGTGGATGACATTCTCATTACCGGGACATCTGATTCGGCTATAAACTCCGTCATTCAACAATTTGCGTGCCACTTCTCCCTCAAAGACTTGGGCCAACTTCATCACTTCCTTGGCATTGAAGTCTCATACTCCAAATATGGTTTACATCTTTCACAACAACAATATATTCGAGATCTCCTTACCCGCGCCAACATGGTCACTGCCAACTCCAGCCCCACACCCATGATTACCTCTCCCACATTATCCAAATTTTCTGGCAACCCCATCTCTAATCAGTACCACTATCGGAGCATCGTTGGTGCTTTACAATATTTAACACTCACCCGCCCCGACATTGCCTATTCTGTCAATAAGGTCAGTCATTTCATGGCCAACCCCCTCGATTCTCATTGGAAAGCCGTAAAACGCATTCTTCGCTACCTTAGTGGCACCCCCACCTATGGCTTACAAATCGCCAAATCCCCATATCTCACCCTTACGGGCTTTTCTGACTCTGATTGGGGAGGTGATCCGGATGATCGCAAATCCACCTCCGGCCTTTGTGTCTATTTGGGAAACACCCTCATCTCATGGAGCTCAAAAAAACAGCACTCCGTCTCTCGGTCCAGCACCGAGGCGGAATATAAAAGTCTTGCTCATCTTACTGCTGAATTAATTTGGCTTCAATCCCTCCTCAAAGAACTCCGGATTACTCTTGCTAAGCCTCCCATTGCCTGGATTGATAATATGAGCGCGATATCCATGACTTCCAATCCTATCCTTCATTCTCGAACCAAACATGTTCACCTCGATTATCATTTTGTTCGAGAGGTCGTCGCTACTAAACAATTACTTGTTCAACATGTTCCGTCGTTAGATCAGGTTGCTGATATTTTTACCAAACCATTAAGTCACCAATTCTTTGCTCGACTGCGAAACAACTTACACATAGCCCCGCCAGAATTGAGGGGGGATATTAACCCAAGTGATGAATCAATGCCAACCAAGAAATCTAGTCAGCAAAATTATGCCACGTCACCTCGGTCAACATCCACACAAGAAGTTGAGTAAAAAATCCCATGCAAAGGCAATGAGCCTGCATGTACCTCTCTATAGCTGTTGGAATGCAGCAACATAGTACAAAGCATTAAATTGCATTTATTGTATTTTGGATTACATGCAGCTAGGGTTTAGCTAGGCTTGTATATATATGGCAAGTGTAAGAACATTGAATTTATCAATGAAATTCTGAATCAAAAACTCTGCAGCCAAGATTATGGCCAAGTATCAATATTTATCTTCTTTGTATTTGTTTTTGATAAAGAGGATTTTTTCTAGACAACCTCTATCAACAAGACTAAAAATTATTTTTTCCAATGGAAAATCACTTTATTAACCCTGAATTAATTAATTGTAAAGGGTAGAAATACGGCAAACGAAATGGTCGAAATTTAAGGCATTTTTATAATAGTCTTTATATAAATGTAAATATATTAATTAGTACAATTAAGTTAACATATAATTATATATTGTTTTGTACGTATGTGAGATTTCTAAGTGGGAACGAGAGAGGGCTCTTGTGTGTGTGTGTGTTGTTTATGTTCGTGTGGCTAAATTGTGATATGTAGTAATAAAATATTTAATATGTTTATCATAGTTGTAATAAGATTAGATTTCATGTGGGAGAATATTTTGATATGTAATAATAAAATATTGGGTTAATTTGAAAAAACTACATCAACTATGTCGGTTTTTTTATTTTGCAACATAAACATTTTATTTTTTCTGATTGCAACATGTCTAATGCAAATTGTTACATTTTATAACTCTGGCCATATTTTCCGGTTATATAGGTCATGTGCCCCTTACACAATGATGAAAATATCGCGAAATATCGCCGATTTCTTGGCGATATCACGATAAATTGGAGAAGCCGAGACGATTTTGCCCTGTAATGCAATTTTGTCATGAAGTCGGCGAGATATCGCGAGTTTCTAGCGAATATCTCGCCTGAGAGAATCCCTGGGGCGGAATAAGGCCCAATTGTTCCATTTTCGGCGAGATTTTGGCAAAATCGCCAATATATCATTTCTCTTATTTTTTTCGCTGCCTGTCTAAAAATATAAGAGTATGATTTGAATCAGAGACCTATTGAAGAGGGATCCAAGCTCTAACCACTAGACCAAGTCAACAACTTGTTGTAATCTCCACATAGAATATATATAATTACTTAAACATCTAAAATCTAAATAAGCAAGAATTACCTTCTCATATCATAAAATTGAATAAGTAATAAAAAAATTTGTATACAGATTTTCAATTTATTATTATTATACTTGACAACATGTATTTTTGAAATATTTTGTTTTGTTTATAATTTTTAAACTTTCAAATTTTTAATATAATATTTTCGTACTAGTAATTAGTAATGTTGTATGAAAAAAGGTCAAAAAAGTGTTTTATATTGTCACTCATTGTTTATATTATTTTATATTTATGAATTAGTTGTAAATAAATCTATTTCTATCAAATTTAAGATGCATATATGTATTTGAGTTTGTTATAATAATTGTAAAAATATGTCAAATTTTCAGTTTTTTAATATATTTTTTAATATTTTTCAGAAAATTGCAATGATATTTCGATATTAATCGAGATCTCGCCGAAACCTCCATAAATTGAAACATTGATATCTCCGTAAAAATAGATATTTTCGCCCTTCCCCTTACATGACCCCTATTTTTGCTTTTTCATTTTTTTAATCACTTACTTCATATTTTACATTTCATTCAATTATTTAAAAAAATTTAAATACAAAAACAAAAACCAAGAAAATAATAAAAATTGAAGTGTGTTTTCAGAAAATAAAAAAACAAAATTTCAGAAAAAGAATATATTAAAAAAATACAGAAAACAAAAAAAGGTATTCTTAATAAAATATATTTTAAAAATATGAAAATTATATAGAACTCTAAATGATTATATATATAAAAATAGAAATATAAAAAAATATAAAATCAGAAAATTATTGTTAAAATTTTAAAATTCATTTAATAAAAAAAAATTATTTAAAAATTCTAAAATATATTTAAAATCCAGAAAATTAAATTAAAAACAAGAATAATAAATTTAATTAGAAGCAAAAGCGGATAGCAATCCATCCTTTTGTTGGCACGAATTCCATAATTAAAAGCGGCAAGCTGTGTAACAACCAAATTAATCTCATTTCTCATTTCCCACCCAATTAAGAACTACTAATGAGCTCAACATATCACAACCTAATTTTTATTAATTAAAACAAAGATAAAAGTAGTTAAAAGCCCCACCCTCAAATTTAATTAATCCCTAAATCTACCCATTAACACTAAAACAACATTTCAACAAATCAACAAATTAAATAAATCCCACCTATTTCAGAAACTGTAAATTACAGTATTAACACTTCACTGCATAAAACACCTCAACAACTAGAAGCATATAAAAGATCAAAGATTAACCAAAATGTGATATTAAGCTGCATACTTTTTAAATTTTTTATTCTTATTTTAAATTAAATTTTCTGGATTTTAAATAAATTTTAGAATTTTTCTAATAGTTTTCTCAATATTTTTTTAATTTTCTGAATATTAAATAAATTTAAACTTTTAAAAATAATTTTATGAATTTTATATTTATTTTTTGATCTGTTATATATATATTTTTTATAATATAAAATTATTTAGAGTTTTATATAATTTAAATATATTTTAATAATAATATTTTTTATTTTCTGGACTTATTATATTTTTATTTTCTGCAATTTCGACATTTTTGTTTTCTTTTCTAAAAATATATTTTTATATATTATTTTCAAAATTTATTATCTCCTTTTTTTAAAAAAAATTCAGAATTTAAATTAAAGTTCAATTATTTATTTTTTTAATAAATAATTTTAAAATGTATGGATCATGTAAGGGGCACATGACCTACATAGTCAGAAAATATAGCTGAATTTGTAAAGTGTTACAAATCGTATTATACAGGTTGCTGTAACAACAATTTTTGTGTATTGAATTAACAAACACAAAATACTTGTACAAATTAATTCCAATTGGATTGAAATGAATAATTTTATAGGTTACAATCTCTATTCTTCAATCCTCTGATTCTTTTCTTCGAATGTTTTCTTCGAATTTGAAATTTTGGAGTAAAATATGCTTCTTGATTTCCTCCGCCGCTTATGTTGTTCTTTAATAACGTTTATCCGAAGGCCGAACAGCTTGATTCCGGATCGAATGCTATTTCTTGATGATTCTGACGAAGAACGTCTTCGAATCTTGAAGAATGTTTTCGAATCTTTAAGAACGTCTTCAAATCTTTAAGTGCTTTGAGTCTTCTGGATTTCTTGGAGTTCTTCCAACTTCTTGAAGTTCTCAACTTGTGTTTTTGATGAATGAATAGATGCCTCCTTTTATAGGTGTAGGGAGGAGCTCTTTTCATATTTCATTTGCCATGTGACGCTATTTGATTGGCCATCATTGATTTGATGGGCTTGACCTGATTTGGTTGGGCCTGACTTGACTTAGTCTGATTTGGTTGGGCCAAGCTGGCTTTTGGATTTATAGATGCCCTTTTGACTTCATTGAGCCTTTCTTGATTTGATTGAACCATCTCGCCAAAATGTTGGTAGAGAATTTATTTTGGCCCAAATTAAATATCAATTATACTATAATTTAGGAATTAATTTAATTAAATTCCCAAGACATGAATAATATATATTTTTTTATTGATATTTGATTAATTTCCACGTGTCGCCAGTTGATTGGACACAAAATTTATTTATCTACAGTTGCAATCGGGAAAAAAAAAATATTTAGGTTTCAAAGTGAAAAACAACGCGTAGTTCAGATTGCTTTATGAAATTGACCCTAAAATATTTGATATGTCGGTGAATGCTTGATATATAGTAATAAACTATTTGATATGTTTATCATAATTATAATAAGATTATATTAGATTAAATTATTAAGGGAAAATTACTTAATTAACCCTTAATAATGAATTTGGAAGAATTAAAATAGGACCGACAAAAAATTACAGAAACTTAAACACATTTGGGAATGGCCCATCTTTTAATATGTTCAATTATTTTCAATTTTTGTGGCAAGTGTTTTGTTTTATTTTATTAATCCATGTACATGACGTGAATTAAATTGGTGTGCTATATTCAGAAAAAAATGGGTCTTTCTGATATACTCCTTTCGTCTCGGCCTAATTGTCCTACTTACCTTATTTATTTGTCACAAGTTAATTGTTCTACCCCATAAATGACAAATTCTCCTACAATCTCCACCATCAAAATCTCCACATTCAATCACCACTTTTAAAAAAGTCAAAAATTTTACAAAATCTATTTTTTCTCAATCTCCGTACCAGTTAAGGTAGGACATTAACTTGGGACGGAGGGAGTATATATTATGGGGCTTCAGCGTATACAAAATTGTTGTTTAGCCATTTGTCGAATAGAATTAGAAATAGGTGTCGAATAGTTGGAAAGTTGGTGAAATTTTGTTAAATTAAATCCGTGAATGAAATCATATGATATGACGTGACCCTTCAGCCATTATCATCATCAATCCAACAAAGCTTCATTCAATCATCAAATCATTCTCTATTCGTACTAACGGGGAACAAAAAAACAGACGCAACACTTATTTTAAAACAATAATTTAAATTAGAAATTATGTGAAAGACACTAATTTTATGCAAGCGATAAAGGTACAAATATTGTTGGGAATATAACTAATTAATCTTGTATGAATTAATATATTAAGTCAAACACGTGCAAATAATAATCTAAAGTGAAAACGAGATAAATCAGCACACCAAGATTTATGTGGAAAACCCTCTAGTGTAAAGGAAAAAACCACGAAACAATCAAATAGTAATTACAACGTTTATCAGGCTTAACCCTAACCTAATACATATCAATTGAGAAAATCACCAAACCCTCTAGCAAAGTAATAAGTCATCCGAATATTGTAGACATCACAATACCCGAACACACTAGAAAAAACTCCCAATTCACCTTGCTCTGTCGCTCCACCGAATTAGCAAACTGACGTGCGCTAAAACTCTCTCTCACAAAGGAGATTATTTTCTGTTTTTTCTTAGAGCATCTCCATGACCAAGCGTTTGCTGGGCATGGAGATGCAACTATACACCCAATAAATGCCCCACCCTTACGTTGCTTTCTAGGCTACTCCACCGCCAAGTGAACACTTGGCGTTCATTTGAGCGCCAACTGTTCACAATACTTTAGTTTTTTATTTTGTTTAATTTAATTCCATACATATTAATTGTGGTATTTTCAATTCTATTGTTGTGTTAAGTTAATATGTGTATCTATTATATTTTAAAGGTAAAATAAATTAATTTTATTAAAATATAAAATTTGTCCTTGCTAAAATTAAATATGTGTTAAATTTTGTATACTATTATTTAGTTACTCAATTGCCTAAAAAAAATAGTTTATTAAAAACAAATTATGAAATACTAGACTAAATAAAACATTAAGATATTCATAAAATCACAATATTATGAAAGTTATTATCTCGAAAGCGCGGAAAAAGACAAAATTATATTAGTACATTAGCAAATTAGAATTGCTCACAAAAAATAATACAAAAAAGAAATTATTAACGAAGAATATTCCATGTAGCGCGAAATGCAGCGCAGACGGACAAGGATGCTCTTAGTCTTTATCCCACGTTAATCTTTTCTCCTATTTATAATATTAGCATAGCAATACTTGTCCTATTTGGACAAGGATTTAATTTCGTGTTCCTAATCCAATTCACATCGGCCGTTCATTCTTTTTATGCTTTTATTCAGACCAAGCCCAACTTGGCTAATGGGCTTATGGGTTGGACTATCCAAATAATCTAACCCCCCTCCCCCAGTCTATAAGAGGGAAATACACCAATCGACAATCACGTGATGTCTGTGCCAATTAGTTTAGCATACAATTCCAACTTCTATCGTGGAACCACATTCGTCATTATATTAGCTGCATTCTTACTCAAATCAAGAGCACTCTGACTGTCACAGTAAACCACATATCCATCATGTTTCTAACCCCACTCTTGCAGCTTCTCCTGATGACTCTTAACCTCCTGAAAATACGCAGGCTGCCCCTCATCAATAATCAATACAAACTCCAAACTTGGATATCTTGTAGATGGTCTTCTTTCTCTGATTGGCCTATGATCATTTACTTTCGGAGGAGGAGATGGAAGCTCCCCCATATTAGCACCCTCCGCACTATCTCTGATCACCTCAGGCTCATAATCTACCCCAAGTTCTTCTGAAAAAATTATGTGATAAGAATCACCACTCTTCTTTGATGTACCGACATCTGTCAAAGTTTCATGGTCATGGAACACCACATCTCTACTTCTGATTGTCTTCTTCTTTTCAGGATCCCATAATTTGTTACCAAATTCACATCTCCATAGCCCATCATAATACATTCGGTGGCTTTATCATCAAGCTTCTATTTTTGTTCCTTCAACACGTGTGCACACACTTTGCACCCAAACACCTTCAAATGCGAATACAATATTTATTTTTCACTCCACACCTTATCGGGCACATCAAAATTCAACAGAACTGATGGAGATCTATTTATCAGATAGCAAGCAATACGTGTAGCTTCACTCCAAAATGACTTACGCAATTTAGTCATTCTATACATCTCACTCTTTCCACAATAGTCTAATTCATTCTCTGTAACACCATTGTGTTGTGGTGTACCAGGAACAGTCTTTTCATGTCTGATACCATACGGATTGCATTTTCTCGAAATGCGTAAGACGTGTATTCTCCACCCTTGTCTGTACAAAGACACTTCAAATCTCTACCCGTCTCTCTCTCCACCATGACATGCAAATTCTTGAAAATTTGGAGCACCTGGTCTTTCGTTCTCATGAGATACACCCATAATTTTTGTGAAGGACCATCAATAAAAGTAACAAAATATCTATTGCCACCTATAGACTCAATTCCATGGGACCACACACATCAGAGTAAATCAAATCTAACTTATTTTCCTTTCTTTTAGATGCATAACTAAAAGAAACTCTACGTTGTTTACCAAACAAACAATAATCACAAGGACTCAGAAGTTTACATTTTGAAAATATGCTGAGGGATTTATTCGACAAAATCGCAGTCCTTTCTCACTCATGTGACCTAACCATCTGTGCCACAAATCCGGTGTGACTTCATCCTCCACCACATTAAAAGATTGCCCAATCAAACTCACTTGAGTTTTGTAGAATGAACCTGCGAGTTTATCCTTAGCAATAATTCTGGCTGAGCTTCCATTTTTCCTCACCAATGTGATTGTGATAACCCGCTTTGTCCAACATATGAGAAGAAATCAAATTCAGACGCAAATCTGGTATGTATTTGACATCCTTCAAAACAAGCTTATACCAGGAATTAATGCGTACATGTACATCTCCAATTCCAACAATAGCAGATAAACTCTTCATTGTGCCAAAATCTCCCGTTCAGTACACAGTGAAAAACTTCCTGGAAGGAGTTGCATAATGTGATGTACCAGAATCAACTACCTACTCCATATATGAGTCAGTAATGTTACACTCTTTATCACCAATTGAAAGAGCTACTATCTCATCATTCGATGCCACTGCTGTAGTATAATGGTTATTCTCTGATTTCTCCGACATCCTGTTTTCCTCCTCCTATTCCTTTTTCCAAATCCAATAGTTCCTTTTGATATGGTTCGGTTTACCACAATGGTAGCATGAATATGGCCTTCCCCTAAGCTGAGATCTCCCTCTTGATTCACTACGTCCATCAAGACCTCTGCTCTGATTTCTTCTTGTGTTCTCTATGAAAAAAGCATGTGATGTATCTGTCTCCATACTCTTTCTCCTTGTTTCTTCATTGAACAAGCAATCTTTTGATGTGATTTGGTTTACCACAACAGTTCCTTTTTCCATGACTTTATAAAAAAACAATGCATTGTTCATCAGTTAACTTTGGCAATAACTGTTTAAGCTCCCTAGCCAATAAAAAATTATCATATTGATAATTCATCATGCAACATTCTTTTATGGCATATCGAGAAATAAAAAAAGTCAGGAACTGATATTGTGTCGAAGTTCTTGAGGCTGCATCCATATCTTCAACAAAGTCAGGAACTGATAATTGTGCGTTAGTAAACTTCAAATATATATATATTTCTATAAAAAATACAATCATGTATATTGAATATTATGTTTAATCATGAAAAACAGACATAAATCTAAGAACATAGCTTGGTGATGGTAAAATTGTCGTTCACAGTAAAGAAAATCGTTTAACTTGTATCTTCAACAAGTTTTTCCAGGCAATTCGGGTCTGCCCATACAACTGTCTATTAGCAATGTTTTTAACATAGTTTGGAAAGAATGTGCAAATACTAAAAGACTTGCTTTATTTATTCCATAGATGTACTCACTATCATCTTCTAAAAGTCCAAAACCCACATTCTATACGAATCATTATGTATACGATGCGTTACTTTCATGTCATTGTGATATGTTGTTCCACAAATGACATTGATTAGCAATCCCAGACAATAAGGGTCACCTTTTATAGGGGTACGTAGTTTGGCCTTCCCAGAGTAAGAACTTGTCTCCTTGGAATCCATTTTTTTTGCATCTGTTTTCCGTATAAAATGCTAAGGATGTTCTGCATAAGTGGGTTTATTTTCGTGCAGGTATTCTATGGTAGCCTCGAACCAAGCTTCATACTTGCTCATAAGGAAAGGTTTTCAATCAACACCATTTTCTATATTGCTAGTTTCTGAAAAAATCACACTTTGTTCACCTGGAAGATGAAAGCTCAATTGTTCAATAGGTGGGTCTCTGTATGCTATTTCATATCTAAAAATTCTCCACATAGATTCACACGGTTAAAGATATTTGTAATCATAGTACATATACACCTCATCAATAACATTACCACTTTCTGCATCTTTTATACTCTTAAAAAATTGTGTAGTGGCACAACCACATCCTTCATTTATGTACTTGAACAAATACTTAATTGATCGTGACTAGTTATACCATTCCATATTCACCTAAGCAGCATACTTCAGCAAGAGATAAGGGTTGTGCAGAACTCGGTTATCAACAAGAATTCCATTCTTCATAATAGTTTTTCCATTGTCCCATCTTAAGTGGGTACCCTTCATCACTAAAAGTAGTGGCATCAATGAAATCCTTTAGTAAATACTTGGCGCAACAAAGAGCCTTTACAACTAAATAGAAAAACCTTTCTGATTCCAAGCTACATATATTTAAGTAGGGGCTAGACGATATGCAATCATATGAGGCCAGATACATGATGCATCTTGAGCGTGAACACGACCAATTTTATACACTTGAGTGAAAAGTGATACACATAACTCGTGAGGATCACTCACTTGGGGGATTTGGTTCTTAAGATTAGTTGAAGTGTGTCAGTCGCCATATGTCACCATATTGTCATTATATATATGTGTGTGTGTGTGTGTGTGTATGTGTGTGTGTAAAAATTAAGCCCGGAGCTATATATGTCACTATTGATCCATAATAAGAGTTGTGCTAGTTTTATTATTTTCTTTAGTTGTTGGGGATGCACAACAGGTATCGTTTGGGGTAGTATGATCACCACATACTTTACGTAATTTTTTAGCACTTAATCATAACTAAAATTGTGCAAAAATACGTGAATAATACTTCTTGATCCTCGTTTCGTATGTTTTGGGAATTTCACTTGTCTTTGTTTTGTAGTATTTTTAGTACAAAAGTAAACTTCACTGAAGTACTTATGGAATCTTGGTGAGATCTTGGAAGTGGTCAGGCTCAACAAGGACACTAGTCCGGCTTAAAGCGAAGTCAGACCCACCCACACAAAATGAAGAAATACATGTTGGGACAGTGAAAAGTTGGCCCGACCAGGTAAGCTTGTGCCTGAACGACCGAGGTTTCGAAGGCCAAATTACATTGCAGGTTAGAATGAAGGGCTCGACCGAGCAAGACTTTGTCTAGCCGAGTGAAAGAACAATACAATAAACGGCTTGACTAGGCAAGCCTTTGCCCGCCCAAACCATCTCTCTTCTTTTACACATGTGAGCTGTTATATGACAGCCTAGTCTAGTTTTCCCCCCATTTCAACCTAGTTTTGAGTACTCCTATAAATACATAAACTCTAATACTGTCAGCAAAGATGATTATCGGTAGAATTTTATATACAGTTTATAATAAATTTTCATTCACGCAAGTAGAATAGTTTAGAGAAAGCCGAGAAAGAGCTGTAGTAGTGGCCAGCAAGTATCCGGGAGGAACACGCCAGTGCATTATCTACTTTCTCTCGTGAATTGTATCAATTATGTCATTTAAATCAATATAATTGTGTATTTCTTTATATGTGAGATAGTTGTTTGTATTTAGGATTTATAAAGTAGGTTTTACTTGCGATGTAGATGATATATGTTTATGCTTTAAATTCATTATTGATCAGTTTATTGTTATTTATTTGTTGCGATATGATACGTTTATGGTAGATGCAGTCATAAATTGGTATCCAAGATCGAGAGGTGAACATATTGATGGCCAAATAACACATAACACAATCGATCAACATACCGAGAGATTGGGAATGTTTTGGGGGTACTTCCTAAGCACTATTAGGAGTTGTATACACAGGCTGAATCGAGAGACTAGTCTGTTGTATTTGATCTACACCTCAAGCACTCCAAGATGAGGTTTGAGATACACATAGAGAAGCCTCATATCAATATGATTAATTTGGATTATGAGTTAATTATATGTCAATGAAGTTGCAATTAATTTTGAATCGACCACCCTAAGATAATCTTTTAATATTGAATTTTGTCTATTGATTGTATCTATTTTAGTTAATTCTTTAATTGTCCAGTTGCTTTAGCCAATGGTCGAGCTTAGGGTAATTAGGACAATAACAAACCATTACTTAATCGATCCACCTAGATATATTAGAATTAGAACACTACAATAATTTAGAAAGATTATCTTCATTAGTCTCTATGAGATACGGCTTTGCTTGCCACTAGCTAACAACTACATCGTGCGCTGCGGTAATGGCCATTAGAAATTAGGGCGATCACACATTTCTCACTAAAGTATTATATTTTAAATAATGTTACATGATGATGTTCTTGTGCTATGCATAAGCGAATATTATAATCTGCTATATTTTAATGAGAATGAAAGTTGTTTTGTCATATTTAATAATATAAAAGTTATGACTTAGAATCTTTGTTACATCATTAGTTATGCAGTATTACTTGTTGATGGAGTGGTCCTTTTGCACTAATAAATGATTATTTAATTTTAAAAGTAGAAGACACATAACTGATGGTAGTACAAACTTTGAATTGATATGGAAATAGTTGTTTACAAAGGGAAATTTGCATAATTGAACATTGAAACATATTACCAAAATTTTGACACACCTGAAATTAAATTGACCTAATGCAAACTAAAATAAAACATTAAAGTTAACATAAACATGATAGCTAAACATAGTAATACTGAAATAGAACCATAGCTTCACTTTTCTTTCTTCAAGACTTTCCTTTTCTTCTTTGCTGCACCACTATCTACAATGTCCTTCTTAAGGATTCTTTTATAGGAATGTCATCGTCATCAACTTCATAACCTTTGTCAATTGCAGTGAATGTGATAGCATGATCAGATGGAATCTCTTTAATGTGATGTCTGTTTGTATTCTTAAAACTGTAAGAAACTTAGTTAGAAATTGAAATTTGAATGTAGAGTTGGAGAAACCTTGTATAAAAAAAAGTTGTCATAGTAAATGGTGAAGATGCTTTCATCAACAGTCCTTTTGATAACATTGCAGGTCACCAAATACCTTTTCTGATCGTTCTCCTTAACTTGCATCTAAAAAAGTCCATTCCCGATATGTGAGAGCTTCTTTAACCACCTTAGGCACAAAATCAAAAGCTTCAACCTGTTATACATAAATAAGTAGTTAGTATTTATTAAATAAGATGTCAGACTTTAGTTAGGAATAAATGTATGCACATACGTACAACAATTTTACCAATACGTTTAATACACTCCTTATCCCAAAGAAGAAAATATGCGCTTCCGCTTTCATCCAACATCGTGACCTCAATTTTATATCTAAGTAAACATGATACATAGAAATTCAGTGAAACTGCAAATAAAACAAAGTAATTTTATCATGTGTTTTGGAATAAACCTAAAATTTTATAGTTTTTTCTGTGGTGCCACACGTTCCACAACTGGACATATTATTGCATGGTATCAAATTCTTTTGTACATTTCTTGCATGCAAGACTTCACCAATCCGTTAGAGTGTCAACCTCCAATATAGTTGCAATCACCTATAAAGAAACATCCTAACGGATATAGAACATGTTAGACAAAATAATATCATAATATAAATGACATTATACATGATTATATGTGTGCATAAATCTACCTCATTGTAAGTTACAACTTTGGACAAGTTTTTGACAATAGTCTGTCGGGTTTTGAAATCATCAACAATTTCTACAACAATGCTACTTGCAAAAGTAGTTAAGGCAGAATCTTCAAATCCAGTATTTAAGAGTCTTTTTATAAATAAGAAATAGAAACTGGAAGTTAAGGAAAAAAGAGTACTCCACTGATTTCAGTAGAAGTAAAAATTTTGTTTAGGAAAAGTTCACTTTTCATTGAAATCCATAAACTTTAGACCTTATCCATTGACAATGATTTGGTTCACATTATATGTGTTTGAAACTTTGACATTGCCTGTAGTTTAAATATAAAAATAATAAACTACATATTCATGGCCAAACGAAAAAATAAATACAAGGTAAAAAGGTAGATCTTTATATACTTCCGGACAGAGACAACCGAGCAAATTGTATTATGATAACAATGGCTCTGCAGACCCCTCTTTCATGTAAGGTAATGCGGCATCAATGTAGATGTTCATAGATTGCAAGACATGACATTTTGGCTTTAACCGCTAAAAAAAATAAAAGATAGATGAATAGGTGCTTTTATAAGATAAAGAGAAAAGAAAATCAAAAGGAGTGCAATAAAAGGTGGAGACCAGAGGCCGGTCACTCACCAGTAAGCAAAGGCATAAAAAAGACCCTTTTCATGCCAAAATCTGACAGGTAAAATGGTGGGAACAAGAACAATTCGATGCACGATAGTGCTAATCAAGACAATCCGACATTGTATGATGAAAACAAAAGGACACCTAAAAACATCAACCAACTAACATTGTAACTTGCATCGGACATGCTCCAATATTAGGGATCTTTTGCCTTATGACATCAAAACTTGAACGCGTGGGATGCCAACGCTCCTCACCAATATGTGAGTCCAATATCCTAGGATAGAATTCAATGCGTTAGCTCGTGACCAACCAATTTAGAGAGTCCAAACAAATCAACAAACATAGAAATTATCGAGAAGACCAAAATGGAAGTATGGAATGTCGGGGGTGATAGTCAATAAGCATGGATGGCCAAAGTGATTGCTCAATGCAAACCTGTCCTAAGTAGCTAGGCTGATGTAAAAGCCATCTGCCGAAAGTGAAAGTCGGTTGTCATCATGATGGATGAAGCATACAAAGGGAGTGGCTTAAAGACCAGAAAACAAATGTTGGAGACACTGGCGTGAAAGCAAGACCTGCAACCTAGAAGAACCCATATCAGAATATGGAATGTAGAAATCGCAAGACGCAGGAGATTGAAACAGATATGGCTTGCTGAAGCCGGTGCAGTAGATAAGACAGGATGAATAGATATGAAGAGCATGTGAAGACAACCTTGTAATAGCATGAAAGCGCAAGATAGCGACGCTCGTGTGCGAGGCCCAAAACTTGAAGCCACGCCAAGCTTGGCTCCCTTTAGTCCGTATCCTTTTTTGCATGGAAACCATGGGAAAGACTCAAAATCGACAACAGGCTTGAAAATGAAATATCACCTGAAAAGCCCTAGAGAGTTGCGACAAAACCCTATGATCCAACGTGCAGCTTGAAGACGGTTAACGATAAATTCCCTAGCCAAAGAAGTGCCATGAACTCATCAACCCCAACTGTTGAGGATGAAATCAATCAACAAGAAATTAAAAGTGAACCAGAATGGATAGAAAAATGGCGAGAAGGATACTGCCATGGTAAAAGGAATTAATGCAAGAGGCGTGTTGGTGTATTATCGGCAATTCGACTGTGAGCTGCCGACTATTGTGGAATGGGAAACCCTAGAGGGCCAAAGAGCGGAGGTATAACAATACTCCAAGTCTTCCATCTTGAATTCCACCATTCTCCTCTTTGTAGTCTGAGATGGTGTTGTTTGATAGGATACAACTTTGCCTATAAGATCTGAATACAACTTTGCCTATAAGATCTGAATGAGATAGTTGGGGGGGGGGGGGGGGTTAGTAAATATTACTTCGTTCTCGTAAATAATCTAAAATTATGACTTGTGTGTGGTACATACAGAAAAGTTGAAACTGCAAAATGTCATTTTCTAATGCAAAGTCTGTGAATGGCTTGGACTAGAAAATGCATGTAAGAAAGGTATCATCATAGACTTCTTCATTTTACCACGGAAAACCATCTTGAATTGATTATCTGTACTTTTGAACTTCATTCTATTTCCAATAATGAGGAAGTCCTTCACTATATATACGTGCCTTCAAAGAGTTTTGATCTCATGTTCTTAAAAGCGGACCCTTTAACATATGCATGTTGCGTTGTTTCTATAAATGGTTGTATAATACAATTTGTTAGCAATAGTTGTAAAAAGATATAAGGAAATTGTGTAAATTTTGAATCTAAATAACTATAAATACGTGAAACTTATATAAACCTCTTTATCGTGAAATATACATCCAACGCCAGAAAATGCATCTTTGTTTTCGTATGCAAGTACTTCGTATACCCTAACCACACAGTGGCGTGTGATGGGTTGACGTCCTTGATGAGGCTGAAAAAGGGAGCCATAACTGTTTCGGTGGGGTAATTGTGTGATGATATATTATGTCAAATGTATTGTGTGAAAGTATTGCGGTAGTTTGTAATAGTTATAGGTAAAATAATAACTAGATATCGATTGAAGGGCTGCTATGGTGGTTCTATTGTAATAGAATGATGCAGTTACAGACCTAAGATAGTGATGATCATGAGTTAACGGCATAGACAGTAAGGATTATAAGTTAACTACATAACACGATCGACTACAGAATAAATCCTCCCACGCATTATGTCAAACTATTAAATTAGTGGAGTTTACAATTAATCAAGTGATTTTAAGACATATTATAATAAATAATAATTTTAAAATAAAAAAATTCAAAAAATATGATAAGTAATGCATAAACCTATCATATTAGATTTGTTGTATTATATTTATTGATTTCTAAATATCACAATTTACGTTTAGATTTTAAATTTGTTTTCAATGAAGTAATATATTAGCTGAGTAAACTAATAAATAAAATTTTAAATTTATTTTAATTAATTTTACATGTTGATTGTTTTGAAATATGCGGAAAAAGGAGCGAGTTATTAAGGCGATTATGACTCGAATCATATATTATCTAACCTATGTGAGTAATTAATCGAGTAAATTGTTAAGAATTATTTTGTCGATAAAAAACAAATGCTGGTGAAAATTGTAGGGGCACCACGTATTTTAAGCGAAAACATCGTCGTCTCTCTTTTAGTATTTAGTAGGGATGAATTAAATATAATAAAAAGAAATATATTTATTTTGAGTACAAATTCTGGAAAGGGAAGGGTGGGGTGTCAAACTGCCAAACTAAATTATCTACTCTCAAATTACGAGAAGAATAGTGAGCAAGGTCAAATACACAGAGAACGAAGATTAATTTCTTTTGATATAAAATTAGCTAACAATCGGGGTTTCAGATTTGATTGTCTAATTCTAAACTAAGGTTCATAGATTAACTAGAACATGCAAATGAAACAAAAAGTATAAAGACAAAACAAATATTACCTGACTATGATCTAAGAGTGTTGACATTCAATTATATTATTTATCAAAGGCTAACAAATACTAATTCTTGAAATTCAAGAGTTTAACCAAATATTTATTATGATAGCCGTAATAATTCTTGTGTTTCCCTAAAGTAATTGACCAATCCCAACAACCAACCAATACTTATCATTTACAAGTTGGGTACTATAGTGCTCTATACCACATTAATGATAACATCAAGATCTATGAAAATGGGTTAAAAGACCGGTATGAGGGTATACCAATTTACACACGAAACTAACCTAATTTCGCTCATCAGAATCATAATTCACTATGCACTACTCCCCTCTCCAACGAAGCTTCTCCCTTAAGTATCCCCTTTCCTAATTAAACTAAGGCTCCGGTATTAATCCTCCACCCGCATATTCTAAGGCATAATTCTTAATACCTAAAATCATTTTAGGATCTAGTTCGCTCAAGCCTTGAATGGCTAGCCACTTCCAAGCCTAGGGGCTAAACAATCATTTCCCAAATGCACAACCAACTATATATTTCTTAACCTAACAAAAGACGAGCTACTCGTCAAGCCTGTGAACTTAATTACGAAAATACATGAAAATCATGTCAAATTAATTAGACTCAAACCCTAGGTTACCACACACCATATCAAATCTGACAAACAATCCGATAAACATTAACCCCGAAGCTTGGGTAATCCCTAGCTTCAGAAACAACAAAAAAATACTCACAAATCATCAAAGATAAATCAATCAATCATCATTATTATCAGCCAATTTTTTCAATAAAATCAATCATCAAACATTATCAACCAAGAACTTCAATAAAATCAATCATCAACATTATCAACCAAGAACTTAAAAACAAAAAATAACAAGAAAAGAGAAGATGAGGGATGGAAATGCTCAATAATGATATGAATTTTCAAATATCTTCTACAATCTTCAAGGTTTTCACTTCCTTGGATAACTTTACAAGAATCCACCAAAAGCCCTAGGAGAAAAAACTGAAAATCTAAGATAAAACTAAGAGAAAATGAAATGTGTAGAAGAAGTTATGAAGTAAAGTGAGGGGAAGGGGATATATATAGTGCCCCAACCCTCCTAAGATAAAAATACAAAAAAAAAAAGAAAAAAGAAAAAAAGAAAAAAAAAAGCTGCAAAAGACCCTTCAGTAAGGGTATAAGGGTAATTTAAAGACTAGAGTGCTTGATTACCTTAAGTTGTTGAGTCGGGCCCTTTAATCGCGCTTGTCTCGATCTTCTCAAATATTCTGGGGTTGCCTTGTATAGATTACCCTCAAATTCAACCACAATGTTGTAGATCTTTGTCTCAACTATGCGTGGTACTTTGAATTACCTCGATTGGACGTTGTATGAGAAAGTTATGGCCAAGTTATGAAACTGCGACGGCTAACTGAAATCCGCCGAGTAATACTGCACCCGTACGCGTGGTACCGTCGGATGTAGAAAGTTTTTGTTGGCCGAGTACCGCATGCGGTACCGGGGATGTATTTCTCCCGGTGCTCAGGCATCGGGTCGTTTGACTCACGTCTTCGTGTACCTTTTAGCGTTTTTTGTCATTTTTACCTCTTTCTAGTCATTTTTTCGACCCGACCTCTTCACAACTTTTATTCGTGACTTGATGAACTTCATGTTGGACCTAACCTAGGCCTAGGTGGGGCATGTTTGAGCTTCAGTATGCATGCTAGAGTGGAAAATCGAGTGCAAATGGCCTCTTTGAGTCGTTCTTCACCGTTTTGATGTCGTTCCACCCATTTCTCTGCTCGACTCCTTTATGGATTTTGTTTATGACTTAATGAACCTCAAGTTGGGCTCGAGTGGGGCCTATTTAGGTCTTAGTTTGTGGGGCAGAGTGATAAGTTGGGTGCAAATGACATTCTTGAGCTCTTAGGTTTTCCTACCTTCAAAATATGACTAAAAAATACCCAAAAGTGCATAAAACACAAAATTTCACTAAAACATGATAAATACTCATATTTCATAATAGATACTGAACATAAATAATAGGAGAAAAATGAGTATTTCAACGTTATCAGGAAATTTTTGTTGTAGTTCAGCCTTCCCCCTCCCCGCCTTCTCCCAGCTTCCGATGGACATCCCCATGATACACGTTAATTATGCATATATTTAGGTCAATTTAGGAACATATTTTATATCATTTACGAGCATATTTGGTCGAGATATGTTTATATTTATCATATTGGGTCATTTAACGTATTTTGACTTATTTTAATGGGTTTTAAGTGTTTTTAGGTCGAAAAGTCATATTTTACGATTATTGGAAGAAGGAACAAGTCAAGAAGAAGAAAAATCGATTTGAATCGGCCCAAATCAAGGCCGGCCCAAAAATAGCCTATCGATACCGCGTCACCATGGCGAGCGGCCGCGACAAAAGAAGCCTAGAAGTGAGACTTGCACTGAGCACTTGTCGCGACCGCGACAAAAGTTGTTGTTTTAAGCTAGTTTTAGGTCAAGCTTATCACGACCGTAATAGATCTTGCGCACGGTCGTGACAAAAGTTCGAATTTGAAGAAAATCTAAATTTTGTTAGAATTTTGACCCTATCTCCTAATATTCCTCCCCAACTCTATAAAAAGGACTCCAAACTCGAGTTTTAGGATACCAGCGGATATAATTACATACTCTAGCACTCGGAATGCTTGGAAGCAAGGATCGAAGATCAAGAAGTAACACGATGAAGATCAACGATTAAAGATTCGGGTTTAGTTAATTTGTTCTTTCTTTTGTATTTAATTTTCAATGACGTTTGTTTATGAATGTTTCTGTGACTTGAATACAATTATGAGTAGCTAAACACGTATATGTTCTAGGGGTAGAAAGTAGGTTACGAAGAATTATGTATTGATTTTTACCGTTTAATTCTAGACTCCAATTTGTGTGTTTATCTATGTGTTTGTTTTCTTCTTATGATTTAATTTGAATTAATCACTTAAGTTAAATCTACAAATTTAATAGTTTCGCTCCGGGAGGAGGAAATTATTAATAGACGTACGACACATAGCATAATTGTCTATGATTGTGTAGACATTGGTTAATTGTCTTTTGGGAGTCTTTAGGTTTAGTCGACTTGGAAGGGTGACTAAGTCTAGAAGATCAACAACTTAATCGCTTCAGGAGGAGGGTTAGGTTTACTTGAGTGTCGTCTAATAAACAATAAACACTAAACTTGGTTTTAAAGTCTAGAAGTTTAGGTTAAATCATACATCAGGATCGTAATTGAAATCGGTGCCCTAGGATACGCTTTAATCTATCTGAATCATTCTTAATCATTAAATCTCTGTTATCCAAGTTGTTCGTGGCTTATTTATTACTTATATGCAAATTAGTATTAAGTTTTACAAACAACCTTCACCATTCCAAAGTCTAGTTAGGAGAGTCTTAGATTATTCGGAGTATCGAACTACGCTTAGAGTCAGTACCTGAGGATCAACCTTGACTACAACTACCTACACCTACACCGTATACTTGCGGTAAATTAGGGGTAGGAAAAATCTCTGCCACCCCACACCTGATGACAGTGCCTCCGAACCGATTGTCACAATTCCCTGCCATATCTCATGACACAATTCATACTTGGGACATCCATGAGCAAGTAGCGTATGGTAGTCGTCGCTTTGCTGAAACATTTTAAAATTTACATAAGATAAACCAATATTTTAGAGGAAAAATTGAAATAAGTGGGTCGGTTAAGGGGTGATAATTGCAGTGTGGATATTGTTCATGAAGTCGGCCGAACCAGTGAATGTCTCTAACTCCTCGTTCCACCCAGCACCGAAATTTCTCTTGTTATCCGCGATTACTCTGTAGCAGTGTCGATAGTTCTTCAACTTGGCCTGCAATTGCTCATATCTATAGTGAGATTCAAGCCCTAGTTGTGTATAACCGGCCGGTTATTCTCATTAGTGTGTTCCTAGAGAAGTTCTGGTCTAAGTAATTGCCAGCCAACCACTCCGTATATCAGAGCCGATAAGATCTCGCTCAGTTCAGCATGTCTAAATACCCCTCTCAGTTGAGGCAACACAAACCCTACCCGTACTTCTCCGCCGTTTGGGTCTTGTCATCTATGTTTGTTACAATTTCATTTGGTATATTCAATAGATTTAGGTGGACAAGGATATGTCTTAAGGAATCAATGTAATCTCAATTGACAATATCAAGGCATGTGTTTTTTTTGTGATAGTTGTCAAGTGATTTCATAATTATACGGGTATATAGTATTTTCGAATATTGAACTACTACTTTTCAATTTATCAAATAACTGATTATTCAGAAAATAAAAGTTCAGTTGATAACCCATTTTATGACAATAGAAACTGCCCATAATGTCAAAATGGTAATGGGTCAACAATGAAATTTTATGAACTTTTCTACACTAGTTTAGCTTCTTTCAAATAAGTTGCCCTAGAATGTTATCATTAACCATTATTATTGTTTCAGGTTTAATACAAATTCGATTAGATTTTATCATGCACACAAGTTTTTTTTTGTTCGTTTATAAACTTGTCCATTTATAATAATAACTTTGTAATCCAAATATGATGATGTAAATCAGATTTACCATTTATAACCAGTGGGAGTTAAGAACGATCAATTAGAAATTGATAGAACTTGATTAAAATCAGATTTAATCAGTTTAAGTCAACTTTAATAATCAGTTTCGCTGAGTAAATGATAGAAATTGATAAATATCAAATTAACCAGTCTATTCAGTTTTGCCTCCATATTTTTTATCCTATTACATAGAAATTGATAAATCTAGACTTTACTTGTACTAAACACTTATAATAACCAGTTTAAATCAGAAATTAATCAAAATCGCCGGTACAATATAGAAGAGAACAAAATCACTACAAGTTGCAACAAAGATTTATCTAAACAATTTTGTGATCAAAATTGATAAAATAAATTTGTTCAGCTCAACCCGTTCGGTGCAATATTGCTAGAAAATTCTCAACTACTATGTGTACAATATGACAAATTACACACCCATAGAAGCTAAAACTTAATCTCTTTGTGCAACAAGTTAAAAAAGATATGGGATTGCTCGAGCAGCTGCAAGCTCTACCGTGGCAGTTCTCCGTTGAAGCTGAAGCACTAAATCGGTCAATCATTCTCAGCGGAATACCCAGGTAAATCATTTACTGAAAATTTGAGAAAATGAACACCATCTTCAGGTCTCGAAATCCCCGATTTCAATAACAGGTAATTCATTTTCTTTATCTGCAAGCTGCTGTAAATTTCAATAACGATTTCTGCATTTCAGAGAATTATACGTAATCGTTGCCAAATTCAGTTCCTTTTTTCAAATCCTTTTTGTAGCAAGGCTTAGCTGTTCAGATTTTAGTGTATGTATGATGATAGCTGAACTAATGTTATTGTTGTTACATTCTGTAATGTCTTAATTATAGCTCTAATTTGCTACTGAGCAGCAGACCCACTATGATGTTGCTATGTTAGCATGTGAATTTGGATTAGTACCTAATATGGTTTTTGTACATCTGACTATGTGAAACTCATCGTGACTCGGAATTAACACTTGATCTATATTTGAAGTTCCTTTTCTATGCTAGTTAGAGTAAGGTTCCAGGGAATGAAGCGAGGAAGAAGAACGACTTATGAATTTTACTGATTACTATCTTATTTTGTTTTAATGGGGAAGGGTTTTAATGGAATTTCCCAAACAACAATGAATAGGTAACAAAAACAAATTCTTCTTTCATCCTCTATAGGAGACAAGGGATAAGAAGTCCCTTTTGAGTCCCAACCCCCATTTTATCCTTGTTCAAATCCCATCCCAATTTAGTCCTAACCAGGAAGGAGACGAGGCCTTAGTTTGCTAAGTAAATACAATGATAAAATCCCTTTTACCGTTAGACACCACACTACTTAATCCTTCATAAAAAACTCGAAACCCCATCCATATCACTCATACAACACATCCAGACGCCACTACACAATATTAGAACAGAAAAGCCAGGTATAACATTATCTAGAAGAGATGGACAGTTAATAGCAATTGCCCACAGGTCATAGTTAACGACTAAAAAAATGACACAAAAACATACAATTGCCCACAAAGGATTGACCTACGTGTGGTTGATACATGCTAGTTTTACATGTATTTTAGGTCAATTAAAGGTTGTAATATGGGACATATGCATGTGTATTTGGGCGAAAAGTGATTAAATTCCATCTCTTGAGCTAGATGACGTGTTTCTGCTTGTTGTGGTGTTATTCAGGTATAAAAAGGCCAAAAAGTCCGTTTGGGCAAGGTTCGGGTGGAAAACGAGCAAGAAAAGTCGGAAATAGCAAGAAGATGTTGAAGCATGGTCAGAAAATATGACTCGGTCGAGTTGTTTAACAACTCGATCGAGGGAGAAATGAAGAGAAACGTGAAAATTGGTCAGAGGCTCCAACTCGGTCGAGGCCGATTACAACTCGGTCGAGTTTACCCAACTCGGTCGAGGCCGATTCTGACTCGGTCGAGTCAGCTTTCCGGGTCCAAAACAGAGTCTGCGCGTTTTAAAGCCCATTTTGGCCCCAATTTGACCTAAACTATATAAGGAAGTCCCAAAACTCTGAAATAGAGGAGAGAGCTCATTAGAAGATATTTTGAAGAGGAAAGCAACATCGAAGAATCGAGATCAAGACGACGATTAGGGTGCTTATTCATTGGCTCATTTCTTTATTTCAAATCATGTTTGTCTATGAACATATTTGTGTTATGAATATGAACATGAGTGAGTAGTTCTTTATTATTCTAGGGTTTTGAAAGTAGGTTTTAACGATGTTTGATTAATCGAAGTTTTCTATTCTAGTTAATGATTGTTATTCGTTATCTATATGTTGTGATTTATTTTCATGAATAGTTAATTTGATCACTTAACTACTTCTACATAATTCATAAGTTGGCTTTGAAAGGAGGAATTTGTGAATGGAAATACAACATATAGCGTAGTTGTTGAGCGCTCTGAAAGGAGGTGAGATAAATGCGTAGGCATAGGTCTAAGATCGATTGGGAGTTCATTAGGTCTAGTCGACTTGAAAGGGTGGCTAGGGGTAATGAATCTACAAGTTAATTGCTTTGAAAGGAGAGTTAACATATATGAGTGCCGTCTAATAACGATAGTAATCATTGCTAGTTTAGAATAATTAGATTGTCAAACTTAGTTAATTCTGAAATCAATTCTCTAGAATATATCTTCCAATCTTGCAAATTTGATAAATTGTTTTCTTATACTTGAATTTAAGTGTTTAGTAATAATTTAGTAAGATGAGTTCAATATTAAAATCAACCCAATTGAGAGCCTAGTTAGGAGTGTTTTAGGATATTTAGAGTATCAAACTAGTCATTAAGTCAGTCCTTGTGGGATCGACCTTGCTTGCCGTTATATACACTTGCACCCGTACACTTGCGGAGCGTTAGGTTATAAAATAGGCGAACAAGTTTTTGGCGCCGTTGCCGGGGACTGAGTTTAGTGTTTTAGTTTTTATTCTGATAACTAGAACAAGACTAGACTAGGCAACAATTTATTTTTGCACATTTGATTTCTGTTTTTATTTTTATTTTTATCTATTTCAATTTTACGTGGGTATTTTCTTGTTAGTGTTTTCAGGGATTGTGCATGCATACCAGGTCTAAGGGAAAAGAACATCTTATTCCGTGTGATCTAGAAATTGAAGCTACAGCTCGAAGACACGGAGCAAGGAGAAATCGACCGATTGAGATGGAAAATCCACCAAACCAAGAGGAGGTTATGAACCGCATCCTGATGGCACTGACCAAATATCCAGGAAGAAATCAGAATAACAACGAGAACAATGATGAGGACACTTCCCCAATAAGTGACTGCCTTCGTCCTCTGCCTAATCAGAATCCTGGAGGAGTACAACCGCCACCGCTCAATGCACACAGTTTTGAGCTCAAACCAGCGCTCATCAATATTGTGCAACAAAATCAGTATGGCGGTACTGCTTTAGAAGATCCGAACACTCATTTAACGAAGTTTCGGAGACTGGTTGATACGATAAAAATCAACCATGTACCGCATGAGCAAGTGAAGATGAGGCTCTTTCCTTTTTCCTTAAAGGATAGAGTTCTGCAATGGTTTAATTCGTTAGAGGAAATCACTGAGTGGGATGAATTAAGTGAAAGATTCTTATTGAAGTACTTCCCACCCAGCAAGATGCTAGAATTGCCGAACAAAATCACACAGTTCAGACAGTTGGATCAGGAGCCACTGGGTGAAGCATGGGAAAGATTCAGAGATTTAATCCGAAGCTGTCCTCAGCATGGGTTCACCAGGAAGCAACAAATCTGTAAGTTTTACAATGGCTTGCTTGCACCAACTAGAGATCACGTAGACGCTGCGTTAGGAGGGAGTTTGATGGAGAACAGTGTGAATGCGGCGTTTGCTATTCTAGATGCTATGTCTAGAACCAGTTATCAATGGCCGAACGAGCGTAATCAGCCGATGAGAGTTGCTAGTGTAGTTGAAGTGGAATCAAATCAGAATTTGGCTTCTCAGATTTCAGCTTTGACGACCCAAATGAACTTGCTAACTAATCTGACGTTAGCCCAACATTCTGAGCAATCACAGCCGCAACTAGCCCAAGAAGAAATGGAAGATGTGAACTTTGTGAATCAGCGGAATTTCAATAATTACCAAGGTAATCAACCAAGGTATAACCAATATTCATAAGGTAACCAATATCCACAAGGGAATCGGAATTATTCCAACTTGACTTATGGAAACTCGAAGAACACCCTTACTCCTCCACTAGGGTTCAAAGTCACAAATGGAATCATACATGATGGACAAAACCCAACTCCGGAAGAGTTAAGAGAAGCACAAGCAGCACAATTCGAGGAGAAGTTAGCGCAGCTGGAGAAGAAAATGGAAGGGAAGCATATTGAGCTGAGTAAAAATATAGCAGGCATGGGTGCAGAATTGAAAAGTGTGGCATCGGACATCCAGCATTTGATTAAAGCAACAGCAGCTCAGCATAAGAAAGGGCAGTTTCCTAGTGATACAGTGGTTAATCCAAGGGAACATTGTCAAGCCATTCAGTTGAGGAGTGGCACTGAATATGAAGGACCAAAGAAGCCGGTGGTGGAAGGCAAAGTCGTTGAGAAAGAGCACTTGGAGGAACAAGCTGAGCCGGAGGAAAAAGGCAAAGAAGCGGAGAACGTGATAGAGCGGGGGATTACATTTGAAGGTGGCTCTAAATATGTTCCTCCCATTCCATACCCTCAAGCACTGAGAAGAAAGAAAGTGGACGACCAGTTTGCTAAGTTCTTAGACATCTTCAAGAAGATTCAAATCAATATCCCATTCGTGGAGGCACTTCAACAAATGCCCAATTATGCAAAATTTCTCAAGGAAGTGATATCAAAGAAACGAAAGCTTGAGGATTATGAGACTGTCAACCTGTCTGAGGAGTGCAGCGCAGTGATTCAAAGGAAGCTGCCATTGAAGCAGAAAGATCCAGGTAGCTTTACAATTGCTTGCAAAATAGGTAATGACACATTTGAAAGAGCACTTTGTGATTTAGGAGCTAGCATTAATCTTATGCCCTTTTCTATTTTTGAAAAACTAGGAATAGGCACATTTAAACCTACCACAATTGCACTTCAAATGGCTGATAGATCTTTGACTTATCCTAGGGGAATAGTAGAAGATGTTCTTGTGCAAGTAGATAAATTCATATTTCCTGCAGATTTTGTGGTCTTAGATATGATGGAGGATAAAGATGTTCCTTTAATTCTAGGTCGCCCGTTTTTAGCAACGGGCAGTGCTTTAATTGATGTCCAAAAAGGAGAACTCACACTTAGAGTAAATAAGGACAAATTGACATTTTCTATTTATAAGGCTATGAAAATGCATGATGATGAAGAGGTTAATCAAGTTGAAACATGTAGTGCTATAGATAGGGTAGATACTACATTGCATGAAGACATTCTGACACTTAGCGATTCTGATGTGTTAAAGCATTGTATCACAAATTCAATTTTTTTTGTGAAAGACATAGATGCTACTAATCTTGATCTTGTAGATGGGGTTAGTGCTTTGAACGCTTTGCAGGAAAAAAGGATGGAAGATGCAGAACATGAAGACATCACTAAGGAAGTCGTGAAAGAAGCACCTGAAGAGAAAGCCAGTGGACCTGAGTTAAAACCATTACCGGAGCATCTGAGGTACGAATTTCTTGATCTAGAGAAAAAGCAACCGGTAATCATCTCTGCTTCTTTGACTGAGTCAGAAACTGAAAAGTTGTTGAGAGTGCTTAGGAAACATAAGTCGGCTATAGGATAGACAATTCATGATTCAAAAGGGATTAGCCCGACTATATGTATGCATAAAATCTTGATGGAGGATAGCTATAAACCCAGTGTTCAAAATCAGCGTAGATTAAATCCTATGATGCAAGAAATAGTACGAAAAGAGGTTCTTAAATGGCTAGATGCAGGGATAGTTTTCCCTATATCGGATAGGAAGTGGGTTAGTCCCACTCAGGTTGTACCTAAGAAAGGGGGAATGACGGTAGTAAGAGGTGATAATGATGAAGTCATAGCTACCAGGGTAGTTACAGGGTGGAGAGTTTGCATTGATTATAGAAAATTAAATGCGGCAACTCGTAAGGATCACTTTCCCTTACCCTTTTTGGATCAAATGCTAGATAGACTCGCAGGGTATGAGTTTTATTGTTTCTTAGATGGGTATTCTGGGTATAACCAAATCATGATAGCACCTGAGGATCAAGAGAAAACAGCCTTTGTATGCCCTTATGGAGTGTTTGCGTTTCGTAGAATGCCCTTTGGTTTATGCAATGCTCCTGCTACATTTCAACGTTGTATGATGGCAATATTTAGTGGACTCATAGAGAATATAATGGAAGTTTTTATGGATGATTTCTCTGTGTTTGGTTCCTCGTTTGATCATTGTCTTAATAATTTGTCATTAGTATTACAACGTTGTGAAGAGACTAATCTTGTGTTGAATTGGGAGAAATGCCACTTCATGGTGAAGGATGGTATCGTGTTAGGACATAGAATCTCTCCTGCAGGGTTAGAAGTTGATCGTGCGAAGGTAGTTGCCATTGAGCGATTACCACCTCCGGCAAATGAGAAAGCTGTGAGGAGTTTTCTTGGACATGCGGGATTTTATAGAAGGTTTATTCGTGATTTCTCTAAAATTACTAAGCCTTTATCCCGTCTATTGGAAAAAGATGTTGCGTTTGTTTTTTATGATTCTTGCAGGGAAGCATTTGAAACATTGAAGAAGGCATTACTATCTGCTCCAATTCTGATCACTCCTGACTGGTCGCAGCCCTTTGAGTTATGTGCGACGCCAGTGACATAGCCGTAGGGGCTGCATTAGGGCAAAAGCGGGACAAACTATTCAGAATCATCTACTATGCAAGTAAAACACTTGATTCCGCTCAATCAAACTATACAACCACTGAGAAGGAGATGCTGGCCGTGGTATATGCATTTGATAAGTTCCGGTCGTACTTGATTGGAGCTAAAACAATTGTATACACTGATCACGCAGCCATTAGATACTTGTTCGATAAGAAGGATTCCAAACCGAGATTGATACGATGGATTCTTTTACTCCAAGAGTTCGATGTAGAGATTCGAGACCGGAAAGGATGTGAAAACGTGGTTGCGGACCATTTATCTCGGATCACCAATGAAGAGGACAAGAAGGGGCAGAAAGAAGATATCAATGAATGTTTCCCGGATGAGTACATATTGACAATGGAGGAGGTACCATGGTTTGGGGATATTGTGAACTATTTAGCATGTGGACTTTCACCTCCGGATTTGACAACCCATAAGAAGAGGAAGTTTTTTCATGACATCAAGTTTTATATTTGGGATGATCCTGTTCTTTACCGAAGATGCGCTGATACCATACTTCGTAAGTGTGTTCCCCAAGCTGAAGTAGGAGACATAATCACTCAGTGCCACTCATCTCCAAGTGGAGGCCACTTTGCATCAGCGAAAACTGCGGCGAAGGTCTTACAAAGCGGATTTTACTGGCCAACCATTCATAAAGATTGCTTCGAGTTCATCACGAAGTGTGATCGCTGCCAAAGGACGGGGGGTATCTCTAGAAAACACGAGATGCCTCTCACGAATATAATTGAGGTGGAACTATTCGATGTTTGGGGAATCGACTTCATGGGGCCCTTCCCTTCATCAAAGGGGTTCCAATATATTCTACTTGCAGTGGATTATGTTTCGAGATGGGTGGAAGCGATTCCAACCCAAACGAATGACTCACGAGTGGTGATCAAATTCCTTCAGAATAACGTAATCACACGATATGGAGCACCAAGAGCATTGCTGAGTGATGGGTGTTCGCACTTCTGCAACAAATGGTTGGCTGCACTGCTAGCTAAATATGGAGTAAAACATCGTGTCACAACTCCATACCACCCGCAAGCAAATGGTCAAGCAGAGCTCGCCAACCGAGAAATTAAGCAAATCTTGGAGAAATCGGTTAGTGGGAACCGTAAAGATTGGGCTTTGAAGTTAGATGACGCATTGTGGGCGTATAGAACGGCGTACAAAACGCCGTTGGGTATGTCACCATATCAATTGGTCTTTGGAAAGTCATGTCATTTACCGGTTGAATGGGAGCATCGTGCATACTGGGCTGTGAAGAAACTCAACTTCGACTTTGATTCAGCGGGCCAAGCTCGAGTTCTAAAACTCAATGAATTGGAAGAATTCCGAACACAAGCATTTGAGAACTCAAGCATCTACAAGGAGTGCACAAAAAGGATCCATGATAGAATGATAAAGAATCGACACTTTGAAGTTGGTGAACAAGTTCTCTTGTTCAATTCACGGTTGCGCTTGTTTCCCGGAAAGCTAAAGTCACGATGGACGGGACCGTTCACAATTAAGCAGGTGCGAAAGTCGGGAGTAGTGGAATTGATGGATGCACAAGGAAGCACATTCCTTGTAAATGGTCAGAGGATCAAGAAATACTACAACCCGAGTCAAATTGCAACCGTAGATGAATTACGGTTGACCGAGCTGAACTAAAAATCCAAAAGGTCGTCGAGCTAAAGACGATAAAAGTAGCGCTTGTCGGGAGGCAACCCGATGTTTTGGTTTGTTTTAAATTTTCGTATTTTGAAATTTATGTTTTGAGTTGTCTTAATTAGTTTGTTAGTGTGCATAGGAAATACGACGTCATCGAAAAAGTAAGGGAAGACTTGAAAAGATGCGAGAAAAAGGAGTAAAAACGGAGAAAAGGCTAAAACAGGGGAGATTCAGCGAGTTCAACTCGCCCGGGGCAAAATAACACTCGCCCGAGGCGATTTTGAAGAACAAAACTGAGAAATTCCAGAAAATCTGCCTCGGCCGAGGCCACCAAAACTCGATCGAGTTGTCTACCAAAACTCGGCCGAGGCATTAATAACTCGTCCGAGGCCAATTTGACGGGAAAAATGCAAGAGTTCCAGAAAGTTGAACTCGGTCGAGGCCAAATCCAACTCGACCGAGGCGCACTAATAACTCGACCGAGGCTCTTTTCACGCGGTCGAGGCGCAGGACAGGGCAAAACGTGACCGTTTTCAGAAAAGACTAACTCGACCAAGTCACAGGTAACTCGGTCGAGTCGCAGGTAACAGTTTCTTAAACACGTTTTTTTCCCCTTTTTCCTTCAAATTTTTACCTCCTCCTTCTTCTCCCTCTCTAAGAAACCCTCCATTTCCTCCCCCCAATTCTCTCTAATCTTCTTCAAAAACACACGAAATTCACAAACCCACTTCATAATCTTCAAAGTTTCCCAATTTTGACTTTGTGAAAGAGACAAATTGGGACTCTCTCCTCCACTTAGGGCTCAATTTCGAAAAGGGTCTTGCAACTAGGAATTTTCGGTAAGAATGCTTAACTTTCACTTGTTTGTTTATCAAGGATAGTTATTGTGTTTATTAGTTGAGATTGTAGCTTCTTTTGATAAGTTTTGAGCATGACATTGATGTTTGCACTTGTAGTGCAAACTTGTAGCAAAATTTTGTTGGGGAAAACTTATTCTGAGTGGACTTGAGTGAATTGCATATATAGTCGAGTTGTTATGCTTGTGGGAATTGACTTTAGAGCTAGTTTCTTTTAATTCACATGCAAGAGTCATTGTGGCATTTTATCAAATACGTTGCGTACATTGTGATTCTTGGGTAAAGACTAGGCTTTAATTGGTTCAATTATGTTCTATGTTGATGAAGAATAACATAGAAGTTTGTATTGATCGTGATATTGATGTTTACAACTCTTGTGTGTTAATTCGATGAAATTTTGCAATTAACATAGTCGGAGAATAAATCAAACGGTCATAAAGCGTAGGAGAGTCGGTGTTGCTTGTGTGCACTATGGTACTAATTGAAAAATGTTGTTTTAAAGGGTACATTATGCCACCTAAAGGAAGAAAACGGAAGGTTGCAGGTGAAACATCCTCGGCTAATCCACCCTCGGCTAATCCACCGGCATTCTCGCCTGATAATCCTCTATTTTACAACATCAGACTACAATCACCTGAAGAAGAGAGGCGATGGAAGAAACTCATTGGGAGAAAGATCATCCCCACTAAATTTACTATCTCTGTCGTGGAAAACCACTTTGGCATTCACAAGAATTTATGGATGCTCATTGACACATCGGGTTCTAACCTAGTGTTCCGCAAGTGTACGGATGTAGGTGTAGTACTATTGTCAAGGTCGATCCCACAAGGAATAGTTTTAGGTAGTTTGATACCTTAATACTCTAGGAATGTCCTAACTAGATACTAAGTTTTAAAGGTTGATTTTACTAATTAAACTACTCAATTAAATATAACTTCAAACTTAGGAAACACGAAAACTAACAATCAAAGAGAAAAGGTATCCTAGGGCTTCGATTTCAGGATATTATTTCAATGTGGAATATGATTAACCTATTAATTTACCAATTCTAGTGTTTATTAGGCGGCACGACAATAATCTAATCCTTCTCTCGAAGCGATTAAATCGTTGATTAATTAAGCTAATTACCCTCTCGAGTCAATTAAACCTAATAACTCCCAAACGATCTTAAGCCACGGCCTACACAGTCATAGACAACTGCGCTCTATGTTCTAAGTCTGATAACAATTCCCTCCTCTCGAAGCGGAATTGTTAAACTAAATTACTAAATCTAGGTGATCAAGCTAAATTCAGTTTAAGCATAAACATAGAGATAAAACACATAAAGAATGGAATTAATAGATTAAAACATAAATCAAAACATTGTTATAAAAATCCCTACTTTCTAACCCTAGGACACGAATAGCTTAGCTACTCATGCCTAGTAATAATCCAATACAAAATTCTATGAAAAACATTGTAAGAATTAAACTAGAAAAGAATAAATAAACCCGGATGACTCCGTCTCGATGATCTTCGTCTTCCTTGTCTTCCAAGGTGATGTAATTTATGTTCTTGATGATTGATCCTCTTTTTCCTAGAGCTTGGGGTCCTTTTTATAGAGTTGGGAACGAATCTTGGAGAAGATAGGCTCAAAATCCTATTAAAACACGATTTCTCTTATCGGTGGACTTTGTGACACGGCCGTGTTGCTTAAATGACACGGCCGTGTTGCTTTGCAATTCTTCAATTTCTGCGCAACATTTGACACGGCCGTGTTGCTTGAGTGACACGGCCGTGTTCTGTTCCAGAACCCACAGCGCGTTATGGACCACTTTTGACACGGCCGTGTTGCTTTGTGACGCGGCCGTGTCGGTTCTTGCCCGGTTTTGCTCCTGGACCGGTTCAGACCAGTTCGGGCCGGTTTGGACCGGTTCTTCGACGGTTCTCACTCTTTTGGGCCGGTTTTCACTCTTTTCCAACTTGTTTCCTCGTCCGGTAGCCTGAAAATGCTCAAAATACCTTAAAACAAGTCAAAACACGTCAAATGACCCAAATATTATTAATATAACTAAATGCCGGTCAAATATGCACGTAAATGATATAAAATATGATCCTAAATCGACCTAAATACATGCATAAATAACGTGTTATCAAACTCCCCCAAACTTAAACTGTTGTTCGTCCCGAACATCATACAAAAAGACACAAAGATGACAAGTGATTATGCATTTGTTTAGGGCGACTAGATGATGAATTCAGTTTCAGTCTGATTTTTCTTACAACAACTAGGCAACACAATTCACTTGAGCATATGTGATAACGCGTAAATCAACTAATCTCGAGACTTTGAACTTTCGAATTATTCAACCCTCACCGGGTAAGTGTTTCACTCATCTCTCAAGTGTTTAGGCTAAAATAATTTTCACTCATATTGAATTACATGCAAAGCCTACCATATGCTTGCCCATCGTCTACACTAGACCTCGTACTTGATATGTGTGATAAAAGATCAAAAAGGTCTTTATTTTGGTTGTAATGTGGGCTTAAGGTAAGGTGGGATACATTTGGATATAAGTGACTATTCATTGGACTAATCAAGTTACGTCTAACCCGACTACCCCTCAATACAATCACTCAACCTCACTCTTCAAATTTCAGCAAATCACCCCGCAAGTTGACTTCTTCACCTTCCCAAGTCCATACAACTTAAGTGCTTTTCAATTCTGTGGGTACCACATTTTTGGGACTACCCGACTGTTCTAAGCAAATTCACAATTTAAGCACTTTATTTCCTAGCCTCTCCTCTATAATACTAATAATAACAAATTTATTTTTTTTCTTCTTTTTTTTTTTTTTTCTTCTTTTTTTTTTTTTTTTTTTCTTTTCTTTTTTTCTAGGAGAGGCTATTCTTCGCTTTTCACCTATTACTTTTCTCTTATTTCCTTCATCTTTTGAAAATATCCCTACTTCGCATTCCTTCCCACAAATTGTTCACCCAAAATTCCTTTCAATTCTCCTCCCTCTAACTTGATTAATCCAATTATGGCCAAAAGAGTTAAATCAAAAGGTTTCGGCTGACATTGTTAGGTTATGAATAAATAAGGCTATAAGGCTCAATTGGGCTAACTAGGGACAATTTTTTCATTATGGGTCAAAGGCAATTTTCATGGTTCGAACAAATAGGCTTAAACAAAAAGTTGCCTAAGATCATTTCCTAAATCACAACATATACTTGACACATTCTTAGTAAAGACTCACGGCAAGTTCTAGAGACTAGTACACATATTCAATCAAATTCACACCGAAAGAAAGTATCTTACTCCGAAAATTGGAGTATAATTAGGCTCAAATTCTCACAAGGTAAATTTTGATTGAATATTCTCAGTTCAAGCTCAATTTCGTCTCAAAACACCTCTCATGCTCTATTATGTGCCATTTTTCATCTACTTCTCAAAATCATCTCATCACCAACTATTCATCATCTATCTTTCCCTAATTTTCTCTTTTTATTTTTCTCACTTGTTACCTATTTCCGGGTTTTATTATTCTTACTGACTCTAAAACTAAAACACTAATAAGACTCTAAACTCTAAACTCCTAAGACTCAACATAGAAACGATATGCAATCAACTTCGGGCTCACAGACCCAATAACACTGATAAATCAGATAACTGGGCTCACAGACCCGATAACATCAATCAAAACAATAAAAATCAGCACAATGGGCACACGGACCCACAATCAGCAAAACTCGAACGATCAACTAAAATGTAAATCAACTGGAAATATAGCTGCCAAGACGTCCCACGGTCTACCCCCTCCCCCAAACTTGGCTGAAAGCCAATGTTTGGAGGAAAAACGTGGTACGCCTTGGTGCTAACTTACAAATCGTTCGACGATGGCGTTTTGAAACCCCTACGAGCTCCGAAATCGTGCCATTTTGCTCCTACTGAATCTTGGTTCGGCCGTCTCCGCATCATGCTCTGAATTTTCCATTTTTTTCTGTTGACGTACTGACACGGCCGTGTTGAATGTTGTGACACGGCCGTGTTACATTTGAGCCAAACTTGATGTTTTTGGGTTGATCTTGACACGGCCGTGTTATAATGGTAACGCGGCCGTGTTCTATTTGAACCAAAAAATCGATTTCTGTGGCGTTTTTGACACGACCGTGTTAAGTAATGTGACACGGCCGTGTTGCATTCCAGTGCATTTTACCTTTTGGAGCGATCTTTTGACACGGCCGTGTCATGTGTGAGACGCGGCCGTGTTACTTTGAGCTGACGTTGACGCGGCCGTGTCATTTTGTGACACGGCCGTGTTGCATTCCAGAAGATTTCTTCCTTTGACGTCAATTTTGACACGGCCGTGTTGGAAAGTGACACGGCCGTGTTACTCTGATTTCCATCTTCATGCGATTTTTCGTCTTTTCGACTCCCGTTTCTTGCAATACTCGTCCATGTTGATTCCTAAAAACATAAGACACTAAAATACAAGTTAAAAACATAAAATTAACGAAATACTAAAAAAACATAAAACATTAAACATCGGGTTGCCTCCCGACAAGCGCTTTGTTTTACGTCTTCAGCCGGACGTCCTTTTTCTATCAACCTTCTTCTAGCCATCCCGAGTTGGAAGTTTTCTGAACACTTAAAGAGCTATTTGGGGCACGAGGATTTTCTATAGCAGCTAGGGTAGTGTAAATAATGTTACAATTGTGCCTACCCCTTAGACCCGATTTATGTATTTTGAGTGTGATTGTTTCGTTTTGAACCCGAAAAACCAACTCCCCTTTAGGTACATCTATTAGTGCTTGGCTAGTCGCCAAGAAGGGTCTTCCTAAGATAAAAGGGAATTCATCACTCCCTTTCATGTCAACAACTAAGAAATCACTAGGGAATTCAAAATTTAGCACTTTTACCACTACATCCTCTGCTACTCCCAACGGCGTTAATGACGATCCATCCGCCAATTTGATAGTAGTAAAGGACCGTTTAATTTCCCTTAGTCCTAATTGTCTATACTGCTTAAGAGACATCAGATTTATGCTAGACCCTAAGTCACACATGACATTATGAAATTCATGACTACCAATTGAGCAAGAAATAGTAAAACTCCCTGGGTCTTTTGCTTTTGTTGCTCTTCTTGGTTTCATGCTTGTGTTTGCGTTCTTCTTGGGCCTGCTCGGTCTCTTCTTTGTCGCCTCTTTTCCGTCCTCCCACTCCTTTGTTTTCTCTTTAACTTGGATTTTCTCCTTTAGTGGTTCCTGTTTCACAACAACAACTCTAGATTGCTCTAAAGGATCAAGGTTAGCAAAGAACGAATTTTTAAAACAAAAATCAAAAGACTCATCAAGAATAGGAGATGAAGTTTTCTTATCTATGATTGTATTGACCTCCTCCTTCTCAATGTTTTTGACTTCCTCGCTTGATTCCTTTGCTTCTTGGTCCTTCAAGCTCTCTTCATGCTCATCTAGCTCCACAATATTGCAGTGCTCCTTCGGATTAACCACTGTATCACTCGGGTATTGGCCTTGCTTGTGTTGAGCTCCTACTATCTTTATCAGCTGACTCATGTTTGATGTCAACTCTCCAATGCTAGCTTGAGTCTGCACCAACGTGTTCTCGAGCCTCTTGATGTCTGCCCCTTGCCCAGTGATATGCTTGTTTAGCTCCATGAATTTTCCATCCACTTTCTTCTCCAACTGAGCTAACTTTTCATCATACTTTTCGAATTGTGACATCGCGATCTCTTCTTGTGATGGCTTCTTACCGTCATGGATCATGCCATTTGTAACAGCAAATCCGGGTGGCGGATTAAGTGTGTTTTGCGCGTTCCCATATGAAAAGTTCTGATGATTCTGAGGTACTGATTGTACCGAGGCTGATTGTTCTGGAAGTTGTTGAAGTTTCGTTGATTCGCAAATTTTACTTCTTCAACTTCTTCCGGACCCCCTGGCTGTTGTGCTAACGTTAGATTAGTTAGCAAATTCACCTGGCTCGTCAATGCTGTTACTTGTGCTGTGAGCTTTTCAATTGGCTCATTATTGACGGGCTCGACTTTTTGGACACTTGCTACCCTCCTTGGCATGTTTCTCTCGTTCGACCATTGGTAGCTTGTTCTGGCCATCGCGTCCAGGATTGAGAATGCCATCCTCACAGACTTCTCCATCAAACTTCCACCCGCAGCTGCATCCACTTGGTTTCTAGTCGGAGCAAGTAGACCATTGTAGAACTTGCATACTTGCTGCTTCTTGGTGAACCCATGTTGAGGGCAACTCCGGATAAGATCTCGGAATCGCTCCCAAGCCTCTCCGAATGGCTCTTGGTCCAGCTGTTTGAACTGATTAATTTGATTCTGCAAGTCGAGCATCTTGCTTGGTGGAAAGTACTTCAACAGGAAAGAAGTACTCAAGTCTTCCCAATCTCTGATGTCTTCTAGTGAATTGAATCACTGTAATGCTCTGTCCTTCAGTGAGAAAGGGAACAGTCTCATCTTGACTTGCTCGTGCGGCACATGATTGATCTTGATTGTGTCGGCCAGTCTGCGAAACTTGATCAGATGCGCATTCGGATCCTCCAACGCACTTCCCCCATACTGGTTTTGCTGCACTATATTGATTAGTGCAGGCTTCAGCTCGAAATTGTTGGCATTGAGTGGTGGAGGTTGTACTCCTCCTGCCTGCTGATTTGGACTGGGCTTCAAGCAGTCGCTAATAGGCGTGTCATCTTCATCGCCTGCAGCTGGGTCTATCTGAATTGGGCCGTACTGCTGTTGTAGCTGTGGCCCTTGTGGAGGTATCTGCTGCAGTATAGTAGTGACTCGATCATCCAACCGTGCCAGAGCTGTCAGTACTCTGTTAAGTGCGTCATCTTGATTCGAATGCTGTGGTGGGTTCTCCATCTCAGATGCGGCGTTTCTTCTAGTTCGGTGTCTGCGAGCTGTCGCTTCAATTTCCGGATCGAAAGGAAGAAGGGTTTCTTTCCCTTTTGATCTGGTGAGCATACGAAGCCTGCAAACACCAAAAACAAGAACTACCTCGTAATACAAAAATTAACCCAAAAAAAAAAAAAAAACGAAAATTAAAATTAAAAATACGAAAAAATTAAAATCTAGTCTAGTTTACTCCTATTTTTCAAGATAAAAACTAAGCGCTAAATCCTATTCCCCGGCAACGGCGCCAAAAACTTGACACATCGGGTTCTAACCTAGTGTTCCGCAAGTGTACGGATGTAGGTGTAGTACTATTGTCAAGGTCGATCCCACAAGGAATAGTTTTAGGTAGTTTGATACCCTAATACTCTAGGAATGTCCTAACTAGATACTAAGTTTTAAAGGTTGATTTTACTAATTAAACTACTCAATTAAATATAACTTCAAACTTAGGAAACACGAAAACTAACAATCAAAGAGAAAAGGTATCCTAGGGCTTCGATTTCAGGATATTATTTCAATGTGGAATATGATTAACCTATTAATTTACCAATTCTAGTGTTTATTAGGCGGCACGACAATAATCTAATCCTTCTCTCGAAGCGATTAAATCGTTGATTAATTAAGCTAATTACCCTCTCGAGTCAATTAAACCTAATAACTCCCAAACGATCTTAAGCCACGGCCTACACAGTCATAGACAACTGCGCTCTATGTTCTAAGTCTGATAACAATTCCCTCCTCTCGAAGCGGAATTGTTAAACTAAATTACTAAATCTAGGTGATCAAGCTAAATTCAGTTTAAGCATAAACATAGAGATCAAACACATAAAGAATGGAATTAATAGATTAAAACATAAATCAAAACATTGTTATAAAAATCCCTACTTTCTAACCCTAGGACACGAATAGCTTAGCTACTCATGCCTAGTAATAATCCAATACAAAATTCTATGAAAAACATTGTAAGAATTAAACTAGAAAAGAATAAATAAACCCGGATGACTCCGTCTCGATGATCTTCGTCTTCCTTGTCTTCCAAGGTGATGTAATTTATGTTCTTGATGATTGATCCTCTTTTTCCTAGAGCTTGGGGTCCTTTTTATAGAGTTGGGAACGAATCTTGGAGAAGATAGGCTCAAAATCCTATTAAAACACGATTTCTCTTATCGGTGGACTTTGTGACACGGCCGTGTTGCTTAAATGACACGGCCGTGTTGCTTTGCAATTCTTCAATTTCTGCGCAACATTTGACACGGCCGTGTTGCTTGAGTGACACGGCCGTGTTCTGTTCCAGAACCCACAGCGCGTTATGGACCACTTTTGACACGGCCGTGTTGCTTTGTGACGCGGCCGTGTCGGTTCTTGCCCGGTTTTGCTCCTGGACCGGTTCAGACCAGTTCGGGCCGGTTTGGACCGGTTCTTCGACGGTTCTCACTCTTTTGGGCCGGTTTTCACTCTTTTCCAACTTGTTTCCTCGTCCGGTAGCCTGAAAATGCTCAAAATACCTTAAAACAAGTCAAAACACGTCAAATGACCCAAATATTATTAATATAACTAAATGCCGGTCAAATATGCACGTAAATGATATAAAATATGATCCTAAATCGACCTAAATACATGCATAAATAACGTGTTATCACTCATAAAGAGGGTCGGTTGGGAGAACTTATTGGGAAGAGGTCGGGTCACATATCGGAATGATACATTAGAGTTTCTCACTACTCTAGTTCTACACCCTACCTCTGCTCAAGACAGAAAGCCGAGCAGTATGTCATTCCGGCTTCGCAACAAGACTTACACACTTACTCGAGCTGAACTGAATGACATCTACAAGCTGCCAAACACCGGAGATTGCACCCCGCCAGATGAATATAATGAGCACACGTTCTGGAATCATATGGTAGAAGTCCCGTGACTTGTGCCTTGGATGAAGAGCGATCCATCGAGGAATAAGGTGTCTTGGATTCGTAATCCTGTTTTCCGGTATTTACATCGCTTAATTGCCTATACGGTGCTTGCTCGCCCTGAGACGGGCACTGTGACTCAAAAGGAGATGTTTCTTTTATGGTGTGTGGCAACGGGACGAAAGATTGATCTCAGCCAAATTCTGATGGAGCAGTTCGATCGCCAAGCAGTAAAACAAACGGGAGATATCTCGATTGGGGGTCTTATTACTCCTATAGCGAATCATTTTCAAGTGGTTTCTGATGACGACTCAGCTGAGAGAGTTCCCGGCGACTGGGGTATATCATTGGATGATGTTTGTAGGCTGAAGATGATTTTTTGGAGCAAAACGGAGGATCAATATTTGCTGTTGCAGAATCGAGGAGGGTTCTTTCGTCTTCCTAATGCCCAACTAACTAAGATTGAGGGGCTTGAGGATATAGCTAATTGGAAGATGCACTCCCCAGCTCATCGTGCACAAGAAGTTGACCCTACTCCTGATGAGTCTCGACTTTATCAAGTTGTGCACCGAATTGAGAGTCAAGGTGAAGGAACTAGTGGCTCGGGCCAAGGAGGCCAAGAGAACATGGCTCAAGTGCTCCCTACATTGATTACATCTTTGAACAATTTGATGACACAGCAGCATCAGAGGATTGAGGAAGACAAACAGTGGCGAGTACGGCAAGAAGAACGGTGGGCTCAGCAGGATGATCGATGGAATACGGAGACCACTTGGAGATTACAACAAGATGAGAGGTGGATCAGACATGAGCAGAGACAAGCTTATCAACAACAGCAGTTGGATGCAATGGCTCAGTTCTGGCAGTCATGGGGTTTTAACCCACCACCACCACCTCCACCTCAGTAGCACTGTGAGAAGGCACAAAGACGCATCACTTTTTTCCCCACAAACTTGGTTTCAATCAAGTTTGGGGGAGGGGGTGGATAGTGTTACGTCTTGGCCGCTTTTATTTTTTTTACGTTGTTATTTCATTCGGTGTTGTTGAGGTCATGATTGTTCTTGGTTGTGTATCGTATTTTACATCTTGCTTGAGTTAGTTGGTAAAGGGTCTGTGTGCCCGAATAGCTGATTCGATTGATCTGTCGTATTAGTTAATGTTAGTTTATGTTTTGCATTTTAATTGTGATTTTAGGTTAATTTTAAATTTCGTTGTTTAGAAGTCGTCAACTTGGTTCTTGATAAGCATAAAAAGGGTATTAGATGATAATTTGTCAATGATGAAATTTGTTTTTTTTTTGGAAGTAAATGAGGATAGAACACATAACAGAGCATGATAGGCAGTTGGAGACAAAATTGGGCTTAGACTTGAACAATAATCACAAATTAACCTGTGAGGTTTTGAGCTTTATATGTACTCTTATCTATAGAGTAATTTTATCATTCTTTCGGTGTGAAGTGATTGATCACATAGTATTTAGTCTCTAGAACTTGCCTTGCATCTTTATAGGAATGTGTCGAGTACATGCTGTGGCATAGAAAATGATATTAGGCATTCTTTTGCTAAAAGCCCTATTTTTGAGCCTTTAAAAATAATCTTTTGTACCCAAAAAGTGAAAAATCCCTAGTCAGCCATTTTGAGCTTTAAAGCCTTCTTTTTCAAAGCCATACATTACAAGCTTATACCTTTCTTTTAGCTTTGACCCGAGCAATTGGACTAAGTGAGTAAGAGGGAGGTGTATTGGAAGGTAGAGGGGTAAGAGTATCAAGGTGGAGTGAATGTTTGGGATGATGTGAAAAGAGATTCGGGGAGGCAAAAGAGAAAGGAATAGAAAAATTCCCTCTAAAAAAAAAAAAAAAAAAAATGGAAAAGAGAAAGTTGGAGGAGGGGTTAATAATGAGAATATACATATGCCTATGTGTGTTTGAAGGTGAAAGAAGAACGAGTAGTCCCAAATGTGGTACTCGATCGGGTAGTCCCAAAGTGGTACCTGAGTGAAAGTGGCATAAATAATCTTGATTGATGCATAAATGTTGTGGTAAGGTGAAGAAGCCAAATTAATTGGTTTTTCTGAGAATTGAAGATTGAGATTGAGTGAACAAAGTTGATGGGTAGTCGGGTTAGGAATAGCTTGATTAGTCTAATAAATAGTCACTTATATCTAAATGTATCCCACCTAACCATAAGCCAACATTACAGCAAAAAAAAAATAAAAATAAAGACCTATTGATTCTTTGTCACACATGTCAAGTATGAGGTCTAATTTAGACAATAGGCAAGCATATGGTAGACGATGCATGTGATTCAATGTGAGCGCAAATACTTTTCATATCATACACTTGAGAGATGAGCGATACACTTATCCGGTGAGGATTGTTGTTTTATGTTTAATGTCTCGACAGTAGTTGAAACCTGCCATGTCACTAATGCTCAAATGTTATGTTGTTGGTTTTGAAAGGAAAAAACAAAAAGAGAATTTCTGAGACCGAAAATGTCATTTAATTGCCCTGAAATTTTATGATCATTGTGATGTTATGCTTTTTATTTATTGTTCGGGACGAACAATGGTTAAGTTTGGGGGTTTTGATACATGCTAGTTTTACATGTATTTTAGGTCAATTAAAGGTTGTAATATGGGACATATGCATGTGTATTTGGGCGAAAAGTGATTAAATTCCATCTCTTGAGCTAGATGACGTGTTTCTGCTTGTTGTGGTGTTATTCAGGTATAAAAAGGCCAAAAAGTCCGTTTGGGCAAGGTTCGGGTGGAAAACGAGCAAGAAAAGTCGGAAATAGCAAGAAGATGTTGAAGCATGGTCAGAAAGTATGACTCGGTCGAGTTGTTTAACAACTCGGTCGACCGAGGGAGAAATGAAGAGAAACGTGAAAATTGGTCAGAGACTCCAACTCGGTCGAGGCCGATTACAACTCGGTCGACTTTACCCAACTCGGTCGAGGCCGATTCTGACTCGGTCGAGTCAGCTTTCCGGGTCCAAAACAGAGTCTGCGCGTTTTAAAGCCCATTTTGGCCCCAATTTGACCTAAACTATATAAGGAAGTCCCAAAACTCTGAAATAGAGGAGAGAGCTCATTAGAAGATATTTTGAAGAGGAAAGCAACATCGAAGAATCGAGATCAAGACGACGATTAGGGTGCTTATTCATTGGCTCATTTCTTTATTTCAAATCATGTTTGTCTATGAACATATTTGTGTTATGAATATGAACATGAGTGAGTAGTTCTTTATTATTCTAGGGTTTTGAAAGTAGGTTTTAACGATGTTTGATTAATCGAAGTTTTCTATTCTAGTTAATGATTGTTATTCGTTATCTATATGTTGTGATTTATTTTCATGAATAGTTAATTTGATCACTTAACTACTTCTACATAATTCATAAGTTGGCTTTGAAAGGAGGAATTTGTGAATGGAAATACAACATATAGCGTAGTTGTTGAGCGCTCTGAAAGGAGGTGAGATAAATGCGTAGGCATAGGTCTAAGATCGATTGGGAGTTCATTAGGTCTAGTCGACTTGAAAGGGTGGCTAGGGGTAATGAATCTACAAGTTAATTGCTTCGAAAGGAGAGTTAACATATATGAGTGCCGTCTAATAACGATAGTAATCATTGCTAGTTTAGAATAATTAGATTGTCAAACTTAGTTAATTCTGAAATCAATTCTCTAGAATATATCTTCCAATCTTGCAAATTTGATAAATTGTTTTCTTATACTTGAATTTAAGTGTTTAGTAATAATTTAGTAAGATGAGTTCAATATTAAAATCAACCCAATTGAGAGCCTAGTTAGGAGTGTTTTAGGATATTTAGAGTATCAAACTAGTCATTAAGTCAGTCCTTGTGGGATCGACCTTGCTTGCCGTTATATACACTTGCACCCGTACACTTGCGGAGCGTTAGGTTATAAAATAGGCGAACAGTGGTGTCAAAAACCATTTCCCTTCTCCCCTCCCCCCACCAGTAGAACAAAAAAAATACAGTTTTAATGGTTAGAGCGGAATGTTTTACTCTTCCACTCAAAGGGTGGAAGAAACCTATTTAGGGTTAACCATTAACGGAGAACACAACTACGATAAACAGACATAAGGTGGCACACAACATGTCCTAAACATGGTAGCACAAGGTAGCATTCAACTTTTCCTAAACAGGGTAGCACAAGGTAGCAGGCACAATTATAGAAATAGAGCATAATATCAGCGTGATAGGGCCAAAACGGGATAACAAACAACAGGGCAGAAACAGGTAGCACACAAATAGCAATCTAACGCAGAAACAGAGCTGACAATAATATGATAAGGCCAAAATTAATATCAATGACAAATCGCATAAACTAAACAAAATATGGCCAAAGCACCAAATAACATCTAAAACTAAAAAACCATTAAGAAGTCCAACACAGAAATATAAAATAAACACTATAGCACAAAACGGGGAAAAGAAAATCTTTTTTTTTTGGGCAAAATATAAGTATCGAAACTTCCTATAGACTTTTTCGGCGAGCAAAAACAACACCTCGCACCTCTTCCTCTTCGATCTCCGAATAATATATGGGTAGTAGGGTCTATGAGTGCACCGTGTGTGGGTTGTCTTGGCATCAACAAACAAGTCCACCATTGATAGATGCTTGTAAGGAGAAATTGAAGTAGAGGAGTGTATTGTGTGGGTGCATGATTCTGAGTTGGCCATTACATTAATAAAGAATGAAGAGATGAAAAATCAGTAAACCTAAACCCTAGCAAACAAACTCGAATCCACAAATCAATATAAACAAACAAAAACAAAGCACGAATCAACAACACCATACCGAGGGCATAAAATGGGGGTAAGGGGGATAGAGGTAAAAAAAACCAACATAAATAATGGCAGAGAGAATTTCCTGCATCAAGAACAAAATCAACGCCAGACATAACAAGATCGCAAGCTATAAAAGCAAAACACAGATGGGTTGCTGAGCAGTAAAGACACGCCATAATTCTGGGCATGCTCGAAACAAGGCGTAGTCATCCATTTAACCATGAACATTAAGGACTTCTCCTGTTTGTTTGTTTGTTTTTTTTTTTTTTTTTTTTTTTAGTTTTTTCAGAATTGACAAATGATTCCTCAAGAATCATTGACAATCGATATGAGAGGAAAGAGCAGCGAAGGGTTCTCCATAGATGTATTGCTTTAAGATTAGCAATGAAAGCAAAATATGAAAAGAAAATGTGAGTAGTCACACTTGAGAGAGAGAGAGAGAGAGAGAGAGGGCGTGTGTGTCTGTGTGTGGAGGGGTGTGTGATGGGGTGGGGGGTGGTGGTGGAGAATATAAAGGCGGTGAAATGGTAGAGTCCCCAACTAGGATTGAGGAATAAGGGCACCAACAGATTTAAGCAAACACGGCTTTCTGGGTTTGGGCATCACTGAACGGTTTGACCAAAACCCAAGCAAACATTGCCTTAATGTTCTTGATAAATGTGATATAATTTTATAATTTCTTTAAGGCTCTTGCACAAATTCTTTTCATTTATTATTTTTCTATAGCAAATTACAACTATGATGTTGAATATAGATGAATTAAACATCATTTTTTGAGAAAATAAAATATTATTAAATTATTAATGACGATTGAGTCTTCAAAATGGACACAAAAAATAACAGATCTTCCATTATTTCGGGGACTAATACTCCTACTTATTAAGGGATGCGAAAACTCCCATAAAGGGAAACGAAGATTAAAAAATGAAAATTAAAGATAAAACCTTCCCATATCCTTCCGTGAAAAAGATGAGAGAGAAAACGACGACTAGGTTTATGATTTACTCTGAATATGATATAATTTAAATGGTATCCATCGAGTGATTGTATAACCTGATGTGTAATCAGGTATCTAATTGGTGAACTCAACATCTATTAAAGGGAAAATGTAAAAGCGGGCCTTCAGTTTATGTTTCAAGGGTAAATTGGTCACCGAAAATCATTTTTACCAATTAATTTTCCAAATTAAATAAAAATCATTATTGTTTTACCACTAAAATAAAATAGATAACATGAAACATGAGTCAAGTTCAGATTCTTTGAACTGAATTCAATTGATCAAAACATTTAAGGTCATTTCGTCCTTTTTATGAATATATAAATATTATTATATTATCATTATACCTTAGTATTTTACTATCACAAACTTATAAATCATGCAATCCACGAGTGACTTTCTAGCCTACTATTATAGATTAAATTTACCGTTGCACCGGTCTTCAAGTAAACAATGAAATTCTTAGGAAGAAATGGAGATTGCAAAGTCCAAATTCTTCTAAGCTAATCTTGAAACAAACATCCCAAGAGCCATAGGAATTATTCTTGAATAAATTGGACCGCGAAGGCTCACACGTGCCTCACCTTCACCTCCATTATTGATAGAAAACGATCTCGCACGTGCCACCCCATCTCTTCTATTTCTGAAACTGGCGAGTGGCGATGTACTTCACTGTTTGAGTGGGCCTCCAGAAACCATCTCTATCTCTACGCAGCATCATCATTGTCTTCAAATTGACTCTCTCCCAACTCTTTCCTTACAAAAATCTTTAGGTAATGACTCATACTACTAACCCATTTCTTTAGATTTTATTTTCCAGTTAGTCCACTTTCTTCTGTTTTAGAACGTTTTTCAACTCTTCTATTTTTGTTAATTTTTCGCTTTTACATCAAACCCATCTGTGATACTGTTCATTTTCTTCAAATTAGTGTCCAAGATTACAACTTTTCAACTTTTACTCACTTTACAAAAGATTGAAGGCAAAAAGCACTTCTTATGTACTTGCTGATCTGAGTATTATGTGCAACTTTTTGTTGTATGTGTTTTTTGGGGCGTGATGATTAAGGTTATCTGTTAGCGCTTTCCAGAAAGGGACAATTATTTTGACTGTAAAAAAGCTGTAATTTTATGGATGATGATTGTTGCTGTAGAGAAACATAGCACATGGGCTTGTTTTAAGTGGCTGCATTATCTTTTGTGCTTTCATCAGGACATCATTCTTGTTTTTTGATTGATTTTTTGTTTTATTGATTTGCTCATACTTCTTGCCTCAGTTGGTAGATCTTCAAATGGATGAATCTTTAATTTAAAGATCTCACCTAGAAAAGGTACCTTATTTAGTAACATTATAGATGCTTAAGGCATACTCAATTGCAAGCATCTTGATCTTTGTTTTCTTTTTTGGTAAATCTTTCATCACTTAAGATTGTGATTAAAGTTAAGATCTTGTGTTATAAAACAGATGGATGATTCCGCGCAATCCGATGCTAGATTAGAAGTATCGGTTTCATTTGGTAGGTTTGAGAATGATGCACTTTCATGGGAGAAGTGGTCATCATTTTCCCCAAATAAATATTTGGAGGAAGTTGGAACTTTATCGACACCGGGATCAGTAGCCCAGAAGAAAGCTTATTTTGAAGCCCACTACAAGAAGATTGCAGCCAAGAAAGCTGAGGAACTCGAACAAGAAAATTCGACTGGGCCTGTTAAATCGAGCCCAAATGTGTCAAGCAATGATGATCCTATTGCAAATTCATCAAAGAATGGAATTGAATTTGGTTTGTGTAATGGTGAGAAACTAGTTGAAGAAGAAGCCTGTGTTACTACTTTGGCCAATGTAGATATTTCTGATGGGGCGAACAGTGATGGTAGATCATCCATTGGGGATGAGGAGGGAGCCTGTACAAATGGTTTAGAGGAGGAAATAGAGGGTTCTGTTATTGCTGTGAAGTGTGAATCCTCTGCAATTGAGGAAGCTAAGGCTGGGTCCAACCTTAATGTATATGATGGTGAACTAAATGCTAGAAACAACGAAGTTGTGGTTGGACTAGAGACTCCTCAGAATAACCCCCAACATATCTTGGATGAACCTCCGGAAAGCAAAAAGGGAACCAAACAAGCAAGTGCGCCGAAAAAGGAAAGTATTAAGCCAAATGCACGAAATGTAGCTTCGAAGGTAAAAAATGAGAAGTTATGGTAAATGTATAGTGACTATTATTATTGATTTGGTGAAACTGAATCATTCTTTGCTGGTTTCTAGGTAACTCCGATGAAAAAGGAGAGAAATTTGGCAGAGTCAAAAAAGAAAGTTGCTCCATCTGCAGCCAAACCCGTGCAAGCACCATCCAATCCTAAATATGCAAAGCCAACTTCGATTTCAAAACCCGTATCTGCCTCCAAGAAGAAGGTGAATGGGTCAGTGGCGCCGAAAAGTAAGAATTGTGAGGTGGGGAAAAGCAAGAGAGTGGCACCTACATCGCTGCACATGTCCCTTAGTTTGGGTCCAGCAGATTCTTTGAGTGCTCTCTCTGTGACTAGGAAGTCTTTGATAATGGAGAGTATGGGGGATAAGGATATTGTGAAGCGTGCTTTCAAGACTTTCCAAAACCGTAGCAATGTATCTACTGCTGATGAGAGACCGAGCACAGGAAAGAATGTCCGTAATTTAAACTGATGTTCATTTGACATTATGTATTCTGCTCTGAGTTGTACAAGTAAGTTTTTGTATTCTAATTGTGTATCTTGGCAGGTGTCGTCTACTGTTTTTGAGCCCAAGATGTCCAGTTATCGAACTCCGACAAAAGGGAACGAAGGGTAATTGTTATTATAACATGTTAGAGGATTTCTGATATACTTGCCTGTTTATAAATTCCCAATGCTTGATTACGATTCCTGTGATCAAATGTGTGTGGATTTGTCGCTACCCCTTTGTGCAAATCCTTAACTGTGAATATATATGACTGAGTAATTACTTGAAATATAGGCTAAGGAAGGATGCTGAAAAAAGAGCTAGTCAACGGAGTCATACAGGAACCAGATCAAATCCTCTGCCCTCTGGGTTAGATTTTGCAATCTCTTCTTTACTCAATGGTTCTGCCAAAATTTGGTTTCTATATTATTGTGATTCTCATTATATTTTGCTCTTGCTGTCTTTGTTATCTATGCTCTGGTTCTACAACTGCCAATCATGTACAAAACAAATGAAAAGAGAAGATTAAGTAGTTTTTTCTAACTCTATAGGAATGATTTTTTTTCTCCGTTACACATCGGTTACTAGGATGCCTAAGAGTGCAGTTGATGCTCCATATAGTAGGCCACACATCAATGTGACACATTACATTTTTTTGGGGTGGAGGGGAGGGGTTGGCTACTACCTAAAAGGTGTCCTGAAATAAGGTTTTGTTTAATCGTTGCGCTTCAAAATATCAATTTGGTGGAAAATCAAAAGCAACCATAACATGGTTTTAATTGTTGACTAGCGTATTTTATGTGGATTTTTATCCATGCTACATTATTTTTTGGCTACTTAGATTTTTATAGTTTAAATCTAAGATTTTTAAGTTAATATCAGATCAAATAAAAGCTCTTCATTGGATAAGAAAAGCACCACGGCTGTATCACCGGTCACTGCGTTGAAAAGTGATGAAAAAGCTGAAAAGCGGAAAGAGGTATTTCCAGCAATCTTACCCTTCTTCTCATGGCTTGTACATGGATTTCTGTTTCCTTTTCTTTTTTAACTTTAAATCTGTAACTAAAAGAACAATCTCTGACCAGTTTATAAAGAAGCTGGGTGCAAAATCAATTGCCAGAGAGGCCGAAAATTCTCAGCGCGGTGCAAAATCAAAGGTATGCTTTTATTGGGTGAAAAGATAGAGATTAAAGAAATGTTCATTGTTGGTTTTCCTTCTTTCTTAAATCTTGAAATATTTTTCTATCAATATGCATCATTGTTATGTTTCAACTACTAGCAATCCAATAAAACTACAGATTGATTTTCCTCACTCATCCAAAAAATAAAGAAATAAATAAAGGATTGGTTGTCCTGTCATTTTAATAATTTCCAGGTGGTTGTGGAGAATGGAATCCGTCAACGGCCTACATTGAATCGGTAAAGATTGTAATTTTGAATTTGCAATTTGAGAAAATCGAGCGCATGAAAAGAAGTGGCTTTCTTGACCTCAGCAAGAGCAGCATTTCTTGAAGTAGGTGAAGGAAGACTTTGTATCTGTGTTGCCTAGGAAATTAAAAGAGCTTACGATGTATTTAATTTCATATACCGTGTATAGAAGGTTATGGTTGTTTATCTACTAGTGATAGATAGTTTTTGTTGTCGACATGAGACACTGTAATATTGTACTACTAGCTTTAGAAATTTGATTCTGGACATACTTTTTGATGCATATCTTATTTAACTCGTAGTTGCAGTTATCAGATTGTTGAGTTAAGGAGAAAAGACTTTAAATCCATTAGCATGAGAGCCCAAAACTGTACTCTCTTTTGTGATGTGATTGCAATGGATTTATGTATTGTCGTTTGTATATAATCTGTAATTTGTGGAGTGTATTATGATTCTTAGGTGAGTAATTGTCTTATTTGTTATATACTGATGCAGTTTTAGGGTCAGTGTTAGAATGTTGATAGTGAAATAGAGTATATCATGTGAAAAGTCCTCGAAATAGAGTTTATAACATGGCACTTTTATGGGAAGGAAGAAGTATTTTCTTTCATAGATGCAAACTCACTCCAAGATGAATAAATGGTCTCTCAGAGGCCACGAGAACCCTTGTTTATCGCGTTCAAAACGATCCTTTTTTGACTATTTTTGACACATTCCGGGTGATAAAACTTCTTACATGGATCTTAGTTTCACTGATTCTAAAGAATAGGATTTAAATTGTGCAGATAATGGCAACAAAGATTAGTTTTTAATCTCTTGAATGGAAAATGATGATTCAACATGGAAAAAGGCTCTTAGTCGTGAATAAAAATTAAAATTGAACTCTCTTCAATTATATGCAATCTAGCAACAATGGAAAGAATTATACACTTGAAAAAAATCAAATAACTGAAGCATTTATAGTGTCAGCTGTTCTGTCCTTTCTGTCTGTACAAAACTCATCACCTTACCTCCGAATCATCGTCTGAATCACTGGAATTGCTCTTAGAACTTTCTGACATGAAATTTGCAGGCAGTTTTGGAAACCTAAACACTCTCGGAGATCCAGGTGATGACGACGATGATCCCACAACAGACGACGCTGGTCTCCTTTTCTGCACGTTTCGTGCAATGTCTATGCACACCTGATCAACCATTCCAAGAAAATCTCTAACAATCACAAACAACTGCAACGGATTCGCTTTATCCTTCGATGATCCCGCCTGGTAATAATCTGTTGTTTTCTTCACGAGCTCCATCACCCTCATTTCCTCTTCCTTCACAACTTTGATCTCCAATTCAGCTGTATCAAGAAAACCCTTCATTTCGTTCGCAAATGCGCCTCTACCCCCACATTGCATGACAACTTTTCGTATTTCCACCACTTGTGTTGATAATCCTGAGCTTGATTTAACCAGAAGATCATGGTCTAAAACAGCAGCCTTTTTCACATTCGAAAATTCAGCACTTAGGCCTCCGATCACTGGCAAACCGAGCATCATGTATTCCCTTTCTCTATCGTCTTTTGATGTAGAATCATCCGGAATGCCATTGCTGCTCTGACTACTCGTCCTGCTCAGACTCCGGTTTTTATTAAGCACGCATCGCTTCCCTTCTGCTCGAACGACTTCTTGCACAACAAACTGAAGCAGGGTTGTCTTTCCGTCGGCACTTTTGACATCGGATAATTTTCTGAGAGCTGTAAGGTTGAAAGCTTGTGCATTTCCTCTAGCTGTCCCTGCATTCAACCGATTCCCAGCCTTGAGTACAGCTTCCAGAAGCTTCAAGAAGAGCCCTCGAGTTCTAAGTTCGTTGCAGCCTGATTCAAGTGACAGTAAGGATTCCTTGATGCTTAAAACCTCTGAATCATAGTTTGATCGAAAGAGCATGGCATTAAACCGACTGAATGCAGATGGAACAGCTTTCAGGAGGTGGTAGAGGAAGGATTCAGCATCTGCAAGTCTTGTAGGATCTCCATCAAAGGCTAAGATTTGCGACGATTCTTCGTCAGTTGGTGCTATTTTCGTGAGTTTCTCGATTGTGTCCGCACTTAGGCCTCGTCCATCAATGAGTGCATTGATGATTTCTTTGCGCGAAAGACCAAGAGATTTGAGTACAATTGCTGTGTTTTGGGATTTACGTGTGTCAAGGATGAAGATCTTCGAAGGAGGGCCCGATTTTTCGCCTAATGGACTCTCTGGCCTACCATCTCTTCTGGGCGATTTTCGGTTTGTTGCAACATATCCAAAGAGTGCTTCCATAAGATCACCATCAAACCTGCATTCCATAAAGAACAATTAGGCTTCATATAAGAAAGAATACAATGATAAAAGATGCGCATAAGAATCCTTACTTGAAGGAGCCCTTATCAATCTTGTCCCAAACCATAGAATGCTCAACATTTGCGTTGACCTTATCCCAGTGCAATGGCTTCAATTTGACCTGTCCATTCTCATGGCTCGACGAGCCTTCTCCGAGCGAAGACGAGCGCTTACTAGGTAGCGGTGGAGGAGGTTTCATTGATGAAGCAGGCGGAGGTGGCGGTGGTGCAGGACCTTTGTTTGATGTCATAGGTGGTGGAGGCGGTGGTGGAGTCACTGTTTTCTCTTTAGGAACTGCTCCAACAGCCACCACTGGCAGCATCGGTAGAAGCGGCCTCGGTGGGGCGCCTGGTGGTGGGGGTAGTGGTGGTGTTACATGTTGTATATGTTTAACTGATGAAAGTTGCTTCTCAATCTTAAAAGACATCTCTTGTGAAAGTGAATGTGCTTTCTCTATCTTCTCATCTTCTCTGTCTCCCCACATAGGACTTTGAGAAGATGAAGACTTTCCTCTAAGCAAAGGAGCTTCTTGAACAGGTGGCTTCTTCTTTCTCTCTCTCTCACTAATGATTCTCTTCTCTTCTTCCTTTTGTTCCTCTTGCAAGCTTCTGTAATTCTGTTTCTTGAAACTACTCCTGTTTTCTCCATCCTCCTGTAAGTTCTTCCAATACAGAACATCCAGACCATTCTCATCAACAATCACCCCCTTAACATGACCGTTAAACCGTGTAAAGTTGTCATCTTGACGCACCACAGGAATAGGCCCTCCGTGCGTGATCGCCGGGGCGACATTTTCGTCTCTCTTTCGACGCGAATACTTTAGAAGGAAAAAGAAGAGAAGCCCTGATAAGACTAGAGTGCTAGCAACTGTGGCACCAATGGCTTTTCCCACTGCCGCCTTGGTCGATGATCGATGCGGCGGCGAGGAAGGTGGGGGCAGCGTCGGAGTCGGGACGGTTGGTGGTGGATCATCGACGGGAGGCGGCGGTGGGAGGATAACCGGAGGAGGAAGAGGAGGAGAAAGGGGATAAGAAGTCTGGATATTTTGTGGAGAATTAGATTGAGAGAAGGATTGAGGAATGGTGATGAGAAGGATGAAGAAGAGAGAGAGAATGGGTAGGTGGGAATTGGCAGCCATGATCATGGGTTGAAATGAAATGAAGAGTTCTTGAAGGTGAACTAATTTCCAGTTGTATTTTGATCATTGCTTAATGATGTTTGTGTGTGTGGGAATAGAGCTTTTTCTCTCTCTTTTTGGGTTTGGTTGCTGAACGTGTCAAAGGAGAGCAGTTGGTTGTTGATTTGGTATATTTAAGCCTTCCCGGGTTCTTCTTTTGAAATGACCAAAATGCCCATGGATGATTTTTTTTTTAAGGGAACCCATCAATGAGTTTTCATTGTAATGTATCCATGTAAAAATTAATTAATATTATAAAAGTCGGTTGGCCGCTAATAGGACGCTACACTAGGACTCAATGTCTAGTAGAGAGATATGTGGAATTGAGGGCCGCATAGGTAGTGACAAATTAATGAATTTTATCGAGTTGGTCCATCTACTGGTAAATTTAAGTGTTTGTTTTACAGAAGTAAGTTTTTTTAATTACACTTGACGATTAGGAGGCAAAGTTTATAGCATGTAGGAGTACGCTCTAGGAGGCTCGAGGGCAAATCCTCCGAAATTAAGCTCTAAATTAATTTATTGTATAAATTACTTTAACAAAAATTAAAAAATCTAAAATGGAGGCTCGCCGTTTTGCGCCCCCTAAATCTGGCGACGAGCATCAACGATATTCAACACTTAAAAATATATTATTAGTCTTGGCTTCGAGTCATCTTGAGAAGAAAATGGAAGGATTTTTCTTTAAAAAAAAAAGAATAATATTTCAAATTAAACAATAGCATTACTTATTTCATTTAATTACATTGTATTAGAATCAACTAAATATACTCCCCTCTGAAAAGGGAATCAACTAAGATATACCCATAACAACGAACTTTTATAGAGTCAGGAAGCTTCAGTGTCTCTCTTGACCCTCATGTAGATCCGTCCCTACACATAACATAATTAAGCGGGAGAAATTTACAAAATATATAAACATTCAATAAAAATTTAATAATCAGGCGGTGATTAGTTGGAGCTAATTAAGCTTTTCTTTTTCTTTTTTCATCAAAGGTAAAAAGTCGTCGTTTGGGTTAATTTCGGGTAAAGTGGTTAAAGCACTCTTCAACAAAGTTATAATAGAAGCACCATTCGTTAAAAACCAAAAAAAAAAAAAAAAAAAAAAGTACCGACGTAGAATTTTTTGTGAATTGGAATAATTTATTTAAAAATAGGGTGGAAATTTTCTTAATCCTGGACAAAATTTCATCGTTAGTTCAATTTCCAATGAAAGTTTTGGTTGAATTGGTAGCATTAATGTAGTCTTACCTACAATGGTTTCATTATTAATAATCTAAACATAGTGGTAATGTAGGATTAAGAAAGTGATAGCGATGTCTTGCACGTAATAATATGAGAAAGTCAAAAGGAAGACTCCATCAAAAAAGACATTCTTTTTCATCAATTATAGGTTATAAGCCATTGGAAACAGTCATTTGTAGTTTTGTAAGAAACATTCTACCTTTCTTTTATTTTTATTTTTATTTTTATTTTTCCCGGTTATGAAATGGAAGGTGCAGTGAAATAATTAATTCTTCTTTGAAGTGGACAATCAAGATTAATAAATTAATTAAGATTAATTGATTGGACATGGTTGTCTTGAAATCATAATTAGAATTTAGTGAAAAAATGTAAGAATTGTAATTATCTCAATGGATTCACCTAAATAGTTTCCTAGTCCTTATAAAATTATATATAGCAAGTAAATTACATTTTAGATTCTTTATGTGATGTGATGTAATTCATTTAGGTCCTTTTGGCTTTTAAAAGAATGATCAAATTAAATATGCTATCACATCAAAAAGACTTAAACACCCTTAAGGGATTAGGCTTTTTTATAACACGCAACTTTCGCTATTGCCTATACTCTATACAAGTTCACTGAAAACTTAGGTGTGTTTTTTAAGTTGGAGAGTGCTATGCAGGATTATACGAATATTTTTTATTGGAATCGGGCCCTCTCAATAAATTCAGGGCAATCCGAAACAAACACATTATTTCTTGTTTTCCCAAAACTCAATTCCTTTAACAAATTGGGATATTCGTAGTAGAGAGAGATTGAATCCTTCACCTTCTCTCTCTAGCAAACTATTAGAGCAAATTGTTTCAACATTTTTAGTAGGAAGAATGATGTTAATGGGAGATAGTTTCTCCATTTGTGATAGTCTTTACAACTATTCCCACTGGAGATATTGATTGGGTTTGCTCTATTGGTTTCAGGTGAATCTTAGCAGTTTTTAAGTTGATCAATCATTTGTTTAAAATCCTTTTTCTCTATTTAATGATTGTACAATTGTTGGGACATAAAAATTAAAAGTTAGTTAAAACATTAGTCGAAAAATTAATTATACCACTAATTAATATATTATGTTTCAACTCACAAATTTTCATAGTAGTCCTTCCGTTCTGAATGAATTTGCACATTTTTTATTTCGGTCCGTCCCAAACATTTTGTACATTTTCTTAAAAAGGAAATAAATTTCAGAAATTCTACACTACAATACACCTTTATTTACTAAATAAAATAAAAAGATAAGTTTGAAAAGTCAACATAATCCAAAAAATAATTTTTTCTTAATATGTGTGTTCACTTACCAGTGCAGGTTCATTCGGGACGGAGGGAGTAATAAAGATAATTTTTACATACGCAACCAAAACTAATCTCTAGTTTAAATTTGCTATGGAAGGTGTATAGACGAATGTGAAATAAATGCAGACTCTTATAAACAAAGTCGAGACTAGAGTTTAACTCTATGTCCGTAAGAAGATATTGTCACGTACACAGGTGCAATATATATCAAAGCAATCGCCTCCAAGATACAATGACGTTTAAAAACTTCAGACTGTTGCACTACGAATTAGAAGTTATCGGCGAACGGATTTAGATATTTGGAACTTTCTTGACACAACTAATGCAGAATTAGAATGCTTTTAAATATTTATAGAACTTGTGAATTTGAAGTGAAGTGAAGTGAATGCAAACTGCAGGGGTCTATTTATATATTTTGAAGAGTTGTGGTGGCTTTCCAGAAAGGCACTTTTTGACCCTTGGTGGCACCAGTTCGGCTAGGCTTGAACCGGTTCGGACCTGGACCCACCAGTTCGCTGGACAGCCGCACCCGCAGGCTGATTCGCGCCCCGTCGGGCGACGGATCGCACTGGTTCGCGGGTTTGGCCTCGTACCCGTTCGATCCGCGTTGGTCGATCGGGTCAGACCGACCCGGCCCAATTTGCCCTTGTCCCAATCCGCGTTGGTGTGCCATGTCACATACCCGACTCAAATCGTCGTGAATCCGCGAGCCACCCGTTCGGACCATCTGGCCAAAACTTTAAGGCTCCTCCAGACGACGCGTAAATTCGAAGTGAAGAGTGCACGTCTAAAGCGACTCAATGCGACATGTGCGACGTTCGCGTGAGTGCCCGGGCTCGGGCTCGGATGGTGCTTCCATCCTCGGGTCCATTTAGCCAAAGGCTAAAATCCCACTAGAATCTATCATAAGGTCCACCATAGGGGAGCACACTTGATAACTCTTTATCAAGTGCTCTACTAAATAAGAAGTATCAACATACTCCTACTTTCCTATGTGGGACAAGAGAATCACATTCCCCCCACAATTTCTCTTCAACTTTGAATCAATAAGTTGCTAACTTTGATAACTAATATCTCATTCACCCAAAATTGGTTTTGAGCATATTAATACATCAAATTCATCTACATGAAACGTAGATTAAGAATTTGCAACTTATTTTCATTTTTCACAAATAGATTAAAATAATAAAATTGGTCAATTTTGGGTCAAAACCCAAAATTCCAAACCAATTTCCAACAATCTCCCACATGAATGATATTAATGCAATGCAAACCTAAGAAAGTCCCAACGAGCCGTCCCTTCATCAAGATAGGTAGCTTCAGGCTTTGAACCTTCCCTAGTGAGATGCCATCGGATTTACTCGCTGCTCAGTGAACACAATGTCTTGAACTGGTCAGCTTTTGTGTAGATCTAGTACAATGACAACCACAAAGTGGCGACTCTAATATTTTTTTGGTTCTCACATTGTTGTCCATTTTGGCCGTGGACCTTATCTCGGATTCATAAGTGTGTACTGAAAATATTACGTTTATCAGTTTGAAGCGGCTCCATTTCACACTTACATAGGTGATCTCCTATTAAGGGTACCCTGAAATACCTCACCACAAAGGTATAGGAATCATTAAAAGCTATTAAGCTTACCCTTACCACACATCATCAGGTTTTGTACCAAATCGGTACAATTAGCACTTGAGCGGAATCGAGAATGGGCTTGAAATATAATTTTCAAGTGCAATACTGAGTGCTTCAAAGCTTATTTATTTTGTTGAACCAAGTTCTTGGGATCCTCCAGTCATCATGAATGAGTTACCACTATGAACACCCTTTAATGTGTGGGTTTAGCCCCATTTCCCTTACCGTACTATACATTTGATCTCGACCAATGCCTTTAGTTAGTAGATCCGTAATATTTTCTTTTGACTTTACGTAGTCAATGGAGGTTACTCCACTTGAGATCAATTGTCTAACGGTATTATGTCTGTTTCGTACTGCATCTAGGTTCATCATTAACCTCAACAGGTGAACCATTTGCATCTAGGTTCATCATTAACCTTAGGTTCCTTATTAACCTCAACAGGTGAACCATTGCAGTTTCATAAGTTTTTTCCGAGAACTTACTTCTATGTTTCCCTTCTTAGGAAATATGTTTTCAAAGAACACTACGTTCCCTGACTCAATAGTCATCCCTTCATTTATTTCAGGAATGTCTGATTTGTGCACCAAGAATCGATGTGCACAACTATTATGCACATATCTAATGAAAACGCAATGAACAGTTTTAGCTCATATTCTCACTTGTTTTGGCTTAGATACTTCAACCGTAGCTAGGTACCCCCACACTTTGAGGTAATGGTAGGAATGTTTTCTTCCTTTCCACAATTCGTATGGAGTTTTTTCCCTCTTCTTATGTGGCAATTTGTTAAGAATGTAGTTGGCAGACAAGATTTCTCCCCCCCACATGTTCTGGGGTAAGCCCGCACTTATCAACATAGCATTCATCATCTCTTTTAGAGTTTGATTCTTGCGTTCTGCAACGCCATTTAATTGAGGTGAGTAAGGAGTTGTAGTCTGATGAATAATACTGTTTTGTAGGCAAAATTCCTCAAACGGAGATTCATATTCTCCACCTCTATCACTTCGAATCACTTTGATTCTCCTGTTAAGTTGATTTTAACTTAATTCTTATAATATTTGAACGCCTTAATGACTTCATCTTTACTTTTCAAAAGATATACATAACACTATCTTGTGCAACCATCAATAAAAGTTATGAAGTAATTCTTACCACCTCTAGTTTGCACAAACTTTAAATCGCATACATTAGTATGGACAAGTTCTAGAGGTGAAGTACTTCTTTCCACCGAATGAAATGTTGTTTTGGGGAATTTTGCCTCCACACAGATCTCACACTTTCGTAAATCGAATTCCATTCTTGGCAGTAAATCTAAATTCACTAAATGTCAAAGAGTATTTTGATTTACATGTCCTAATCTACCATGCCATAAATTTGAACACTGAAGCAAGTAATTAACTTCACTTATATTAATACCACGCTCAATGCCACACTTTACATTTATTGCATTCATCTTGAAAAGGCTCTTCTTGAGATAACCTTTCCCAATAAATTGACCACCTTTGGTCAGTATAAAGTTATTAGCTTCAAACACAAGCATAAATCCAGCCTTACTCAATAAAGAACCGGAGATTAAATTCTTGCAAATATCTGAGACATGCAACACATCCACGAGAGTTAGTTCTTTTTTCGATGTCATCTTTAAAACAACTTTCCCCAATCCTACCATCGGAGACGTTGCAGAGTTTCCCATGAAGAACTTTCTGACATTGATCTCTCGGTAAGTGAAGAACGGTTCCTTGTCTGAGCAGGTATGACGCGTAGCCCCTATGTCGGTCCACCATTCCCTCGGATTATCCACCAAGTTTGCCTCGAACATGATGGTAGACAGATCCAGTTCAGACATCTCTTATGGCAAGGACTTGTGCTCGGCAAGGTTGACTTGATTCTTATGACCTTGATTTGCCTTCTTTGGCTGTCGACATTCACTTGACTTGTGTCTGGGCTTATTACAATTATAACAGTTACCTTTGTACCTTTTGTTCGAGGCTTTCTATTGCTTACTAGAGCCAACACCGCGCTTTCTCTTCTTACCACTTCCTGACTCAACAAAATTTACTTGTGCCTCTCCACGGTTCTTGTCGCTCTTGACTTCAGATTTTCGATTGTCTCCCTTGATCCTTAGTCTCATGATCAAGTCCCCAATCCCCATTTCCTTGTGTGTGTGCTTGAGATAGTTCTTGAACTCCTTCCACTGAGGCGGTAGCTTCTCTATTAACGTAGCTACTTGAAAGGATTTAGACAGTTGCATACCTTCGACATGAATCTCATGGAAGATTAACTGCAACTCTCGAACTTGGTCCAAGACTGTCTTCAAGTCCACCATTTTGAAGTCGAGGAACCATCCGACAATGAATTTCTTCATTTCGGCATCCTCCGTTTTGTACTTCTTATCCAAAGACAACCACAACTCTTTTGCGGTTTTTAAAATGGAGTAGACATTGTAAAGTGAGTCGTCTAGCCCATTTAGAATGTAATTGCGACATAGGAAATCATTATGATTCCATGCGTCCAAGGAATTCAGCCCCTCTTTATCACCCACCTCAATGGTAGGAGGATCTTCCCTCAAGAAACGAGCAAGACTAAGTGTTGTCAAGTAGAACAAATTTTTTTGCTACCATCTCTTAAATCATTTCCGAAATTTTTTTCCTGTTTTCCAGCGTGGGCAGCAGGAATTGAAGGAGTAGAAACAGAAGAAGACATCTTCGAATATACAGTAATATCGCCTTACACAAGAATTCGCTATGGAAGGTATATAGACGAAGATGAAATAAATGCAGACTCTTATAAACAAAGTCGAGGTTAGAGTTTGACTCTATGTCCGTAAGAAAATATTGCCACGTACACATGTGCAATACGTATCCAAGCAATCACCTCCAAGATACGACGAATTGTAAAACTTCAGAACATTGTACTACGAATCAGAAGCTATCGGCGAACGGACTCAGATATTTGGAACTTTCTTGACACAACTAATGCAGAATTAGAATGCTTTTAAATCTGTAAAGAACTTGTGAATGCAAACTGGAGGAGTCTATTTACATATTTTGAAGAGTTGTGGTGCCTTTCCAGAAACACACTTTTTGACCCTTGGTGGCATTAGTTCGACTAGGCTCGAACCGGTTCGGACCTGGACCCACCAGTTCGCTGGGCGGTCGCACCCGCAGACTGACTCGCACCGTCGCACTGGTTCATAGGTTCGGGCTCGTACCCTCCCGATTCGCCGTCGCGAATCCACGAGCCACCCGTTCGGACTACCTGGCTAAAACTTTAAGGCTCTTTCAGACGATGAGTACGTATGAAGAAACAAAGTGCGCGGTTCGGACCTGGACCCACCAGTTCGCTGGGTGGTCGCACCCGCAGACTGACTCGCGCCGTCGCACCGGTTCGTAGGTCCGGGCTCGTACCCGCCCGATTCGCCGTCGCGAATCCACGAGCCACCCGTTCGGACTACTTGGCTAAAACTTTAAGGCTCTTCCAGACGATGCGTACGTATGAAGTACAAAGTGCGCCTCTAAAGCGACTCAATGTGACATGTGCGACGTGCGCGTGTGTCCGGGTTCGGATGGTGCTTCGCACCATCCTTGGGTCCATTTAGCCAAAGGCTAAAATCCCACTAGAGTCCACCAGAAGGTCCACCATAAGGGAACACACTTGATAACTCCTTATCACGTGCTCTACTAAATAAGGAGTATCAACATACTCCTACTTTCCTATGTGGGACAGGGGAATCACATTCCCTCCCCCCCCCCCCCCCCCCCAACAAATTTCTCTTCAGCTTTGAATCAATAAGTTGCTAACTTTGACAACTAATATCTCATTCACTCGAAATTGGTTTTGAGCATAATAATACATCAAATTCATCTACACAAAACGTAAATTAAGATTTGCAACTTATTTTTATTTTTCACAAATGAATTAAAATGATAAAATTGGTCAATTTTGGATCAAAATCCAAAATTCCAAATCAATGTCCAAGATCTCTTTCTACAACTATGTTATTTCTGATTCAAAATACTTATCATAATATATTTTAAATTTCTATACAGAGATCAACACGCTCTCTCATTCTCATTTCAAAACTCCATAAATACATTCCAAATAAGTCTTGAGTTTGAGATACATATTTGGAGTTGGAAGCACACAATTAGAGCTTTAAATTTGAGATAGGTCTTGAAATTACATGCCTTGAAGCTCCAGACACAAATGTCAGTATCACATTGATATAGTACGCGACAACTGATGCTCATTAACCTCATGCTCAACTCAATTAACAACTTACAAGAAAGTATATATATTAATTCTCCATCTTTTTCTTGAAAGTCAATTTTAATTTTACCGTAGTTAATCATATTAATTTTACTTTTTTACTTTCATAAGACACCCTCTGCATATTATTTGCAAGTGTTTATAACAAAAAAAAAAAAAAAATATATGTGTATACAACAAATCTTATGGACAGTGTACAAGACTAGGACTTTATCGTTAAAAAACTAATCAATAAATTGAGGAAAGAGGTTAACGATAGCTAATAACACTTTATAATTTAATGTTATTCTTTTTTAGACAAGACATCTACTTCAGTAATTTTAATTGTTTTTATAAGTTACAGTTTGAAAATTGTCCTAATATATAACCTATAAGTTGTTTAATATTATATATTTTTTTGCAATATGGTATTATTGTAAAGACAACACTATAATTCTTTCATGTATTTTATTAATAAGATTAAATGAAAAGGCTCCAAATAACCAGACCGAATAGATCCGATCTCCGAAAGGAACTTAACCGATCAACAAAACGGTTCTGAAGATTTTGTTTTGGAAATCTCCAAATATCTTCGAGCTTTGGATCGATTCTGGCACTACAAGAAAAAAAGGTATTTGTCGCTACTCTTTTTGCAACTACAAAGTGGTTACTAAAAATAACCTCTTTTGTAAGTATTAGTAGTTATATAAAATATTTCATACAATTTTAATCAAATTTGCTACACTATGACAAGTTTTTTTTGCAACTACTTGTAGTTACAAATACATTACTAACTACAAAATAGTTGCAAAAAATAACTACAAATACATTAGTAACTACAAAGTAGTTGCAAAATGACTTTTTGCATCTTACTATAAGTGACTACCCTATAGTAACCACATTCTAAACGTGGTTACTAAAAGTACTTTTGTGACAATTTTCCCTTTTTTGTAACTACATTTTGTAGTGACAAAAAAACCTTAATATTAGTAGTGTGGAAATTTCCATATTTTCGAACCGCTCTGAACCGTGTTCACCCATACTTTAAGATACAACTAGATGTTCACCCGTGCGATGCACGGGATGAGTACTTTTCAATAATAATAAAATTATCGGCCTATATATTATTTGAGAATATAAAATCAGGGGTTTATATTTTTTATCCAATTATCTTTTTCTCCTTACACGTGGTTTTTTTAGTAATATCTTCTATTATCACAAATTGAAACTACTAGTTAGATTTTCATAAATTTTGACTATTCAATTTTTTTATATTTTTACTTTTGATACATTTCATTATCACAAATAGAAACTACCAATTATATTTTCATAAACTTTGTTATTTCAATGATTTGAATGCATGATCTGACGATCTGATGATGCTGAATATTTTAAGTAAATTTTAAATACAAACTTGAAATTTAATTCATTTCCCTCCCTATTATTTCAGTGTGTATTATACAGATTGTAATAGTTACATATGCATTTAAGGATAAAACAATGTCAAATATTTTGTATAATTATCGTTTGAAATTACTTACATTAAATAATATAATATTAGTATAAGAAGCTACAAACAAATTAGTTACTTAAGTATGAGTGGTAAACTATATTATCATGTCATATTGATCAAATAAAAAATAATTGACTTATTATTTTTTGTAGATAACATAATTTTTCTTTTCACAAAAAATAAAATAAAATAATAAGCAAACTTTTCAATCAACAAATCACTTTAATAAATATATCTCAGCTTTTTTCTATTGTAAAGTGTAAACCGAACAAAATTTTATATTTTATGATTTTTTTCTAAATCAAATGATTTAAACTATCCAAAAATTATTAAGATTAATAAAGGTAAAATTAAAGTAAATAATTTTAATCTTCTAAAAAATTTCAATCAGTTAAAAAACATATCATTCTCGGAATTATTTCACATTTTAATTTTACATAGAAATGTTTAAATCAAAATGTATCATTTTTTGGAAAATCGAAATATATTTGTTAACATCCTAAAAGGTATTTTAGACTTAAAAATAAATGAAGTTAATTAGAATATATGCATTATGAATGTTAAATCAAAGATCGTCAAAAGAAGAATAATTTGATATATTTCTTATGAAAAATAGACTTGAGACAAAAAGTTATAAGAACTTTAAATTTCAAAGGAAAAAAATTGGTTGGAGGATAACCCACAAAAAATAAACAAAACAAAAATTCGATGAAAATTTGTGAAAACGACATGTGTTTTCTTCTATTTCCATGCAACCTTTTTTTAGTAATAAAAGTTAGATTATTAACTTTTTAACTAGCGAGTGTTGTCCCGTTGCATTAATAAATGATAATGTTGAGAAAAGAAAAATAACACCCCCTTCCCCCACAAAAAATAAAATAAAAAATTAGGTCAATTTACATGAACTTATATAATGTAAACTATCCTTTTTTTATTTAGGTTGAATTATCTCATATGGATAATCTACTATTAAATCATACATAAATATACATAAATAGTAGTGCACTGGTTCTTCTTCCTTTTTCTTTTAAGGAGATTTTTCCATTTATTCTCGTTAAATTTATGATCTTTTAAAAATATTTTTACTTTTTTATTTTGTTTAGTTTATGCACAATAAGCTTATGAGTTTTTAAAAATGCCCCTTAACTTTTTAACTTTTTAATTTATGCTCAATTTTAAAGGAGTCCTAATATCTCGTCCAAAATTATTGGCATGATACTCGTAGAGCTGGTAAAATTGACCCGGTCCGTTTAGCCCGAAATATAGAGCGGGTAGGGTCGGAATATTAGAGGTCCGAAAAAATTCGGACTTTTTTGGCCTGGCCCGAAGGCCGGCAGACCGGCCCGATGGAATTGAATTTTTTTCCCCTCACTAATCAAATAAGAAAAATTTAGGAATTAGGTAAGATCTTGCGTACTATTTGAAATATGTTTTTCTTTTTTCTTTTTCTAGCCGAGCATAAATGTATATATTTACCGAGAAATTAAACATTTGACTAATTTAATACTCTAAATCTTCAGTTTTATTAGCCGAAGATGGAAAATGAATTGGATCCAAGCATGCTCATTAATTATTATGTGTCGAAAAATGAAAAATTGATTAACATGTAGTATAGTACGTACACAAATATTAAATAATTTGTGACGTGTAGTATATAACTATATATCATCATCCATTCCTTCTTTTTTATTATTATTATTATTGTTATATCTTGGGTTTGAGACATGCCTATAGATTAATAGATATCATTCCATATTGCAACGAATAGTAATATATTATCTTCCGATCAAGTTTTTTCTTAAGAGAATTAAACTGAAGTTCGTCTCAATATATAATTCTACTTCATTGTTAAAGTAACAAAAAAGAAAAGAAAAAAACTCATTGGTGGACTTTTTGGCACCGATGACCCAAGGTCCTTCGGACCGGGCCTAGCATTTTTAGGCCCGAAATAAATCGGACCCTATCCGACCCGACCCGAACTTTACCTTGACCCGACTGAGCCCGACCCGGCCGGGCCGCCCGAATTGCCACCTCTAGATACTCGTAATTCACTTATTACGTGGGACAAAGTTGATGGACACAAATTCAAAATTTCCCTTTACTATTTAGTACGATCGTCTTCTTTTCTTTTAATTTATGATATAGAATAATGCTAATATAGTTACATAAAGTAATAATAAATTTGATATACTACACATTTTATCACATCTAACTCTTAAGCATTTTTATTATAAGGAAATTATAAAGATCTACAATAACTTTTTAAATATAACTCTTTTGAGATATATTACAAGAAAAATGATTTTTGAGATAAATAAAAAATAATCTCAAATAATAAAAGTATTTGTTACAAGAGACACTATAGAAAAACGCTATTTAGCGACGGATATTTTATGCCGAAATTCGTTGCCAAACAACGATTTTTTTTGTAGTGAGACTGTTGGGAAATTACGAACAATACAAAGCAAAAACGATAAACTAGAAGAATTGGCAAAGCCAAAACGAAGACACCAAATTTAACGTGGTTCGCTAACAAATGGTTAGCTACGTCCACGGCCAAACAAGAGAAACCAATCAAATTCAAAAGAGTGCTTACAATATAGGACGAAGACAAACTTGACCCTAGGTCAACTATTCAACTCTTCATCTTAACAAACGGAGACAAACTCGAGTATCAATCAATTGATACTCGACCAAAAAACAACTCTCCACACTCTATGCACCAAACGACTCTAAACCTGAAAATAGAGTCCCAAATCCAAATTAGATATTCTAGACCAAAAGAGTACCAAGTACTCAACAAATACCAAATTCCGTAATATCCCAAATCAATAGACAACCTCTCTCTTGTCTCTCAAATCAAATTCAATACCGATCAATCAACCTATTCAATCAATTGACCAATTCAATCAGTTGACTGACCAATACCAAATTTCAAAGGCTATAGGACTATTTATAAGCCCCCAAAACCTAATTCTATACACGAAAGGAATCCAACTTGGGCCTAAACTTGCGTCGGCCCATCTGCTAGCCCGCCGGGCCTGCCGCGGCCGCGACCACTGTCGCGCTCGCGACCGCTCGTGTCAACTTCTCGTCGCTTCGTCTAACTAGTCGCAATCGCAACTAGCCTACGCGCCCGCGACCATCTGTCGCGAACGTCCAAATCCAAGCCTCCACCTCGATGCAAACGTCGATTCAAACCAAATCAGATTCAAGACACAAATGCCTAACAGAGACAACATGTCGTCACTAATTAATCGTCTCGACGTCATTATTTGTAATTAGTTTTCTCCTTAAAAAAATGTAAAAGTGACCTTAATATACTAGTACAACGTTATGTAACGATAAATAGTCAATATTCATTGTGAGAATTGGTTGTGGTTATGTGGGTAGAGCATCTTGTAACCTAGTTAGATGATTCAATTTTAACCAATCTTATTATAATCATGATTTGTACTCATAAAAATGGTAGAAAAACTTATCAACAGGAAGAGTATTATATTATATATAAACCCTGTACTATATTTTATATACTACAGTGTATTATTGCATTATATGATACAATACATCATTAATCCAATTTTAATAATCATATAAAAAAAGTTCTATTTTGCTCATGTTTATATTAAATTAATAAACAATAAGTTGCCCTATATTTCATACATATATATACTGAGAAATTAAGGAATATTTACGTATTCTCCATATTTCGAATGTTTACTGGGAGACTCTAAATTCGAATTTGTCTCGACAAAATAAAATGGCAACTAATAGTAAACCCTCAAAATACAAATTGATGTTTTGTCTCATAACTTTATCCATTCTTTTATTAATCGGATGGATGATCGAGTTGCCAATTTACTTGAATCTAACGATAGATAATAATAATGATAATCTTTGTATCTAATGGTTTTGTTGTCTAGGGATATTAATATATCAGATACACCTAAGTTGGACTCACAAATTTTTTATGGTCATTTCTATACTTTTTAATAGACAACTATATAGTTGTTATTAAAAATATGTAATTCGCATATTAGACAATTTTTATCATTTCAAATAATATTATTACTGACTGAAGCATTGAGACAACTAATTAGAGAAAATGTAGTTGTGAAAATTTCTTATTATTTAAAATATTTTTTGTTATTTTGAAAGATTATTTTTCGCGTAGTACTGTGATAATCTACTCCCTCTATCCTTAAAAAAATTAAGTTGGATAAATATGCAACTTTTTTTTGTCAGCCAAATAAGGATACAACTTCCTGAAAATTGTGGACTCACACTTACAAGACTTTGCCTAATTTTTGTAGGACCTAGGTGTAGAAGAATTAGGGAAAAAACAAGGAACATAATTAAATCACATATACTTGAGGCGCGCAAAATTGCATTGTTCTAAAGAATATATTCGCATAATATTCCAAGATACAATAAATCTTCTAGTATAGACTAGGAGCAGGAACAACAATTGTGAGAATCAATTAATTCAATAGATTTTTTGGTACTCAAAAAATGAAAGTAGTTGAAAATCTATGTAAAAAATCGATACATCCGCTAATAAAAGAGATGTTTTTATGCAGAAAGAAAAGGGTTTTAGAAGACTATAATTGAGCTTAAAGGGATTCATTGATAAATTTTAGAGCAAGTCATATAAAATATTTGAATAAGAAAATATTGTATATTTTTTAAATAATAATAATAATGATTTTGTCAACAGTAGGAAAGGAAGTAGGAATATCTGGAGCATAAGTCAAAGTTAAAGTTGGTCGGTAATGTGAGCGGTGAGGATGATGGAAAAGTAGTATTTCATCTAAATAATAATAATAATGATACATTCTAGAACATTGTTGGTGATATAGTGTTGTGTTACTATTTGCTTATTCCGAAAATGACATACATTGTCAAAACTGAAAACAACTTACAATATTAGTAACTCAAAGATAGAAACTAAAGTTGTGAAGTGGTTGTAGGAAAATGAGAGGTTAAATTAGCCACTTCACATTGCTGCAACTTGTATTATAAAGTTCTTGAAGAAAAGGAGAACAGATGAATCTAGATTTTTAAATCAAGTCAACCAAACTATTAGTTGCAGTTCAGAATATAGTATCAATCTTTTAACCTTTTAGGGTTTCTTGATTTCATTGACTTTTGGGGACATATTCAAATGCTTTATGACTTCAATATTTAAACTTCGCATTTTTGGTTGGTGACATTAAATGCTAAAGTTTTGGTGATTGCATTTAATAATAATTCTTTTTTTTCTTTTTGAAGGTGAATTTTATAATTCTATACGTGCTGAAATTCAGAAAAATTTATTAATTCAAGACAAAAGAGATGGACTTTTGTGCTATAAGGAAAATGGAGACAAAAATGTCATTTTTTCAGACTTTACAAGTCTATTTTCATATTTTCTGAGGTTCTTGTTATCCCTCTTCTTTCTTTTGACTCTTACAGGCAGTGAGAGCAAAGAGAACTGACAGTGGCGGCAGCCACCTACCTTAAATATTCCGACTGCACTACTATATATATATATACAGTATAGTTATAGTTGAAAAACGAATTTCGCCATCCTCAAATTCTAAAAACTTTGATAAATATTTGCTCCCTCAATATAAAATTATGGCTTCGTTCCTACTTAAAATGTTGTAGTAAATGAGTCATAACTGTACATATATTCTCTACCTGGTTATTAACATATTTAAGGTGTAAAAGTTATTATTGAAGGCGAATTGGTGCATGGATGCAGTGAGAGGAGCTAAATTAAGTCGTCAAATAATAAAATTCTAATATTTAAAAAGCGATGGAGATGAAACTACTCTGCCTTCCTTGATAGAGTTTGATCGAGTGGGTTGTTTTCTAAGTTGAAATAGTCCAGACCACTAAATAGTTTTAATATTTCTTTAATATTCGGTCATGTGGACGTCATTAAATTAAAATATGATTTTATTTTAGTTTATTAATTATTTTAGTTGCATAGTTCTATTATTGTTAAGATCAGCATCCTTGATAAATTAGTATTACTGACATGTAATGTACGGGAGAATGTTTAAAAATTAATTATCAAATTAAGCTAAATAATATATAGTTTATCCTAATGAAATACATGTTTGAAAGTTTTGGATTAGACATAAAAACTTTTAATAAATAATATAAATATTAGTTTCTCTTATTTGATATATTGATTTAATATAACTGACACTTTATAAATATATTATTTTATAGATTAACATTGCGATAAAATCTTAAAATATAAAAATTAAGATATATGTATATATATATATATATATGTATATATAAATGACCCACTACAACAAAATAGGTATTTTGTATACTACTTTTTGACACCACAATTGTAGTCACTAATAGTAAGTTATTTGTGATCACTTGTTGTCACAAAACTCTATACAAATTATTTGAGACCATTTTAAGACTACTTTTAGAGACAACTAGATGTTGCAAAAAATTTTTGAGACGCATTTGAGACCACTTTTGTGGTCACAAATATATTATTGCGACGGAGTTATTGAGACCACAATAAAGTTGTAACAAATACTCATAAGTTGTGATAAATACTCATTATCTGAGACTGCTTAACTTAAGTTGTGACAAATACTCATTATTAAAAGTGGTCTCAAAAAACCGTTTTTCTTGTAGTGACCCTCTCTTAATTTTGAAACTTAAACATGCATTTTGTATGTCTGCATCTTTCTTGACCTATGTTAACATACCTACAAATAGTTTAATTAATTACGAATATTTAAACAAGCACTAAATATCACGCAACTCATCAAAATTTAATTAATAAAATTAATTAATTAATGTCAAAAGAAAAATATCTTCTATTTTTATCAATTTAATTTAAATATTTTAATTTATTTAAATAGTTTTTCAAACTCTAGCTATAACAATTTAACTTTAGAAAAAGAAAGATTCCCATTTGCAATTTTCAGGAATTAAATAAATCTTGATATTGACAAAATAAAATCCAAAAGTTATTCAATAGTTGGAATAATAAAATAAAACATATATGAGTTCTTCGCTATATCATTATTTTTATATATATGTTGAAATTTACTAAAATAAATTCAACAACTTTATTATAAATAATACTCCCTCCGTCCAGGCCTAATTGACCTACTTTCCCTTTTGTTTGTCCCAACTTAATTGACCTAGCCCATAAATGACAAATTTCTCTCACAATCTTCACCCTCAAAATCTCCACCTTTGAAAATGTCAAAGATTCCACAAAATCTGTTTTTTCTTAGTTTCTGTGCCCGGCCAAGGTAGGCCAGTTAGGCCGAGACGGAGGGAGTAGCTTTTTTAAATACTCAAGTTGATTAATATAAAGAAAAAATATTTATATAGGTTGTAAAATGTGAAAAGTAGACATAGTTGAGGTTAGTCAAAGTGATAAAGTATTTTTTAGATTGTAAAGTCTAAAAAACATGTTGTTCAGGTTACTTAAGTTTTTTTTTTTTTTTTCTTTCTTTTTTAAAGAAGAAAGTTTAGATTGCAAGGTGTATAAAATCTCATAGTTTATGTTGAAAATTGTAATTTTTCTTTTATAAAAATAACACTGACAAATATAGAATATGTAAAAAGTATGAATAACTAATAAAGAAAACTGAAGATTAATGATCATATATAAATATACATATGTGCACAAAATTGTAGTATCATGATTAATCATACAACAACTATTATTATAACAAATAGTACTAGTCAATTTATTAATTAAAGAAGCTGATTATTAAATTTAATATAACTTTTGCTTTAAGTTTAATAAATTATATGTTGAATTATTCAAGCAATAATATCTCTTTTGACGTAATAAATGAAGAAATATTTAGAAAAGGTCAAATAAAATAATTTGATTAGTTGTGTTTTTGATTAAATAATCAAGTAAAATAATATTAATAAATATACATTATACAGAGATATGAATAAGTAACAAAAATTGATTAAGCAAACGAAAATTGTTAAAAAATAAGTATTTAGCAAATTTAGTAATTCAATAAACTAATTATAAAAGTACATATTAAATTTTGATTTTAATTTTATTAAGTGTGAGTTCAAATATTTAAACAATAATTTTTCTCCAGCATGTACTTAAATAAGTAAAATTTATAAAGTTCATGTTAAATAAAATAATATGAATAGTTGTAATTTTTTATAATAAATCAATTAATTTTAAATAATTTTATATAACTAATTTTTAGTTGTAGCCAATCTCAGTATTATAGTCCAACCCATAGTTTACATTTAAATCTAATTCAAAATGTTAACCAGCAAATTATCAATTTTTTTAATTAATATCTCATCATAATATATATGATACAATATCAAATTAAACATCATGAAAATATGACTAATTTGATATATTATGCATTGAAAATGAATTAGAAATGAGAAGGTTAATTGTATTTTAAATTTATAAAAATAATATGAAAGTTACCTAAGTGTTTTTGAAAGAATAATGAAATTTACCTAAGTTGTCAACACCTTACCAAATAGGCAAAATCTCATATACATCTGGTGCACGGATCTTCGATTCCTGCAATCAGGGTAAGAGGGCGGATCTATAAAAATATATCACTGTTTATACTGTAAGGTATTACTTGTTCTGAAAAAAGATATTACCCTTTTAGCATAATACCCTTCTTTAGAATAAATAATATATTTCATGATAAACACTTAATACTTTTTCAGCATGACACTTTACCTTTTAATATAAACACTAATACATTCTCATGGAAAACTGTCTTGACCTGAATTGCACGGTGTAACATCCCAAAATTTCGAGTATAAACAAATATTTCTTTGAAAATTACTTCATTTAAAACTATGAAGTTCATAATCTTTAAATAAAGAAAGAAGTTTTATCTTCTTTTGAAAGGAAAAAAATACAGAAACGTACTTGTAATAGATAAGCATAAATGACACACACTAATTTAGTTACTAAAATGGACAACCACGAGTGTATGGCGTCAATAATAGTACTAAGTGAGTACAAGGTCTATCCCATGAGGAATCGACTCGATATCTGATAAACGAGTTGCAATAAGCATTTTAATTGCTAACTAGACGATCGAGTGATTGATTTTTATATTTTTAGAAGTAAGTAGGAATTAAACTAGAAATTAAACTAATAATATTAATTAGGGGGGAAATTATAGAGATTAAACGATTAATTAAGGGTTATATTTCAATTATGGGCATCTAATTATTAATAATCCGATCAATTCAACCGTTAAACTGAATATTGCATATTACGAAATGATCATAATGATATGTGAAATCCCCTCTCTGAGCAAATTACATGTAGATTATATATGATAAATTATCGTCTCCGATCAATTACAACTCTCGATCGATTCTAAGATCATAGTTCCCGCAATTCACTCAAACCTCTCTGTTCTATTATCTAATCACGTCAATTAATGTGCTCTCGGATTTAATCTCCCCTCTAAGTTCTAATTTAATCCATAATAAATTGTTAAATAAGCGATCAAATCATTTTACAAGCTTTATAAATACGGAGTTGAATTAATCGGCTAATAATCACTAATCATCCATAATCTAATTTCTAAACCTAGATTAGGGGAATTTAGCCAACCATGATCATAATAAAAGATAAACACAAATATATAAATATAATTATATTCATACAAAGATTAATGAGAAATGGAAGGATAAAACCTGATTATTGTTGATCTTGAACCTTGATCTTTAAATATCCCTTTCTCTACCATTTTCTCTCTAAATGTCTCTCTCTATAAAACTATATAATATGAAAAGTGATCTAAAATCTGAAAGGGAAGGGTTTCTATACAATTTTTGGGGCTTTTTAGACTAATGGGCCAAAGGGAAAGTCTATGGGCTAAGCCCATTTTTTAAACGGCGTCTCACATGGGTCGTGTGAGCTTGCACTGGCTCACACGACCCAGTCGTGTCTTGCCCAAAACTTAAGGCTCTCCCTGGACTCTCACACGGTCGTGTAAGTTTGTTTTGTGTCAGAAGACCCGGTCATGTGAGCCTAAAATCTTCCAAAGTTGCCAGGACTCATACACGGGTCGTGTGCCATATATATGGGTTACACGACCCGGTCGTGTGAGCCCATTTTCTCTTCCCTTTTTTCCCTTTTCCTTCGTCTTTTCCTCTAGTCGTTCCGATTATCACCTTTTTTACGTGATATATCTTTTAAAATTTCAATTTTAGCCTTGATATATCTTAAACTGATTCGATCTTTTAGCTACTCACATCCATCCAACCAATACCACGACAACTATTTTATCTGAAAATGTAAGTCATGTGGCGGTGAGCATACTAGCCCAACACACTTGTCAAAAATTAAATATAGATTTGCAAAAATCATAACTACATAGCATCAACAGTAACACTGTGTCTAGATATTGGCCAATATAAATAGTTTTGAGCATGTAGGCATATCCTAAGGTAATCATGCCAACCCAGATTGTTAGGAAATTTATGTTTAGTTTTAATGATGGCAAAACTTCCTGTAAGATAGGAACTAATGCCCCCAGAAAGTTTGTAGATCTTGTAACAGATAGCGCTAGTTCTACTTAGCAGAAGTCACAACAAACAAACATCACAAGGTTACTACAAGCAACAAATCTTGAATCACAGCAAGTAACAGAGTGCAGTGAGCACGCAGCATGGTTGCTTATGCACATCCAGCATACACCATTTCTTGCAGTAGGGAAGGTACACCCAGCAAGCAATCAAGCGTCTTGTCCACAAGTGCGAGAGTTAAAGTCAAAGTCAAGGATATTTGAAACCTTATACTGATTAATCAATTACGTGGGGACATGTCACAAAGTCGCCAACCACTCTGAGCAACTCCCTGTGAAGAAAGGACAAATGACTCTTTGTCGTACGAGTATCATTAAATATCAACGAGATTATTTCTCTCCCTTCAACGTAAAAAAATTCCAACGGCTATAAATAGAAGGAGATGGAGGACAAAGAGAGGCTACCGAACTACTGAAATTCAAGCAATTACTTCACATTAAGCACGTGAGCATTCTTATTTAAGCTTCAATGCATACACTCTAATATTCTACCAGTGTTTATGCAACGTATACCGGAGCAAAACAGCAAGCAGCAAGCATGCAAGTGAAGAACCAGAAGCTGCATCATTTCTCAAGTCAAGCTAGCATTCAAGCTCTCATCTATCCTAATCCTTCTCTAAACCAGGAAGCTCGCCCACATCTATACTGTATTTCAAGGTTAGTGGCAGCTACCAGAAGTTGAAGAAAAACTTTCATGAAACCAATCTCATGAAAGTTTTTTGAAACGGAGAGTCTTTGTTTGAATCAAGGAATAAAAGTAGACTTATTTTCTAAGGAACGTGTTGTACAACAGATGAGTAACCTTCGGAGGATATGCAACTAATGAAGGAGCTAAGTTGGATTTAGAATTCGACGTAGCTAAGTTGTAACTGTGTGTAAACATCTTAGTGAATTTTCCCACTGTGTGAGGGAAGAGTGGACGTAGAAGGGTACTTTTTGTCTATTTTCATATTGCTTTTATCTATCGTTGCTAGGCATAATACTTATATACTGCATACATTTGTAAGAAAACTTATTTGCGTATTCTGCTGCACATAAAATTCCCTTAGCAAAGGTTACTGTGAGCTACTTGTGGTCAGTCTGCTTTGTCTCTACTGCCCAGTGCAAGCTTACTGTATTAGCTTTGCTGCAAGAACGAGTTTCTAGCGGTAAACGCCATACTTGTGCTAAAGTATTTGAAGAAGTAGAAAATGATTTAGAGGTTTATTCTCTCCCCCCACCCCCCCTCTAAACCTTTACCGCTTGGGACCAACGAGTGGTATCCAAGCGATTGGTTTCAAACACCAATTTTTTATGGTAGCTTAACTAGATCAAGCTGTTTTTTAGCCAAAAAAACACCTTTTAAAAGCAAAAAAAAATAAAAACAGAGTCGAAAGTCATATCAATGGAAACTTCTTCAACTAAAGCTCCCATGTTTTCCTTTGAGGATTATGAGGACTGGCTATAAGGATGCAAGCGCACTTGGCCTCCATGCATGATGAGATGTTGGACTGTCATCACTGACGGCCACCAAAGATCATGAAGGCCAACACCACTGCAAGAGTGGAAGGACAGCATAACCCTCCTCCCATGGTGGAAAAGACACATATTGAATGGACTGTTGATGATAGGAGAAGGTGAAACTTGGATAATCTAGCTAAAAATGAACGTTTTGCTACATTGAACAAGGGAACCTTTACTAAAGTCAAGGCATGCAAAACTACCAAGGAGATTTAGGATTTGCTGAAGGAAATCTCTGTTGGCTTAGCTCTACTTCGAGAGAACACGGTGGCTACAGCAACCCTGAACTTTGGGCTTTTCAAGACGAAGCTTTAAACGATTTAGACACGAGATACACAACTATCCTGATGAATTGATATCTGTTGGAAATGTATACTTCTAGCAGGAGATAAACACCAAGCTGCTACGAGCTGTCATATCGGATTGGGATGTAAAGACTATTACGATGAGAATTTCAAAGAAATTGGGTAAGAAGAGCATTTATGAACTCATCTTTGACCTTAAGTCCTTTAAATATGATATTTATCGGAGAAGGAGAGAAGAAGAAGAGAATGTTGTTGAAACCAAAGCCTCAGTTGCAAGCATACCCTCACATCAACTCTAAATGGTCCCATTCCACCATCATGCCTAAGAAACAACTTCTTGTTGTTGATGAGGAGGAGCAAGCACCCAAAGAGATGGTTTTACTCATAAAACGTTTTACATATTTTATGAAAAAACATCCAAAGGGAAGTTCATCCAAGCCTCAATATGCCAGGCCCTCAAAATCCCTAAGGACAACCAAGGAAGCAGGAGACCTTTGCTACAACTACAGGAAGACTGGTCACTTTGCAAGGGAATGTCCATATCCCAAAGTGCACATGTATCTTGAGGATGTTCGCAATCAAAGACGGGAAAAATGGATGTAGGAGAATGCACAACAGAAGGCTCTCTTGAGTGGAGCAGAAGCCATAAAAGTTGTTCCAGTATCTTCAAGAGAACCAGCAGTGTATGAAGACTCAGACTTCGACAGTGATTCTTCAAATTCTGACAGCGAAGCACTCGTTTCTCTTATGCAAAAGAGATTGACAATCATGTATAGGTAGATTCTCTTAGTACCTCTTCAAGAGTTGACAATATTGATTGTGAAATCTTACTCATTTCAATCAAATAGATTATGGCTGACTTTGACCTAGTCAATCAGTGATATGAAGAGCTGACGGCTGAGAACATGCAGCTTCATGGAGAGAATGCAGTGCTCGCAGTTGAGTTGAAAAACTTACAGTCGAAGCAACTGATTGTTGTTATCTTCGACAGGAAATAAGTAAGCTAAAGATGTCACTCACCCTTCAGGTCGAGAAGGAAAAGAAATTGATGTCAACCATCATGTCTTTCAGTAAGTTATCTTGGAATATGGATGAAATACTGGATGTTCAGAGTAACCTATATGACATGACAGGGATAGGATTCTCTGAAACAGTTCGTAACTGCCAAGGAACTAGTACTTCTATTGATGTTCCAGTAGGCGGTACGTTTAAGTCACTTATGCTCCCCAAATAATGTAAAGGTAAGCCTAGAACGATGGAGAATATCCCTACTAGGAAACCTTGACTAGAATTAAGTCGTAAACCTGACAAGAAGAAGCCAACTGTTGTAAGCATATCAGGCACTAATGCAGTAGGAAGCAACAACATGCAACATTTTGACTACTGGATGCAGTAACTCCCTATAGCAGCCCAGGAGCAACTAGCTGAAGACTAGGCTCGATGCTTTCACACAAGGCAAGAAAGAATAGCTGCAGTTCACTCTAACCAGGAAGCAACCTGCTCTTAATACACTGGATAAAGGGAAACCTTCCAAGGTGTACACAAAGTAAGCTGGCCTAGAAGAACAACTTGTTGCTTAGAGTTTCACTAGCCAGTGGGTTGCAAGAAAGACTAATTCTCAAAGGCCCATTAAGAAACGCGTACCTAAGTCTACTTGATTACTTTGCAGGTCAAGTTGCCTACTAGACATAGCGATATCTGGTACATCTACAGCGGGTGTGCTAGACAGATGAGAGGCAACAAAAAGTCTCTAAAGAACTCCAAATACTGCAAAGGGCCCAAGGTGATGTTTGGAGTCAATGCCAAATGAATCACCAAAGGTGTAAGAACTCTCTCTAAAGGCAAGGTCAGCATAATAGATGTTTTTTTCGTTGAGGCTTACAGTACAATCTACTGAGCATAAGACAATTCTGTGACAAGGGATATTCTTTGGAGTTCACTCAAGGGACATGCTTAATAAGAGATGCCAAGTCCAAATAAATAAAGTTCACAGGCTCTAGAAAGGGTAATTTATATCTAGTTGACTGGGAGACTAGTAGAGAACAAATCTCTTGGTTTCTAGCTAAAAGCACTCCTGCTCAGCTGGTTGTGGCACAAGAGGACGAGTCATCTGAACTTCAAGACTAACAACAAGCTGGCACGCAAAGGGTTAGTAAGAAGATTACCAGATGTAGATACATAAAGGAGAGTGTGTGTGATGCATGCTTGAAAACCAAGCAAATTAGGAAGTCTTTCAAAGACAAACCTGTAAGGTCATCTCACAAACTTCTAGTCCTGCTGCATATGGACCTCTTTTGACCAATTGAACCAATAAGTTTAAGTGAGATGAAGTACTCACTAGTAGTAGTGGATTACAAGATATACTTGGACTGTGTACCTAGCTAAGAAATCAGACACTCAGAAGAAGCTCCAAACCTTATGAAGTGAATTCAGAATGAGAAAGGCCTCAACATTATCAAGATTAGATCAGATCGAGGTACTGAATTCACCAACAAGTTCATAGAGAGTTTCTGCATCAGTAATGGGATTCATCATGAGTATTCAGCTGCAAGAACTCCTCAACAAAATGGTGTAGCAGAAAGGAGAAACAAAACATTGAAAGAAGTTGTTATAACCATGATTGTTGAAGCACAACTACCTAAGAGATTTTGGGCAGAGACAACCAACACAGTATGCTACAAGCATAACAAATTTCTTATCAACAAAGATCTAGATAAAACACCATACAGGTTGTGGACTGGTAGAATGCCTAACATTTCATACTTCGATATATGTGGTTCTAGATGTTTTATGTTGAACAATAGGAAAGAACATCTAAATGCTTTTGATGCTAAATTGATGAAGGATTATTTTTAGGATAGTCCTCAATAAGCAAGTCATTTAGAGTGTAAAACAAAAGAACACTTATGGTGGAAGACTCGCCACACGTGGTCTTTGATGAACCATACTGTAACCCAAAAGGAATCGAAAGGATTACATCAACGGTAGAAGAGATCAGACAAGAAAAGAATACGGAACCTGTTCCTTATGTGGAGATCTAGCAACCAGCTCTAACTGAAGAAGAGCCTACTGTAGAGGAGGAACTAGTTGCTGAAGGTACTGCATATCCTACAATAGAAGCTACTGTACCAGAACCTACAACACAACAAGGAGCTCAGAAGGTAGCTCAGCAAGTTGCAGTGAGTCCAGGCTTGGGACTAGGTAGGAGATGGTTAAGAGATCATCCACCCACCCTGGTCAGAGAGAGAATAAACGATGGACTAAGGACAAGGGGATCAGTACCTTACGAAGTCATGTTCTCTTACATCGTATCACAAATGGAACCTGGTACCATCGAGGAAGCTCTAAATTATCCTAATTGGGTTCAAGCCATGCATGAGGAGCTCAATTGGTTTGCGATAAATGAAGTATGACATTTTGTTCCCGGACTTACTCATCAAGGTGTTATTGTGACCAAATAGGTATTAAAAAAGAAAGCTAGTTGACTCAGAGCTTGTTACCAGGAACAAAACAAGGTTAGTTGCCAAGGGCTACTGTCAGGAGGAAGGCATATATTTTGATGAAATGCCCTTGTAGCCAGACTTGAAGCAATCAGAATATTTTTTGCCTTTGTAGCACACAGTAACTTCATTGTATATCATATGAAAGTGAAGAGTGCATTCCTGAATGGACTTCTAGATAAAGAAGTCTATGTTGAACAAGAGCCATGTATCGATGATTCAACTGAAGTTAAATTCTACAAGCTAAAGAAGGCATTGTATGGCCTTAAGCAAGCATCTCGAGCTTGGTATGATACACTCTCGTAGTATTTAGTCCAAAGCGGATTCCAAAAAGGTATCGTGGACAAAACCTTTTGAAGATGTCAATAGTATATTTTTAGTCCAAATTTATGTTGATGGCATTATTTTTGGGTCAATTGACAAAGAAATATGCAAGAAGTTCTCCCAGCTGATGTAGAGTAAGTTCGAGATAAGCATGATGGGAGAGTCAAGCTTCTTTCTTGGACTCCAAGTAAGACAGTAGAATGATAGCATCTCATAAGTCAAGTGAAGTACGCAAAGGAGCTGATCAAGAAGGTTGGGAAAGAAAACTTAACTTTAGAAGGAGTTATAGTGAGCACTTCAACAAGGCTTGACAAAGATGACGATGAAAATGATGTTGATGTTATACAGTACAAAAGACTTATTGGCTCATTTCTGTAACTACGTCAAGCAGACCTCGCATCTTGTTCGCTGTAGGAGTTTGTGAACAATACCAAGCAGCATCCAAAGAGTCTCACCTCCAAGAATTAAAGAGAATCCTGAGGTATCTAAGGGGCACAGTTGGAGTAGGGTTGTGGTACCCAAAGGGTAGTGGATCCAGTTAAAAGGATATTTGGACTCTGAATTTGCAATATGTAAGATTGACTACAAAAGCATGAGTAGAACGTGTCAGCTTCTTGGAAATAGAATCATTTCATGGTTTAGCAAGAAGCAACAATCTATCGCAACATCTATTGCAGAAGCAGAGTACATCGCTGCTGGAAGCTGCTATGCGCAATACTGTGGATGCAACACAACTGAAGGACTACAGGATACTCAAAAGAGAGACTTCTATAACGTGTGATAACACTTGTGCAATTGCTATCACATACAACCTAATTCTTCATTCAAGGACCAAGCATATAGAGGTAACATCATTTCATTTGCAATCATGTTGAAAGAAAAGATGTCAAGCTCGAAAAGATTCATACGGACATGCAGTTAGCTGATATATTCACTAAGCCTCTGTGCGAGTCACATTTCAATATGCTTCGGACCGAACTAGGGATGCTACTCATGTAGGAGAACCCATGTAGGCAAAGTTTGTTGCTAATGGGAAGCATCAAAACAAACTTTGATTTCATGCATGGTGACGAGCCGGAGAAGCATGATTTCATGCATGGTGACGAGTTGGGGGGACATTGCAATCCCTCGTTAAAGACTGACTAAAGACTTTCCATCCATGGATGCTGGTGATAATGATGAACATGAACCTTCTTGGGTTTGTACGGACAGTAATGGGACTTGGGTTGAAAATACAGAACCTTAGCTGATGATCTTGCCCTAACTATTATTTGTTATGACTATTTTAAACCTTAATTCTGTCATTATTTCTATGTTTCCTGTTGCTAGAGGTGGCAAAGTCGGCCCGGCCCGACGGGCCAGCCTAGTAAGCTCGATATTTTAGATGGGTCGAGCCATAGAAATGTAGGCCAGAAGTACTATTTGGCCCAACCGGGCCAGCCGGCCCAAAAATTTAAGTATATTATAGGGAAATACCCCGGGTCAGGCCGACTAATTTTGGGCCCGATCAAATCTTGGGCCGGCCCGACCCTGCCGAAAATATGTCGTTGGCCCGATGGGCCCAGCCCCGATCGGGTCGGGCCGCCCGAATTGCCACCTCTACCTGTTGCACGTTTTAACTGTTGCTAACTGAAATTTTGCCTATGTGCTTATCACTAACGCTTACAACAGTTGATAATTGATGTCATTTTTGTTCTTGTGCATTTACATTGTGGTATCACAAACCTATGATACTTCTCAACCTATTCTTTTGAGTTTTATCAGGTTATCGTACACCATAATCACCTGTCGTAATTTGGCAGCTATTGACTTTAACCGTATAGAATCGAGAAAGAATGGGGAGTGTAGTCAGCAGACGACAAACAAGCCTGACTCATGGCGTCGATTAGCTGTGTCTGAATGTAATGCTGAGAACTTGGACATGGAATAAAAAAATAACCAAAGTTCGCTTAGAGGCGTGTGCCACATGGGCCGACCTTATGTTCGGAGGACTCATGGCACTGAGAAGGAGGTGTTGTTTGATGATCTTGGGCAGCCCGGACAACCCGTTGCCTATGAAATGCAGAGTTACATCAGCATCCTTGTCCGAGCGAAGATTGCTATCACTTACAAAAGATGGAAAAAAAATACCAAAGGAGTTGAAGGATTTAGTGTGGGAATCAGTGAATGTAAGTCAGTATATAGGCTAACGTTTCCTGCTTTTAATTTTTATTACCCTGTTGCTTACACGTGCGGTAATCATTTCTTTCATCAAGTGTAATTGAACTACAATATTGACCCGAAGTGGAGGGTCCAATGCCTGAAATCAGCCAAAGAGAAGTGGCGCTAATTTAAAACATTCCTCTCCCAGAAATTCATCAATCCGAACCGGGATAATCCTGAGAAGCTGAGGAAACCACCGAGCGACTACAAAATTCCATAAGTCATTTGGAGCGAATTTGTGATTAGTCGGATGTCCGAGGGATAAAAAGTAAGTAATTTTGATTAGAGTGAGTTTTGTGTGTGAACGGTCACACGTGTGACGGAATGCACTTTTACAGAAAACATTGATACTTTTACAGGAAAAAGTGATACTTTTACAAGAAAAAATGATACTTTACTACATTGATACTTTTACAGATAAAGGTGATACTTTTGCTACAAAAACTGATACTTTTTTTTGTTCAAAAAAAGTGATACTTTTACAGATAAACGTGATACTTTTACCACAAAAAGTGATACTTTTTCCCGTCATACCGTGTGACAGCCGTGTGACGGTTACATACGAGTGTTTTGTCTTTTGATTAATTACCCCCCTTTATTAAATACGGGTTAACAGATGGCCCCATTTTAATATTTCAGAAGTTGAGCGAGGAACAATGGAATAGGATGAAAGGAAACAAGTACCCTTCTCGCAAAGGATACGTGGGTCTAGCCAAGGAAATTGTAAGTATCTTGTATAGGTATACCTCTGGTGTGTTTTTTCTCGCCTTCTCAATGTTTTATTATGAGATTTGCATTATTTCTTACATGCTAGCAACATCTGCTGACCGATGACAAGGAAGTGAATCGAGTCATCTTGTGGAAACATGCGCAGTTGAACAAGAAGAGTGAGCTTGAGGGCGAGCAATTAATGAAGACTGTCAAGGAGATTGTAAAGAAGTGAATCGAGTCATCTTGTGGAAACATGCTAGTTGGTTTCTATTACGTTTATTCACTTATTTTTTTGTTGACTAAAATATTTCTCGTATCTTATTTTATGTGTGTGAAGGATAAGTACATTGAGGCAAAAAAGCAAGGCAAACTACCGGCGGACGAGAAGATCCTTCCCAAGGTTCTTAAGATAGACGAACATGGCGTTCGGGTGAGGGGAGTCGGAGGATATGTAACCTCCGCTATGTACTCGAATGCCTTGTCTTCAGGGAGGTAACAAGCCGACCATGCCTTACTAAAAGAGCAAAAGCAAGAGTTGTCAGAAGCCAAAAGAAGGATTGCTGAGCAGGACGCACGTATTGAACAATTGGAGAAGGAGAATAAAAAGTTTAGAAAATAGGAGTCGTACATAGCGAAGCTGGAGGCCTTAGTGAGGAGAAATGGGGTACTATCGCCCCATCCTGATGAGAAGGTTAGTTGTTCAGTCAAACTTCACACTCCAGCTGGAGTAATTGGGAAGGAGAATGAACATGAAGAAAGCAACTGGATGACTTATTCATCCTTGAAGGTGTTGATACCTACCCAGAGGTATATTTTAACACGTAATATTTAGGTAGGATTGATGTTTCGTATATTATAATTTACTGAAGGTTCTCGAATTTAAACATTATTTCTTGATTTTCTTTTTGTAATAGGGGAAACTAGTAGGCATAGTGATAGAGAGCTCGCAAATTATCGTTGCACGAGCTATGCTTATCCATAAGGCTGGAGAAAATTTGCACGACCTTCCGTTTCCCAATGACTGCAAGCGTGACTCAATCGTCGAGACAGTTTACCATTTTACCCCCTCCCCCCTCCCAATCTCGATTTCGGACGAATGCGTGACTGTAGGTGATGCTGTCGGAACCCACATTGCCTGGCTGAAACACCTGTTTGTTATTCCAAAAAAAAAAAAAAGGGGGGTCAGTTTTAACCTGATGGTTTAGCTATAGATATCATAAAGTTTTATTGCATATACGTGAACTTTTTTAAACTTTGATCAGAGTCTAAAGAGGAAAAGAAAAATAACTGAGCAACACAAACTAGTGCAAGCAAAGAAAGCACAAGGCAGTGTGCCGAACCCACTATGTGTGCTCAACAGTTATGCGAGGCGAGCTTTGCAAGGGGCGGAAAATACTATCCCAGTACCTGTTGAGTTTTAATTGTTTGAAGAGGATCTCAAATTGTACATCCTGCTTGAAGACATCGAGAAGGTCCACTACTTGTTGCTAGTTACCTGCAACGTCATATTCGTCTACATGTGGTATGTATTTATTTAAAATCCCGCAGCTGATTATCATGCTTGAGAAGCTAATCTATTATATATTCCATGCTCTCTAAACTTTATATTTGAGAAAACAGCCACCTCTTAAAAAAGATGGCCGCTGCAAATCGCTCAGAGAGATTTTGATTTGTGAATCCACAATATCTGCTGCATTTCTCACCCAAATTATTGACCGAAGAAGAAAATACTGACAAAATGGAAAAGATGTTAGGTGCCGTAGCTGATAGGCTGATAGGGTCATCTGCAGATCAGTTGGTCCTAGTTCCATCCAACATAGGATAATGTTATAGAAAGTATATTTGGATTGTGTTTTCTCCCCTTTCAATAGCATTTCTCTTATATATGTTAACTGGTTAAATATGGTTTACGTTTAATAACCACTGGATTCTTAGTGTCATCGACCCATTCAAGGAGATTGTATACTATTTGGACTCGACTGCCCATCACATTTGTGATTCCGATTGGAAAATCGTGGTTACTACGTAAGACCATCTACTTGTATTATTTTAAACTCAGTAAGTAGTCAATCTGGTGCTTTCTTTAACATCATCTACATTCACAATGCCTTGAAAATGTTTAATGTGGAGAATGGTAGATGAGGTAAAATGACGCCTGCGTGGGAGATAGTGAAGGTGTGTATCTTTTTCATTTTAGTTATCTTGTATCACATCTCCATCTTATGTTGAAGTTTGTTGGTCGTGAGTCCAATATAGGCTGATGCACTATAGTGTGGGTTCTACGTGATGCAGTTCATGCGAGAGATCGTTGAAAGAATCGAAGCTGACTTCAACACGTTGATACGATCAGTGGTACTTTATTTTTTATTAAGTTAATTATCCATCATGTTTACGAATTTCTATATCATTAAACTAACATTACAATTACTGTTATTGCATTTTTTGCAAGAAGTTTAAGCAATGGGAGTACACACCAGAGCAGAAATCGACAAAGTGCGATCTGAATGTGCCGAATTCATTAAAGACTATATTTGACTTCTACAAGCATGACAGATAATGAGCATTGCAATCACAAGTTATACATAAAGTTTTGTACATTATTAGTAGAGTATTTTATGTTTCATTGTATAATTCATAATACGATTACGTTTGATTTTTTAGGGATTGAACACAATGTTATTTGAACAATTTGTTGTGTAGAATAATTTGTTTAACTGTCCGATTTCAGGATAAATAACTAAAATATTCTTGTTTGATTTCTGTGAAATTTGATGAACTTACTTATTCTGAATATTATGTTCTTTGTTGATTTAATTAACTGCAGGTGATGAGAAATAGGATGTGCGGCATGGCGGCTGGAAGATTTAGGAGTTGGTAATGGTAAGAGTGTGGGTTGAGTTAACGAAAAATCATATTTGTGAATGTGGGGGTAATTTGGGTTGTTTGGATTGCTGTTGAATTGTTTTTGAATGGTTGAGAAGTTGTTGGTTTGAATGGGTTGAATTTGAATGGTCGGTAAGATGTTGATTTTGAATTATTTTTTAATAGCTAGAGTCCGAAATTGTTGGTCTCATGTGCCAATTGTGAATTTGGATATTGTGGTATAAATATTTTATTTCAATAAAATGTTTTGTTTTGGTGATATGTATTGGTATAGTTTAGTTTTGGATGTAGTTTTATTCTTCAAGTTTGGATTATGGATTGTTTGATGTGGTGTTCAGTTTATTGGCTTGATTAGAGCACTATGGGGATTCTTTGAAAATCTGCTACATTAATATGAACAGCATATCAAACTGGTCTTGAAAGACAATAGATATTAAATTACAAAGACAACTTATAACAAATGACAAAGACCACAGATAAAAATGATAAAGACAACAAATGAATAGTAAAAGTCAAACATTTACCTTGTTTTAAACAGCATAGACCTCGGTTATGAAGTATATAAAATTGGTGACTTTATATACCAAGACTTCGATTTTATTTAGTGGTAAGAATCAAAGTGTATTAAGACATAAACTTTGGTTTTCTTCAAATAGACCTTGGTTTCCTATAAAAAATTGCATGGAAGAGCTCGAGCAGAAATTGTGGTAAAATCGAAGTCTATATTTAAATAGACCTCGATTTTTTCAAATAAGATCTCGTCTTTTTTCTTGTGGTCAACAGTCTAGCAGACCGTTTCAGAAAGTCAAATGTTCGAACCGTGGTCTATGATCGAATACTATGGTTTATCACCGTTGAGAAAACCGTAGTGTAGTCTAGAATAGATTTCGGTTTACTTTGCTTAGACCACAGTTTTCGGGTGTGGTAAATCAGTTGGTCAAACATCGAAAATAGTCAACGGTTTAAATCCGAAGTCTATTATGAAAAAGACCTCGATTTTTAATAGTGGTTGGAACCGAGGTTTATGCCAGCATAGACCTCGATTTTTAACAGTGGTGGGAACCGAGGTTTATGCCTGCATAGACCTTAATTTTTAACCAAGGTCTATCGCCGGGAATAGACTATATATTGAGCTGAAAAGAGCTCTTGAATATTGAAGAAGAAGAAGAAGAAGAAGAAGAAGAAGAAGAAGAAGAAGAAGAAGAAGAAGAAGAAGAAGAAGAAGAAGAAGAAGAAGAAGAAGAAGAAGAAGAAGAAGGATTTATTTCTGATATATTCAGGATTACAATGCAGCTGGGTTGGAAATGAGCTTGGAAAAGTTAAGTTGTATTAACTTCCTTTAGACTATTTATAGACTAATTCAGAAGTAACTGGCACTAACAGCCTATAACTATCCCTAACAAACTTATACATAATGTGGGAGATATATTTTGTATATCTCAAGAACCCCCCCCCCCCCCCCTCAAAATGGGAGTGGATGTTGAGTAACCCCATTTTGGATTTGACAAGGATATGAGGAGGACCCCAACGGTTTGGTCATGATGTCTACTATGTTTTCTGCTGTTGGAATCTGTATAACCTTTAATAGACCTTCTTTGATCTTTTCCCTTGTCTAATGGAAATCAATTTGGATGTGTTTTGTCTTCTCATGCAGCACGGGGTTGTGAGCAATGGAAAATGCAGCTTTGATATCAGTGTAAACTAGTGCAGGCTGTGGTTGTGGAATGTGCAAATCATCCAAAATGTATCTGATCCATTGAAGCTCACAGACAGTGGAAGCCATTGCTCTGTACTCAGCTTCAGCTGAAGACTTGCTAATTGTGCTCTGCTTCTTGGATTTCCAGGAAATGAGGGCATCTCCAAGGTAGATTGTGTAACCTGTGATGCTTCTCCTTGTTTGAGGGCATCTAGCCCAGTCACTATCAGTAAATCCCTGCAGCTTAAAATTATTGTTAGATGGGTAAAATAAACCTAGGCCAGGTGTTGACTTTAGGAACCTTAGTAGTCTGTGAACTGCAGCTAGGTGAAGAGCAGTGGGTTGGCACATATATTAAGTAAGTGTTTGAACAGAGTAAGAGATATCAGGCCTAGTAATTGTTAGATATAAAAGCTTACCAACCAGCCTTCTATAAGTAGAAGGATCAGCTAAAGGAGGGCTGTCTTGATGGTTAAAAGCCTGTTTTTCATCCATAAGGGTTGTACAGGGCCTGCTTCCTAAGTATCCAGCAGAGTTTAGTAAATCAAGAACATATTTTCTTTGACAGAGGTGAAGTCCATCACTGCTCCTAGCTACCTCTATCCCTAAAATATATTTCAAAGTTCCCAAATCCTTTATAGTAAACTGTTCATGTAAGAAATTCTTAACATTTTGAATTTCTGTCATATCATTACCTATTAATATCATATCATCAACATAAAATAAAACAGTAGTAAAGGAGGTGTTATTTTTCTTTGTGAACAAGGAGGAGTCTGCAGCTGATTGTGTGTAGCCAATACTCAGAAGGGATTCACTCAGTTTATGGAACCACTGCCTAGAGGCTTGTTTAAGGCCATATAGGCTTTTGTTAAGTTTGCATACTCTAGTGTCATTTGGGGGGCAATAACCAGCGGGAAGGAGCATATAAACCTCTTCTACAAGACCACCATGTAAAAACGCATTGTTAACATCACATTGATGTATAAACCAATTGTGTGCTACAACAATGGATAACAAAATTTTGACAGATGTAATTTTTGCCACAGGAGAAAAGGTATCAAAATAATCAATTCCCTCTTGTTGTGTGTAGCCTTTGGCTACAAGCCTAGCCTTATACCTCTCAATAGAACCATCAGACTTGTATTTTATTTTGTATACCCATTTACAGCCAATGTAGTGCTTTCCTGTTTGTAATGGGACTAAGGACCAAGTTTTAGTTCTTTCCAGAGCTGCTATTTCAGTAGCCATAGCCTTTTTCCAATTATCATCAGTGTTAGCCTGCTTAAACGTTTTAGGCTCCTGAAGTTGAGTAATAGATGCTGTAAAATGTTTATGTGTTTCAGAAAGCCTAGAAGTGGATAAGTAATTTGAAATTGGATACCTAGCAGAGTTATTAACACACAAGTTAACAGAAACAATGTTTGTAGCAGTCTCAGTGTTAATAATGTTGCTAGAATTATGATTTAAAGAAGGAGGTAAGCTAGTTTTGTAAACATCTAAGTAAGCTGGTGTATGTCGATTTCTAGAAGACCTTCTAACATCATGTTCAGCAGGACCATGTCTCTTATCAGCAGGATTAAGATTATTGACAGCAAGATCTGGAATAGACTCATTCTGGTTCAAAGTATACTCATCAATTTCTTCTAAAAAATCATGATGTAATATCTCATTTGCAGCAGCAGATCTTTTTTTTCAACATTAATCAAAGGATTGGTGATGATAGCATTTGAAATATCCTCATGTAAATTATTATGAGTCTCATGTACACAATCTGAATGAAAAAAGCTGATCAATGTGTACCTGATCTGTTTTTCCAGAAAATGGATAAACATGTTCATGAAATCTGACATCCCTTGATAAAAACACTTTCCCAGTTACCATGTCAAGAACTTCGTAACCTTTTGTGCCAAAAGGTTAGCCAATGAAGACACACTTGATTGCCCTAGGCTGAAACTTGTGTCTTTGTGAACTTAAAGTGTTAGCAAAACATAAACAGCCAAAACACTTTAAATGAGATAAATTTGGTTCCTTTCCATAAAGAATTTCAAAAGGAGTTTTAAAGTTTAAAGCAGCAGTGGGTGTTCTGTTTATTAAATGGGCAGCAGTCATAACACATTCAGTCCAATATTTCAAAGGAATGCAAGATTGGAATAGAAGAGCCCTAGCCACTTGTAAGAGGTGTTGGTGTTTTCTTTCTACCAAACCATTTTGTTGTGGTGTTTCCACACATGAAGTTTGATGCAAAATACCAAACTTATGGTAAAAATCAAATAGGATAAACTCAGTGCCATTATCACTTCTGATACATTTAATTTTGGTATTAAACTGTGTAAAAACCATATTATAAAAGTTTTCTAGAGAATATCTAACATCAAATTTGTTTTTAAGTAAATATATCCAAGTGCATCTACTATGAGCATCCACAATTGTGAGAAAATATTTATGTTATGCATAAGACTCAATGGAAAAGGGCCCCCACACATCACAATGCATTAAGTCAAACAAGGAATTGGAAAAAGTTTCACTTGTAGGAAAAGATAGCCTTTTCTGTTTTGCTAAAGGACAAATATCACAAATTTCATTCATGAGAGTATGGTTTACAGTAATATATTTCCAATGGTGTAAATTCTTAGAGGAAATATGGCCTAACCTAATATGCCATAAACTAAAACTATCAAGTTTTTCTGCTGTTTTTACAAGATTCAAACTAGAAGTAACAAGCTATCCACTAGGATTCTTAAGAGAAGCAGTAGTTTACAAGTATAAACCATTCTTCTGTTCAGCAAAACCAATCGGTTTCTGGGAGTTGTTGGCCTGTAAAACACAATGGGAAGACAGAAAACACACACTACAAGCTGAATGTCTTGTTAAATGAGAGATAGACAGTAAGTTAAATGAAAACTCAGGCACATATAAGATATTATAAAGTGTGAGCTGATCATTTAAAGCAATATTACCAATGTATGTAGCAGTTACCAAATTGTTGTTTGGGAGGTTAATTTTTATATTAGAAGGTGTGCGAGGTGATGTGAACAATTTTAAATCACAGCACATGTAATATGTTGCACCAGCATCTAGAATCCATGTATCACTTTTAGATGCTGAAGCAAAAGAGTAGTGCATACATGTCCCTTCAGTTTGAACAAAAGCTCCTGCTGCAGAATGATCTGTGCTCTTCTTTAGCTTTGCAAAGCTAAAAAACTGTTCAAAAAGTACTTGAGAAAATAAAGGATTAGTAGCAACAGGATCTTCTTGGCCAGAAATAGTAACAGGTTCCTTTGGGGAGAGTTAACTAACACATTAACAGAAGATTCAGCCTTATTTTTCTATAATTTGGATCCCTTCCAACCAGGTGGAAATCCTATAATCTGAAAACATCTCTCAATGGTGTGATTAGGCATCCCACAATGAGAACATGACATAGGTTTCTTTCTATCTTTAAAATTCCTATTTCCATTTCTAGCAAGCATAGCAACAGTGTCAGTGGAAGTAGCAATAGGTACATTTAAAGCTCTTTGACTTTCTTCCTGAAGAAGAAGCGAATACACCTTAGCAAGAGTTGGCAAAGGTGTTTGTAACAACAAATGACTCCTAATGGCAGCATATGACTCATCAAGTCCTATCAAGAATTTCATAGCTACATCTCTTTCTTGGGACTGAGCTACTAACTGATTCAAATTGCAAGAACACAAAGCCATAGCCCCATAAGAACACTTCAAGATTGGGCGAAAACTAAGATATTCATCCCATATACTTTTAAAATGATTATAATAAGTAACCAAGGAATTAGAACCCTTAGAAATGGCACTCAAAGATTTCTCTAAATGATACACCCTAGTACCATCAGATTGAGCATACCTCTGATGTAATTTAGACCATACCTCCCTGGCTGATGTAAAGAATTCCAAGGTTTGCTTGATATCTGGACTAATGGAGTTCAACAACCAATTTAGAACCAAATCATTAGCTCGTACCCATGCCCCATAAATGGCTTTATCACCATCCGATGCCGGCGGGACCAAAGAACCATCTACCAAAGGAATCTTGTTTTTTACGCTGAGAGCACGGCGTACAGCATGGCTCCACGAAACAAAATTCGAACCATTGAGAGGCCCAAGAACGATGGCAATAGCCAGATTATCGTGAGGATGAAGAGCAAGGGGAGAAAAGGGATTGGTAATAGGGTTCAAAGATTCAGAAACTGGAGCTTCGCCAGACATGATAAGAACAGGAAGAAAAAAATCCCCAAATTGAAAGAGATGGACCAACAAATTCTCACAAATCGATCTAATCTTCTCAAAAGAACGATCGAGAACCAAAATAATTGACCAAAACTGATCAATTCCGAAAATAAAACGATGCAGCGGAAGACGCCAAGTACAGATCGAAAAGAGGCATAACTTGAATCCCTAGATTCAAAAAACTGATACCATATTGAGCTGAAAAGAGCTCTTGAATATTGAAGAAGAAGTAGAAGGAGTTATTTCTGATATGTTCAGGATTACAATGCAGCTGGGTTGAAAATAAGCTTGGAAAAGTTAAGTTGTATTAACTTCCCTTCAGACTATTTACAGAGTAATTAAGAAGTAACCGACCCTAACAGCGTATAAATAATCCTAACAAACTTATACATAACGTCGGAGATATATATTTTTTGTATATCTCAAGACTATACCACCTCTAACCGCGGTTTTTTCTTCATAGACCTCGGTTTTATTAGCGAATTTATTGTAGTGTCTGGATGTATTTATTTCGTTCTATTTCCTGATTCAAGCATGAATATTTTAACCGAGGTCTATTAGCAAACTTGTTATAGTGTCTGGTTGTATTTATTTCAACCTATTTTTCGGTGCATTGATGTAAGCATGTATAAAGTATAACAAAATTTGATGTTTATTAGGGTTCTAACACTACATACGTTGAGATAGAAATTTATGTGTCAGCTAAGGAAAATGCATCATTTTCGCTCTTAATATCTTCGAATTGCTTAGAACTTGTGTAAATATATGAGCCTTGAAGACAAAGTATTTAACGACAAAGTGAGGGAAAAAAGAGGAACAAAATAATAGTGCATGATCTGGAATGTCCGAGTTATTACAAATGAATTGAGCAGCACAGAAAATTTATTTCGTTGCCGCCCAATCAAAAAAGTTATGGACCACAAATAGTAAAAGCCCTTTCCATATCTTCATATATACAACAAATATCGTATAACTAATTAATTTTTCATTTTCCATTTCTTCTTCTCTTTCTATTACTAGATAATTTTACTTTTCTCGCCAATATTAATTTTCTGCCAACGTTCCTTAAATACTCACTTTTGTTGTCTCTCTGCATTATATAATGAAAAAATCATTTTATTTTTTTGTATATTCTTTTAGCATTTTTTTAATGACTTAATACGAATTTTTATGTCTGAACTCTCTCTTCTTTTTTTTTTTTTTTTTCAATTGTTTTTTTAATTTCCGGAGACGTGTCGCTGTCTTATGACGAATTTGGGACCTCATTTCAATTTACTATAAGTTTTTTCATTTCTAATTTATAAAAGACAAGGCTAAACTTAAATAAAAGTAGTATGACTTCAGGTCTTACCAACTATTTGAATATTTTGTTAGTACCTAATATAAGCTTCAAATTTAGACACAATAAAATACTCTCTCCATTTACAAATAAGTGTCATTTTAGATTTTTAGAGGTTATAAAATGGACAACAATACCCCTTCATTTTTCTCTCCATTACTTTATTTATTACCATAAATTTCACCTCCTTTCCTCCAATACCTTATTTATATAATATTATAATATTTGTATGGAAATTCCTTAGATTTAGTTAAGGACAATATTGAAAAATAAAATGCAAAAGAGGCTAGAATAACATTCTTTTGTGAAAAAAAAGTTTTACCTAAAATGACATTTATTTATGAATGGAGGGAGTATGAAATAACATTTTCATCAAAGAAAAAGGGATTTGTGGACTCTCCGAAAACACATACTCCATCTTTTAAAGATAGTCCTCTCAAAGTTCATATAGATTAATAAATTAATTAAGAAAAGGTAAAAGTTTGCGCTATACCATTATTTATTACGATGAGTTAAAAATGTCAATATCAATAAATCATTAGTATATATTGAAACAAAAACCGTTTAATACACTTTAATAGGGAAAGTGAAGTATTATCTTTTTCAGACATTAAAAATAGAAAAGAAAAAGATTATTTTTGTGCGTATAAAGCATTAATCACTTATTTAATTAAGAAGGGGATATTACAGTAGATTTATGATGGTTATTTCAATTTTGTAGAGATAACTATCTTTTTCCCGTTGATCAACACGATGTATATTTGAATATTGTGCTACACCCTGGATAAAAATCCTAGAAAATACCCTGTGTTTTCCCATTTATTTGCATTTACTCAATTTCCACAATTCAAACCCCATTTATTTTCTACGTTATATAATGCTGAAAATTGGGTCATATCTTTAGTGTTAAATGAAATAGGGTAGCTCTATAAATATCTTTATAGTGGAAATCGTGAGTAGAAACTTGAAAGTGAACTAACAACTCAACACTTGTAAGATTGGAGATGAACATCACTATGAAATGTCTCACATTTTCTTCAACCCGAACTAACAAAGATACCACGTCCTCCTTTTTCTAGAAATACCTACAAATTTGGAACGTTGTAACAAAACACTCTAGTACTGAATCCAATCCTTCTCTCAAATATAGACTAATTCCATTTTTTATATGAGTGAGTCTTGCGTGCATAGAGTGCACAAAAATCCTAAAATCATAAAAACTCTTAAAAAGCTCAAGTGCACAATAAAGCTTATTGTACACCCGGTGTGCCCAAGTTTTTGCCTTGTTACATAGATTAAGAAAACATCTTTACCGTACTTGAAAAAACAAATTAAACACATAAATTTTTTTATTACCTTTATTTACTTAGAAGTACTCCGAATTAATGATTAGTCACAACATAATGTAAGAAAAAAAGAAATTATCATTCTAAAACGAGACAGACAAATATATTAAACTATCTTTATAGGACGGAAAAATATTAGATACAAGCCTAATGAAGCTAGAGAAGCTTAACTACCCCAACATAAACACATATCTTCCTAATAATTTGAAGGTATGCATGTTATTAGTAGGTAGTGGAGCATTAATATTTGAGTGGTGGAAGGGTGTTTCTCATTTAATCTGCTACCCTTTAAATGCAACTAAAGATTAAATTGAGCAGCAGTGGGTAGCAGTCATCCAGTCTGGAACCTAGAAGAAGGATTTCGACCATGCTGCCTCTAGGCTAACCCCCAAAATAACTGAATCATATATATCATGGCCCAAACTTTCTTAATTTTTCTACCAAATCTGTTATCAACTGATTTGCAATTATGTAGGGGCACTTAATATGTACTGTTATCTAATAAATATTGTGTCATACTTTTATATTTGCTATCTCTATAATATGAACACCTAAGTTCACAGATCTCTCTTTTAGAAAGTTGCAATTTGATACTTTTAGTATTTTACTTGTCCGATGTACGATTTGTAATATTTATGATGATATAATAATAAATCATTATCACTGTAGTATAATTATATATTATCTTACGTCAAAACACTGTTAAGTGTTTTAATAATTATTGCTAACTAATAACATAATAAAATTAATAATAGTTGCATGATCAATCATATTTATTTCTGTAAAAGTATGGGTGACAAATCATCCAACCGGATAGTGTTATCATGATATCTATTGTACAAATACAAGAAAAAGAATCATTTTAACTTTATTTAAAATTTGTGTTATCAAATTAAATTATAGGATGATGTTTATCGTATATTTTGTCTTCGTATCGGATGTAAAATCATGTTCCTACTGTGTTATGTCAGAAATTGTCATCCAAACTTAAGAATGTAATTGTACTCTTGTAGAGTACTTGAATTATTGGATTATACTTGTCGTGTCATGTTGTCTATGTATTAAGATGTAAAAATTAAGTTGTGATGAAAAAATTATGGTCTCTGGAAATTTGAGTAAAATAGGAAAAAGGGAGTAGAAAACCAAAATTTAAGAACTTGTGAAGTAATTTGGAAAGTTTAAACTAATTTAAATTCATAGTAGAGTTTCCAACAAATATTGTGAACTCAATTTGCTCAAAGATTGTGAAGCCCAGCCCCATTTTGGACCCAATGGGCCCGGTCCTACCACTAGAGGAGATTTGTGGTATTGTAATAATAACCCAAGAGGAAGTGAGTAGAAACCCCCCCCAAAAAAAAAGAAAAAGAAAAATAGATATGAAGACAGCATAAATAATGGGAGGAGATGTGGTGTGGTGGGAATGATGTTGGCGGGGCAGCTGTAGCAGAAGATGCTTTTGTCCAAGTGTCCAATGTGTAGGGCATTTTGGCCCAATTAATAATACAAAATAGAAAATGACCCAAAAAGGGAACACATCAATATGTCCAGTTCAAATCCGAATCCAATATTCCTTTTAGCAGACCACCAATTCATATTTATATTAAATTAAACACCCGTATCCGAATCAAATCAATCTAAATCCCCTTATATATATATAATTCAATCCTCAACTACAATGGATCTGTCATCCAAGATTTCCTTTACTCACCATATCTCCACAAAGTCAATCCTCACACTTTCTTTTTAAGACACTCCATCTCATTTTCAGTCTTAAATACTGGATCAAAATGAGGTACTATTAATAAGAGTAAGGTACGATTGAAAGATCATAATTGAGATAGAATCACCAAACGTCTTTCTTAACACTATTGTAGTCAATAATAATTAATTGTCATGATCCTTCTCTTTAAATTTGTATTTAACATTCTTTCTACGACTTTGCAACATTGGTTGGAACAAAACTGTCAATAGATTTAAATAGTAATAAAAGAAATGGAAAAGTCAATTGCCTCTCCATTGCCCAAAGATCAAACAGAGGTAATTTGGCTCGTCCAAAACAAAGACGAAATAACCGTATTCTTTACGCGTATTCAGGAGAGTCGGGGCATGTAGGCGAGCTAGGACTCGAGGGCAAAGATGTAAATGACCTAGGTGAAGATGGGGATGAAATAGACGGTGGTGATGGACTTGATGAGCAGTGGTCTGGAGACGAAATTTCAGAAGTCTCTTGTAGTTTTCTCTTGTTATTAGTATTGTCTTGTTTATGCATCCGGCCTTCCCCAAACATGCAGCTCTTCAACCGTTTGACGTCCGATAATTTAACCGGCTTTACGATGAAATCTTCAGCACCTTCTTCCAAGCATCTAGTATCACAAAACCACTCATCAGAAAAATAATACTTAGATATAACAATGTATATAGTTTATTATTTATTCCTTGTATGAAAAATGGGCTTTTGATGATTTCTACTTTAGTTTCAATTATAGAAATATTCTGGCTTTTGGATTCAAAAATGGAATGGGGGGACCATAAATTAAACAAGCAAAGCCAAATTTATGGTTTATGGTTGCTTCAACTACTTTTTGCAATTGAAGGATCCAATGCTGTTCTTTTCTACTGGAAACATTGGGAAAATTTTAAATTAGGTTAGCTTCTTCCATTGTGCTTAGATAAATGGTTTGGTTGTTGATTCGTTGATTCTAGTCTCTTTGTGCGTGAACTATGATCAACTTCTCTAAATTATCATTATCTTTCCGTACTATGTTAATTTAACACTAAAAAATACTGCACATAAATAGAGACTCTATTTTTCTCAATTCATTAAGGCTATGTTTGGTTGGGCTGGGGTGGCTGGGATGGGGGAAGTGGCTGGAGTTAATGGCTGGAGATGTTAGAGAGTGATGTTTGGTTGGGTGGCTAGGGTTATGGTTGGAGTGTGAAATTTAATTATTAATTGTAAAATGTGATTTGATATGGGTAAGAGGTAGTTATTAATGATTGGGAGAATAATTAAAGTAATTTTTTGATTTGTGATTGATGTCCCCCCACCAAACCCTAATATCGTGGCCTGGCCAAACCAGCTCAAACAAACATGAGATGGGGTTGGCCCAAGGCCAACCCCAACCAAACATGCCCTAACTTATCATGTTTTTTGAGAGGATAAACAGCATTTGTATACGTACGGAGTTTTTCTTCGCTGTTACTCTTAAAGTAGTGATTAAAATAAATTTGTAAAATTGGCTACTGTTTGAGAATAAACAAAATTTGACCATAATTTAAGAACTACAGTTTTTTTCCTCGTGATTCGTAAGCACACAATCTTGTACTTAAAAATTATAAAATTCTAAAGAAAGAACTACAGTTTTTGATATATAATCACTTCCCTATCTCTTAATTTACTAATATCAATATTTAGAAACAACATACTTGCTAATTGTGACTTTTAACTACTAAATAATTGATTATGTAGAGTAACTTTTTGCATACCTTCCATTTTACTTTTACGAAGCCAAAAAAAGTCAGAAAACCGATTAAATTATGCAATAGCAAATATTGATTCAGTACTTTAGTAAGAGAAAAGAAGACAGACGAGAAATGTGTATTCAAGAAGTGCAAAAGATATGAAGAAAGATGAAATTACCTGTCAATTCTGGCCAAAATGTTTTCAGATGACATGATCACAACCGGGATTTCTCGAAAAGTTGATGAATTCTGTTGAGACATCGCATATTAGGACAAGTTTAGCTTAAATTAAACCATTGTCTCTCTCTCTCTCACAATTATGTAGAATTGGAGGGAGCAAAATTAGACAATTAACCTTGATCTTTTTCAGCAAATCATAGCCTGTCATTCCAGGCATGCAATAATCTGTTATTATCAGATCTACCTTCAACTCCTGAAACAAATGCCAAACTAACAAAATTTTAAAATACAAATAAAAACTGAAAATGAAACAAAATAAACACACAGAAAAGCCATTGAATTTCAAATATTTTTCTATAATACTTACATCAATAGCAACAGAGGTTTTATCCTCATCCAATCCTAAAAACTGCAAAGCTCTCATCCCACTATCCACTGCTGTCACTGCAACACACCCAAATTGTCAATACTTTTGGTATAACTGGCTTAGACCATGCATGATTAGTTTCGGACGAATCAAGAAAAGTATAGACGGTTAATAGACGGTTAACAGATTTAACTCAGGGAGAATGCTGCAAGAAAATTGAAATAATTACCTTTGCAAGAAGTGATTTTGAGCAATCTCTCAATAACAGTCCTGTCAACAAGACTATCATCAACAGCTAAAACATGAACGTCATCACCCTTATCCACTCTTCTGAATCTTGAAAAAACTCCATTTTTTGCCATTTTCAACAGAAGAAGAAAAGCCCAGGAGAATCTTGAGCTGAACAGCTCACACACACATCACACAATGGGGGGAGAGGAGAGAGAGAGAGAAACAGAAATGGTGATGTGTGAGAAAATGAAGATATAATGGTCAATCTGTCTGTATCAAAATATATATCGTATGATCCCACACGCCTAGCCTTTTTCTTCCCACTTATATATGTAGAGTCTTCAAAATCATATCTTGTAAAATCTTCTTTTTTTTATATATATATAAAAAGCATATGGCTGAGATTCTGAAATCCACTTTGGTGGTGCTCTGATTTTTCATGTCCACGAGAGATTTTCATGTTTACCGAGAGCTCGGTAAAAAAAGGGTGTTTGACTGTCGGGTAAGAAAATTAACGGACGGCGTTGACGAATCAAACAAAAGCGAAGGTGGCCGGTAATAAATAGTTGCACTAAAAAAAGTTGGACATCTTAAATGCTAAATCATAAAACTGAATTTGCTCCCTCCAGTCCTCCCCAATATTTAGGTGGCTTTGGATTCAAATTCCAACATTCATTTCAAATTATTAATAATAATAACAATAATTACTCATCCATCCATTATTCAATTTTAATTTTGCTCTTAATTAATGTGTCCAGATATTTTTTACATTACTAAATAATGAATGAAATGCGGGGTTATAAAAGTAAAATAAGGTTAAATTTAAGTTTTTTAATCCTGTGTAAAAATAATTATAAATTTATCTTTATGGAACAAAGAAAGCAAATTATTCCTACAAAATAGTAATAATTTAATGATAGATTTTTTGAACGTTTAGTTGAGTTATTTGGGTACAAACAGTTTTCTTCTTATATTTATTTAAAATTTAATCATACATTATATATATCATTCTCATCCTTTATTTATGAATTAAATTAGTAACCTTTATAATTTTGAGTTCATTAACCCGTAAATAAAACATGAAGCAAAAGAACCTCAAATCTCTAATAGCAACGGTAAATTAAATTCCTTTTAATTCGAAATATATAAAAACTAAAGTTTTAATCAAAAGTGCAATAGTTCTAAATTAGAAAGAATAACACCCCCTCCCCCCTCCCCCCACCCCCCCACACACACACATATACTCTTAGGGTATGTTTACTTAAGGCTGGAGAGTGATGGGCCAAATCTGGCTGAAGGAGTTTATGAGTGTGCTTTATCGAGATTTGAGCCCTCAAATCTATTGAGCCAAACCTTAAGTAAACGTAGCCTTAGATAGCAGTTACTTATAATGCCATCAATTATATGATTAATTAATAGATAAAAGTTGAAAATAAAAAACATAAAAAGTACTAACTCCGTTCCGCTCTAATTTGTCTTTTTTTTTCGGTTTGTCTCTATCTAATTTGAGAGTCCATAAATGTCAAATTTATCTCACAATCACCACCCTCAAAATTTTCACTCTCAATCTCTACCTTTGAAAAGTCAAAGATTTCACAAAATCTGTTTTTTCATAACCTCTGTATTCGATCAAAGTAGGTAAATTAGGCCGGGACGGGGGAGTATGATTTCCAGCTAACTTTTCACAGTTGACCGGACACGAATATAAGAAAAAACAGATTTTGCTTTTTCTTTGACTTTTTTAAAGGTGAAGATTGAGTGTGAAAATTTTGAGGATAGAAAAAGTGAGAGAAATTTCCTTTTTAAGGGTTTAAAAAGTTAAGTAGGTCGGATCAAAATGAAAATATCTGTTTTTTTTCGTACAGAGGATCGTAATTTGTAAAAGAATAAAAAGAAAAAACAAGAAAGAGAATATGGGCAGACAGAGAAAATAGAGGAGGATCAAGGAAATCTTTTGATGGTCCCACTAACATACTCCCTTTATTTTAGGTTGGACGTTTCTTCTCAACTCAATATCTCGTGATATATTTAATTCATCTGCGACCGATATCCACATCTTCATCACCTATTTTATATTTCTTCCATTAATAAATAAATGTTATTTTAAATTTTTAAATAAAATTTAAACAATTATAAGATGGGACAACTACACTCTTTCATTTTCCTCTCTATCATTTTTTTATTACCATAAATTTCTCCACACCTTCTTACTTAATATTATAAAAATTTGTATGAAAATTTTCTTCGATTTAACTAAGGATAATATTAGAACAAAAAAAAAAAAAATACTAAAATGACACATTTTATATGAAAAAATATTTTTTATAAAATAATACTTATTTGTGAACGAATGAAATACAACTCATTTTATTTCCTCCATGTTTTTCCCATGAGATCACCTGTTACATTTTGGTGTTACATCTTATGTTTCACTCATTCACTAACCGACACGTGCTTGGTATGATGTCACAAATTAATATGTGTCACCTAGTGAATTAAGTGTAATAAAGAATGAGAAACATCTAATGTAACAGGGAATCCGAATTGCATGTTTTTTGCCTCAGTTGTGTTTCCTTAAAATTTCTTGATGTGATTCTTGATTGACTAGTGTTACTACTATCTCCTCTCTTTTTAGTTGATGAAAAGAAAAGAAAATTGAGAAGATGAAATGAATAAATAGACGCTCAATTTGAGTTCCCTCAACTTAAACTCCCAAACTTTCTCTAGTCTTTCCGTTTAAATAGATTAGTATATATCTTTCCAAGTTTATAAGGGTTGTATTGAAAGAAAGTGAAAAAGATAAATATTTATAGATATTTTATAACATCTAAAATTATAACTAAAAAGATGGAGGTAATATATATACAACTTTAATTTTGCAAAATTGGTCTAAGTATTGAGAAGGTGATTGGCTTAATTTATTTAAAAGATTAAGGTTCTATATTTTATGAGGTGTTTTTATAATTTACTAGTATCATTCCCGTGCGATGCATGGAAGTCTCCTAATAGAGTAATATTTTAATTAAAAAATATTATATAATTAAAAATGTGAACATTTTACACTGGATTAAATAAATATTTCAAAATTTATATATAGAGTAAAATTATAAATAGCGTAAATATTCATTCTTTCATGCAATTTTTGAATTGAATATATACTTATTATTTAAAAACAAATTATTGTTACGGAATAAAATTAAAATAAATATTAGATATAACAAAGAACAATCCATATTTTAATATTGATTTATTTTTAAAATTCAAACATACATTTAGTCAGTCCTTATTATTCTTAACATATGCAAATAACCACATTATAGCTCAATTAATTACATATGTGAAAGCAAACACAAAGATAATCACATACAACATGTAAAAAACTAAGATAAGATAATAAATAAATAAGATAATAAATAAATTAATCGAATAATTTATAAGAAAATATATTTTTCTATTTAAATAATTCCATTTTTTTTTACTATTAGAAATAGTCAATTGATTATTTTTTCAAAATTTAATCCAAAATATGGATAGCCTAATCCACAATAAAAAAAAAATTAAAATTGAATTCAACTAAAAGAAGGTTAAAATATGATTAATTTGATATATTATATGTAAAAATAAGTTAGAAACAAAAAACTTGTTAAAAAAATTGAAGAGTGTTGTTTATAAGGAAACAAACTAATAGAAAATTGATACTACACCAACTTATCTCTAGGGACACATAAATGAATAAAGTTAAGTCCTCGAAAATGTCCAATTTACAATTAGAAGGAAAAGTATTTTTTTTTTCTTTTACATATTTGGCTCCATTTTATTTTACTATGCGCACACACACATATACCTATTTGTATATTATTAGATATAGATTAATTTATAGAAAAGAATAAAGATAAAAGTAAATGTAATAAATTACTTGATTAAATTTTTCAAAAAATTGAAATTGTTAAATAATTATTTAGAAAAAATATTAAAAAAATTCTTATTTGCCGTCTAAACATGTTACCAATAAATATTTAGAAAAATTAATCAAACCAAATAATCAACCAATAAATACTTGTATTTTATTTAATATAGTATCAATTTTTTATATATGTGATATGGATGTCAGATTAAAGATCACAAAAAAATAATTAATTTGATATATTATACCTAAAAAATGGTTAAGATACAAAAAGAAAATTGTATATAAAATTTTAGAAAAATGTTTTTTTAGAAAAGAAAAGGGAAGAAAGAACAAACATATCAAAACTTGTCACTTATACAAATAATCATAAGTAGCATAGAACACTTTGGTTGGAAAATGCAATTTACAGTTTTAACCGTCTTATATATTTATATATATCTAGGTTTTTAAATATATGTAAATAGTTTTTTAAGTCAAACTATAAACATTTAATTATTTATTTTTAAAATTAGATTCTCATTTACAACTTTTAATATTTTGCTTGGTGATTTCAGATATACTCATCTTATTTTTAAACAATTTCTAGTATTAACAAAATAAAATCCAAAAGTTACTCAATAATTCCAATGTCAATTTAAAGTATGTGAGTTCTTCAAAGTATTTCAATGTTTTCATATTTATTTGGTTTTTTTATTTATTATTCAAACAAATTCTGTATTTTAATTACAATATTATATTTTTTTAAAGATAAAAATTGATTAATGCGAATAAAATTGCTTAGGTTGCAAAGAATAAAAAATGACATAGTTGAAAAAATTGGCATGCGAGAAAATATTTTTAGGTTGCAAAGTGCAAATAATATATAGTTGAGGTTTGTTCACGTAAAAAAAAAGATTGAAAAATGTAGGAAATGTCATAATTTATGTTTCAATGGTAAACTTACTTAATAAATTTTTTTAATAAAATATGCATTATATAAAAATATGAATAAGTATAAAATAATAATTTATAATATTTTAAATATACTTATGTTCAAAGCTCCCGTACCTCCATGACGAATCAAACAAAACATTGGTGTGTATATATATATATATATATATATATGAGCAGATGTAATAATTTAATAAATTATTTATAAAATCAAATATAAATGTTTTGCATTTAATTTAATAAAGTAGTCTTTTCATCATTTAATCAATTATTTTCTCCCGGGTATAACTTAAATAAACAAAATATTTGAAAATTCATGTTAAATTAAATAGATTGATTTGTTGTACTTTACGGGAAAAAAAAAAACTCAACTACTATTTTTTATAAGAAAATTGTTTTATTAATGTTAATTTCAATCCTTTTTTTGAAACGAATGTTTAATTCCAATCTAGACTCAGTACTATAGGTCAATTTGAAATTAAAAAAAAAAAAACCCAAATAATAAGTAAATAAATATTTTATTGTTTCAAATCAAATATCTTATTATAATATATGTGATATGGATGTCAAATTGAAGATCGTGAAAAGATGAATAATTTGATATATCATACATAAAAAATAAATTAGATATAAAATAGTTATTTACATTTAAAAAAATTAAAAGAAAATTATGAACCTACCAAAATTGACATAAACTTACTTAATTGATATATAAAATTTAGGCGGGAAAAGTTAATTGACATAAAAGCCCTTCATTTTACTTTTATATATATATAGATATAGATATCATGTCTAATCTGATTAAAAAATAAGTTATTGGAATGTCACTACAAGAAAAAAGGTCTTTTGACACCACAAAAAGGTGGTCCCAAATAATGAGTATTTGCCACAACTTAAGTGAAGTAGTCTCAAATAATGATTATTTGTCACAACTCATGAGTATTTGTCATAACTTTATTGTCGTCTCAATAACTTTGTTGCAAATAATATATTTGTGACCACAAAAGTGGTCTCAAATGCGTCTCAAATATTTTTTGCAACAACTAGTTGTCTCTAAAAATAGTCTTAAAATGGTCTCAATAATTTTTAGAGAGATTTGTGACAACAAATGATCACAAATAACTTATTATTAGTGACCACAATTGTGGTGTCAAAAAGTGTTATACAAAAGACCTATTTTGTTGTAGTGTGTTTAAATATATAAGATCATAGATCATATAAGATATAGTTAGAACAATTTCATAATTCAAATAACAAGTTTTTTTTAGTACAATTCATAATCGATTGAGGAGGAAGAGAATTGGTGGAAATTATTTATGATCATTGTTCTACCAACAACAACTGAACTACAACTAATTCCCTAATTCAAATAACAAGTAAATACTAGAAGTTAATAAACATTAAATCTCACTTTAGAAATAAATTGGGACTCCCTTACTCTTTAGAAAACAAATTACTCCTTTCACAAATAAGTGTCGTTTTAGAGTTTCAAGTAGGATTTAAGAGATTTAAAAATTGACAACATTACCTCTCCATTTTTCTCTCCATTAATTTTTTTATTACCATAAATTTCTCCATCTTTCTTATTTATATAATATTGTAATATTTGTATGGAATTTTTCTTAAATTTAGGCAAGGACAATGTTGGAAGAAATAGAAGAAAAATGCTAAAATGACGCTCTTTTGTGAAAAAAATAATATATCCTAGAACAACACTTATTTGTGAATGGAGGAAGTATAATTTCATTACATCTATATTTGGCCTCTTATATTAAAATTAAATAAGATCCTCGTTTAAATTTTTTATCAAACATTTAAGATGTTTTTAAATGATGATAAAGCGCAATCCGGTAACCACCAAATTCAACCTAAATTAACGCAGAAAATATAAAAACACAGAGGATTTACGTGGTTCGATCCGGAGATCTACGTCCACGGGCAGAAAACGGCAATCGCCGGAGTGTTTCTTTTACTAGAATGTTGAGTTTACATGGAGTAATTCAGTATATCAGAGTGCGAACCCTAATTCTGAGTTCTTTTCACCTATTTATACTACTAAATCACAACCCTAACTAAATCCCTATAATCTTGCCCACCAAATCTGCATGGCAGTTGGGAAAAGATCATGGGCCTTGATTCACGGAACAAACCACTCGCTGGGCCTTGATTCACGGATAGTGGACCTCTGCACGCTTGCTGGGCTTGTGCATGTTGGGCCGATCAGCGAGCTCCGGCATAGTGGGCCCTGGTGTTAACCCGACCCGAGCTGATCGGGCCGACCAGCGAGCTCCGGCATAGTGGGCCCTGGTGTTAACCCGACCCGAGCTGATCGGGTTATCCCTATCAGATGCCCCCCTCCCGCCTGATCCGTCCGGGGAGTTTTTACTCCCGCCTGATCCGTCCGGGGAGATTGGATTTATCCATACCGTGTTCCCGAACACCTACTTAAAACAGTTAACACGTTTTCTATCATGTTCCCGAACACCCGATTAAAGTGATTTGTAACCTGTTACTTTAATTACACCAGTTTGTACACGTTACAACAGTTTTATTATTATCTTCTGAATATTCAAATCAAATGGTTTCTTTAAGACTACAAACATATATATAAAAAAAAAATATATATATATATATATACAACAACAAAGACAACAAATACAAAAGCTACTGCCTACGGCCCCCGAGCCAATATTCAGCGCTCCGGCGCTGGGACCCGCTCCTCGGTCTGCGTTGGGTCCTCCGGGATCTTGAAAATCCTCGACCTCGGGCTCCGGCTCTGTTACCCCCTCGGGTTCCGGCTCGGTCATCCCTTCGAGTTCCCCTTCGCCGAGGACTTTCTCTGGGCGCTGGCCTCGGGGCTTCATCTCTGGTCCGTGCTCTGTTACTGGATTGTGGCGCCGACCTCGGTGTTTGAGCCCACTGCTCAGGGTCCCACTCTTCCGGAGCCATCACTTCGATTTCCCGGGCCAGCTCCTCGACCACCTCCTCAGCAACCATCGGGGGCTCTTCTCCAATTGTGGTCACCGGAGCTGGCTCTCGGATGACTATGCCTTTGCTCTGCTCGGAGGGTTTCTTCTTGCCTTTGGTCTTCTTGTCCTTCCGAGGAGCTTTCTGCATACTTCGGTCCTGACTCGTGCTCGCGATGAACTCTTCAGCAGAAGGCCTCCGCCTGATTCGGCCCTTCAGTCCTTCGTACATACTGAGCAGCAGTTCCAGGACTTCTCGTTTCCTCACGAGCTCCGTGGACTCGACCGAGCTCCTGGACATCAATGCCGCGATGTCACTCTGGATTTCAACGGTCCACTCTTCTACTTCTTCAAAAGTTAGAAGACCGAACTCGGACAGAATCCGCTCATACTCCTTATGATGAACGCGGACGCGGCTCATCTCGGCAGCTGTGGTTCGATACTGCATCTCGAAGTCTTTGGCTCTTTCATTGGCCTCAACCACCTTCCTCTCCGCCGAGGATATCTGCTTCTTCAGCTTAGGCACTACGTGCATCTCCAGACGATTCTTCTCTCCGCGGAACCACTCAAGTGATTCCATTAACTTCTTTATTGTCTCGTGCAGCTCCGCGGTGTTCTAGACAGACAACGATGACAACAAGATCAATTACTCTCAAGTATGTAAGGAGTTACATTCAGTTCGGCAACAGACATTAAATTGATCATGCAAGTAAAACAAAAAGTTCAAGAGACTGAAAAACACGATTGTATTTCACAAGGCAAATTACAATTGTTCAGCGCAGTACATCATCCCTAACATTTCTAAAGGAGTACAATTTTAAATCTGCGGGGATCGACTGACCTCCCGCTCGACTGCCTCGGGTTCTTCGGGCAACCCCTCAGCTTCTTCACTTGCTGCGACGGCCTCGATTGCAGCCGGGGTTTCAACCTCCGTCTGTGGGGGGGGGGGGGTCGGTGCTCGGGGGAGCGGTGATCAGTTCACCGCGGCAGAATGCCAGGAATTCTTCATCCTGGTCCACTTCACAGCTGGCAACTTCTGCGGCAGTCAGAAGCTGCCTCCTCTCCCCGAGCGCATTCACCAAGGGCCACTCCGGCAGCTCCGCTAGCGCGGCGTAATAGGCCTTCTCCACCTCGGCCGCCGCCTCAGGGTCATACCCGAATTCTGGACGATTGATGTCCACATCCGGGTACCCCTCCTTTACCTCCTCCAACACCAGGGCCCGTGTGGCTTTATCCCCCAATTGCCACAAACTTCGTCTGGAAGTCAAGGAATGTGCTGGAGTGTAATAATTTCTCGGCGAACACCCTCAGCAAGGCTCCCTGCCCTCCAACCACGGCCGCTTCCCTCGCCTCCATTTCCGCTCGCAGCTGCATCAGCTCACCTCGGAGACCATGGTTCTCCGTCTCCACACCGCGCAGACGCGCGACCTCGGTCTCGACCAAGGCAGCCCTCTTGCGTGCCTGGGTCAAGTCATGCGCTAGTTTGTCGTTTCGCGCGCGAAGGTCCCGCGCTGTCGCAGCTAGCCCTTCCCTGGCCTCTACCTCGCTCTTCAGGCCGACCTCTATGATCCCTCTGGCCAGCTGCAGGATCTTCTCGGCATCCGCGCTGTCAAACCCCAGCCTACTAGGGGTCGCCTGCTCTCCCTGGATAAGTTAAACACAACGTAACACATGGCTCAGACCTCTGTTACACACCTCGCGTAAGATAAACTAATGATCAGCGTTTTTGAATATTACCTCCGTACTCGCCCCAACCCGGGGTCTTTTGGATGGTGCTTGCGGAGTCCCAGTCGGCTCCGGCCTCTTCTTTGATACGACCGGAGACCCCGCCGGCGTCACCCGCTCCTCCGACCCCGTCGACGGTCGCGCACTCAGTGGCATCTCCCCCCGGGGAGACACCTCAGCGGCTTTCCCTTTCTTCTTCGCCGCTGCAGTCTTAGCGGGGCTTCCTGCTGCTGGTTGCTTTCCGAAGCGTCCCACTGCATATAAGGTCTATGGTTAGTTCTGCGCAAAATGACAAGTTCAAAATATCAAAGAACGAAAAAACTCCTACCCTCTTCGGTGCCCCCATTGCCCGCATAGTACAGGCTCAATCCTGCCTTCTCCAACTCCTCCTCGGAGCAGAGGGTTTTGAAAGTCCCTACTGTCCGGAACGTATGCTCCACTTCGGCCCCCGGGCTCTCCACGGGGGCGGTATCAAGCACCTCGTCAATCCTCCACTTCGGGAGAGCTATTTTATTCCTAACGAAAATAAACTTCTCCTTCCACCCTTCTACTTTGCTCGGGTTCTGAACTTTGAACCCTCCTCGGGCTCGGGGACTAAAGGAATACCACCCCTTGGACTTCCCAAAGTTTTTAAGTTGGAAGAAGAACCTAAAAAGATCTACAGACGGCTCTAATCCGGCCTGTTTACAAACTACGGTGAAGCCAACCACCTGCCTCACCGCGTTCGGCGCTAATTGACAGAGGGCAATACCGTAGTATTTCAGCAGTTGGACGACAACGTCCCACAGAGGCAATCTTAATCCTACTCTAAGGGGATCTATATACATGGTAATAAACCCCTGCGGAGGGCAACAGGCCCTATCCTCGGGGGTAGGGATTATGTACTCAAGGTCGAAGGGAAGGTAAAAAGATGGGAGCTCCCTCAAAATTTGTTCTCGCGACATCCTTAGCGCTACAGAGGACACCTCAAGATTCTCCACCGTGCATTCATAAAACGAAACCAACATGACATTGCACTCTAAGCCATCAACTCTGTCTACAGTTCTAACCTCATTCCTCTCCGGAATGAGATATGATAGGGGGGACGTCTAACGGGGTACTCGAAGTCCCTAATTCTTCAATCGAGCCCGAAGATGTGGCAGAAGATGAAGAGGAAGACATACTTACTTGGTTTGAATTTGGAAGGGTTGATTCAAGAAGTTTTTTGATCGGAGATGAATCACGAATGCAGATTTCCTCTTTTTCCCGCTTTCTAAACTGATGAATCGCAATGAAGAAGATGAAAGGTTACTGTGCAATTACTCCAATTATATACGCAAAAATCAACGGCGTTGATGCAAACAATTCAAATTCAATGATGGGGATTTACACGTGCGCCACACGCGCTTTACAGTTACCGAGGCGCGTGGGGAACAGCTTTCTTGGGACTCGCAGAGCGTGTCACTTCACATCCCTCTCTCTCATGATGGCGCCGCCAATCACATCAGACCCATCCTTCTTCAGGAAGATTCACACTACACCCCGGTGTACCCTCCACCTCGGTTAAACTACTACACTCCGGTGTCCTTTCCATTTTGGCCAGAATAATCACCCCGGTGTACCCTCCACCTCGGCCACGTTGTCACATCGTGTTTTTCGCTTTTGAGAAGTTCGGTGTCTCACTATGTGCCCCGTGCACCTCGACCTAGCTCGGCACTGCGTCCGCCAATCACTCCGCAGAGTCCCGAGGACGCGGATAAATTCGGTCCTTCGTAGACACTTTGGCCCGCCAGCGACCCCGGTCCTTCTTACTTACGGTTCCACCCCGGTGACAACCGAAGCTCCCACCTCGCTCCGGCTGGGGAGGGGGGCATCTGATAGGGATAACCCGATCAGCTCGGGTCGGGTTAACACCAGGGCCCACTATGCCGGAGCTCGCTGGTCGGCCCGATCAGCTCGGGTCGGGTTAACACCAGGGCCCACTATGCCGGAGCTCACTGATCGGCCCAACATGCACAAGCCCAGCAAGCGTGCAGAGGTCCACTATCCGTGAATCAAGGCCCAGCGAGTGGTTTGTTCCGTGAATCAAGGCCCATGATCTTTTCCCAACTGCCATGCAGATTTGGTGGGCAAGATTATAGGGATTTAGTTAGGGTTGTGATTTAGTAGTATAAATAGGTGAAAAGAACTCAGAATTAGGGTTCGCACTCTGATATACTGAATTACTCCGTGTAAACTCAACATTCTAGTAAAAGAAACACTCCGGCGATTGCCGTTTTCTGCCCGTGGACGTAGATCTCCGGATCGAACCACGTAAATCCTCTGTGTTTTTATATTTTCTGCGTTAATTTATGTTGAATTTGGTGGTTACCGGATTGCGCTTTATCAAATGAAAAATTGATTAAAACTCAGTTAAGGGAGCACGAAATCAGGGATTATATTTCACCAAATCTTTCCGTAATTAGAATTGTACTAAAACAAGAAAAAAAAGATGTTTTTGAATGAACTTACGTGCTCAACATAACACTAACTAATTGAACTCAACACCTTAGTTTGTCAAATTTGGTTGGCAAGTGTAATCTTGTTTAAGTATTTTTCATTTGTTTATGCGAATTTTGGCAAAAGTAATAGAAATATTAATTGTTTTAGCCGGAGGTCGGCTGACATTCAATTTTCATAGGATTATATCCAGTACAGAGTAGATGTAGCTTTGAAGTATGTTATGAGGGGTGCCGCTCTACACCAATCGATTTTTCCGGGCCCCAAATTTAATATATCATGTCTGCGTGGCTTCAATTTCGATAAATACCGATTTCGAGTCACATAATAGGTCATCGATATTTCGGTGAAATATTAATTAATTTTAATTTTCTGGTTAATTTTAATTTGTTTTATTTGAAATAGTGGTGAGTTGATGGTGTGACATATTGACATTCATTTTATTAATGTTGGACGTTTTGAAGATAAAGATCCTATATCTTAAATAAATGAATACTAGGGGCCTAAACAACATTTATCATATTGTTTGACAATGTTTATATTATTTAATTAGTTACAAAAAAAAAAGTCAAGTTACATAAAAATTTAAGATAAATATGTGTATTTAAGTTTGTTATAACAATCTATAAACTATTATGTCAAAGTTTTCGATTGTTTAAACATTTTCTAGTAATTTTAAGAAAAGTACTAATATTTCTATTGATATCGATATTTTCAAAAAATTAAAATATCAATATTTTCGGAAAACGGGTATTTTCTTCCTTAATCTTAGAAGATAGACTCTTTGTTTGCTTTCCTTAAGATTGCGGGTTTGTATGCTTTCCTTCAAGATTGCGGGTCCGATTATATCATTGTCAGATTATGTGATTTAACTGTTCTTGTGAATTTAAATATTTGTAGATTCAAGCTTATTTATATAGAAATAGTTTATTTGATTGAATTGACAATTCAATTAATTATTCAATTTCTTACTGCTATTTATGAATTCATGATCTGTAATTGTCATGAAGAATTGAACCATAGTAGCAATAGGTTGAATTAATCATTTTATCATAATTAATTTAATCTAATTGGATCAACAAGTTAATTATTGATAGTTGCAGCTATCTCGACTATTAGTAATTAGGTTTAACTGTTTTCATAAATCCTAATGCTATCATTAACGCGGTATGAAATGTTATCGTATCCAACTCGTTAATGATAAGTATTGACCGATTGCTGGGATTGGTCAATTAATTTAAGAAAACGCAAGATTTATTATGGCTATCCTAATAAATCGTTGGTTAAACTATTTGAATTGCAAGAAAATATTTTGTGAGTGTATGATCAATAATATAATTGAATATCAATATTCTTGGATCAGAGCCAGTTAATATTTATACGCACTCTCTCTCTCTCCTCTCCCACAAAAAATTCACACCACAGTTTTTCTTTCGTTCTATTTTTCATCTTTTGTTCAAGACATTGGATTCTACCGTCATTAATTAAGGTTATTTTCTTATTCAAAAGTTTATTTCAATTATGTTATTGTGAGGCTATGTGATTTAACTGTTCTTATTAATTCAAATATTTGTAGATTCAAGTTTATTTATATATGAATTGTTTATTTGCTTGAATTGACAACTCAATTAATTATTCAATTTCTTAGTACTATTCATGAATTCATGATCCGAAATTGTCATGAAGGACTGAACCATAGTAGCAATAAGTTGAATTAATCCTGTTATTATAATTAATTTAACCTAATTGAATCTACAAGCTAATTATTGATAGTTGCAACTATCTCGACTATTAGTAATTAGGTTTAGTTGTTTTCATAAATCGTCATGCTATCATTAACGTGGTATGGAACGCTATCGTGCCCAACTCGTTAATGATAAGTATTGACCGATTGCTGGGATTGATCAATTAATTTAGGAAAACACAAGATTTATTATGGCTATCCTAATAAATCTTTGGTTAAACTATTTGAATTGCAAGAAAGTATATTTGTGAGCCTATGATCAATAATATAATTGAATATCAATACCCTTGGATCAGAGCCAGTTAATATTTGATTAGTCTTTATATTTTAATTATTCTATTTGCATGTTAATTATTAGATTCTCAGTTTAGCTTAGATAAACAAATCAGAATTTCACTTAAAAGAAATTAATCCCCGTTCCCCGTGGATTCAACCATACTTGTCATTATACACGTTATTTTGAAAGTAGGTTATTTAATTTGGCGGTTTGACACCCATCATTTATTCTCTGTGGATCGACCGTGACTTCTGCTATATACATCTACACCCATATACTTGCGGTATTTTAGGATTAGAAAAAGAGTCTGTCAAATACTATCATAACAGAGTTTAGTAATTAATAATAGAGTAAAATATTTTAAATGAATATTTTTTAGATAAACATTTACCTATTAATAGAGTCAACTTCAGTGCAACGGTTGCACCGATACAACCAACAGTTTTCAGCCGTTGAATCTTATGAAATACAATCCTTATCATTCATTTATTTAAAAATATTTTAAAAAAAAAGGGTAGAAATGATATTTTACTAACTGCTCCCAAAAAGCATCACAAGTTCCAATACAACTCTTTCAAAACTTCTTTATCACTCTCTCTCTCTCTTCTTCGAGGTGAATCCAGTCTTTTAGAACACCTCCATATCCAATCTGTCCAACCTTTCTTCCTCCCTATTTTGCTGCGCAATTTTTTCCTTTTCTCTCCCACTAGTGATATTCCCGTGCGAGGCACGGAAGTTTATTTAAAATGTAATGATATTAAAAAACTAAATATGTTATTATCTAATATTTAAATATGTAATCGTCTTATCCTAATAAAATATATATATTTTTGAAATATAGGATATAAGATAAATAAAATTATAAGTAATGTAAATATAAGTTTCTAGCACGTCATATATGAATTTTATATAACTTACTTTATATAAAGGTATATATATATATATTATAGATTAACATTAAGATAAATATTCAATATAAAAAAATCTTTTTCAAAATGATCATTTCTTATCTTTGAAATCCAAACTCACATTCATTGTGTCTGCATCATTCTTCACCTATGTGCATAATAGCTTAATTAATTATGAATGTTAAAACAAACATAAATATCTAACTATTAACTCATATTATTAAATAAAATAAACTGGATAATGTTATAAGAAAATTATTTTTCTTTAATTTTTTCCATTTTACTTTAAATATTTAAATTTATCTAAATAAAGTTTTAAATTCTAACTATAAATATCTCCTTTTAAAAAAACTTATTTGCAAGTTTTAGTACTTTACTTGGTATTTACTATATACAAAGAATAACAAATTAATAAAATAAAATTCAAAAGTTATTCAATAGTTGGAATAACAAAATGAAACATATGAGTGCTTCAATATTTCTTAATACTTGCATAGTTTAATTTGGCCCAGTATTATTTAGGTTGCAAAGTCTAAAAATCATATAGTTCTAGTTGGTTAATTTTTCTTATTTAAAAGAAGTTTAATTGTAACTTGTATAATATCATAGTATAGGTTGCAAATTGTAATTATTTATAGAAAAATAACATTAATATATCTAAATAAAAAAAATTAATATATTTTTTTTAAGATTAATTATCATATATAAAGTTATATATATGAGCAAAAATAATAGTTTTCTGATTTACCAACAAAAATAATTATTATATCAAATAAGCATTAGTAAATTCAATAATTTAATAAGCTGATTATAAATAAAATATTAACTTGAGACAATTCATGTCAGATAAAACAAACTGATTAGTTGTGGTTTTAATGAAATAATCAAGTAAAATAATTTGTAAAAGAGAATTATTTGAATGATTTTTATTTATTCCAAACCAATACTATATTTTTTGTACAACTCACAATAAACACTTAAATCTTACTTAAATAATCAACGAACAAATAATATAATATTTTAAATAAAATATTGTATTATTATTATTATTATATATATATATCATATGGATGTTAAATCAAACATCGTCAAAAGATGATTAATTTGATATAGTATATATAATAAAGGGAAAATGTACAAATAGACCCTTCAACTTTTAGCTCAGGCTCAAATTAACACCTAAACTACTTTTTTGTCCAATAAAACACTTGAACTTGTTAATTTGGACAAATCAACACCTAAACTTTTTTATTTAGTACAAATAGACACTTCCATTTAATTTAAAATACTTTTTGTCGATTGTCTTTCAAATACACGTGTATTGATAGTTTTATTTCACATTAGTGGGTTAATAAGGTGATATTTTATGTAACTTTTTCGTCTCAACTCTATTTTTTATGAGAATAATACCAAATTATTCATTTTTTAATGATGTTCGCTTTAAATTCATAATGTATGTATGTATATATATAATTAATTTTTTTAAAATGTAACATATTTTTGTTAACGACCGTCATATTTGTTTCAAAGTAAGAACAAAAATATGTTACACTTTAAAAAAATTAATTATATATATACATACATACATTATGAATTTGAAGCGAACATCATTAAAAAATGAATAATTTGGTATTATTCTCATAAAAAATAGAGTTGAGACGAAAAAGTTACATAAAATATCACCTCATTAACCAATTAATGTGAAATGAAACTATCAATACACGTGTATTTGAAAGACAATCGACAAAAAGTATTTTAAATTAAATGGAAGTGTCTATTTGTACTAAATAAAAAAGTTTAGGTGTTAATTTGTCCAAATTAAAAAGTTCCAGTGTTTTATTGGACAAAAAAGTAGTTTAGGTGTTAATTTGAGCCTGAGCTAAAAGTTGAAGGGCCTATTTGTACCTTTTCCCTATAATAAATAGATTAGAGATGTAAAAAAGATATTTGCAACTTTAGAAAGTAAAATAAATTTTGATTCTTACCAAATGTGACAACAACTTACCAATCACAATCTAAAATTTTAAGCTGAGAAGTGTTACTTACAGAATTGTCACTACTGTGGCATATATATATAGATTTTTTTAATTTATAAGATAATTTTTAAATTCTAACAATATATAATTAAAAATAACCATAAAATATGTAATAAAAGGAACAATAATATTTTATTTGGATCATATGTAATGAAAAATTTAATACTTTTATCATTATGTTCCTGCTTTTATTTTATATTTAACTTTTAATTTATCTAAATAATTTTCAAGTTCTAATTATAAATATTTATTTTTTTCTTTATAACATTGAATTTTCATTTGCAACTTTTAACATTTCATTTGGTGATTTCAAATATATTTAAATAATTTTTATTTAATAAAATCTTATTTTAACAAAATAAAATTCAAAATTTATTTAATGATTCGAATAACAAATTAAAGTCTTTGGTTTTTTCCAAAATATTTGATATTTTCGTATTTTATTTGGTATCATAAATTATTTATATAAATGTTATAGTCTTCTTATAAATAGTTTATTTATTTGAAGATAAAAATTGATTAGTGCGAACAAATTTATTTAGATTGTTAAGAGTAAAAAAGACATTCAATGTTGATTTGTGCGACAATGTATTATTTAGCTTAGAAAGTGTAGAAACATATAATTGAAGTTTTAGTAAACATAAAAAATTAAAAAGATTGTCAAATATAATAAAAGTCATAATTTAGGCTACAAATAACAAATTTTCTTAATAGAGTAATTTTAACAAATACTCGTTATTCAATATAAATAGGCAATTAAAAATAATTTCAATAACTGTTTTAATACACAATTATATATATATGCTCACAGTTGTAATAAGAAAGATATTTTAGCAGATTTGATGATTTAATAAGTTGATTATAAAATAGATATTGTTGTTTTTGTCTTTGATTAATAAAGTAGGACTTTCATTATTTAAACAATGGGTTTTCTCCCTGACTTAAATAAAAAAAAAAATGAAAATTCATGTCAAATAAAATAAATTGATTAGTTGTATTTTTAAAACAAAAATTCTCATATTTTTTATAAAGAAATTATTTTACTAATTTTAGTTGCCACTAAAAGCAAAATATTATAGTCCAATTCACAATAAACATCAATTCTAGCACAAATAATTAACCAACAAATAATTTATTTATTCAAATCAAATATCTCATTATAATATATGTGATATGAATGTCAAATCGAAGATCGTGAAAAGATGAATAATTTGGTATTTTATGCATAAAAATCGGATTAAAAATGAGGAAGTTGTTTGTATTTTAGAAAAGTAAAAGAAAGTTATGAACTTACCAAATATAAGAAAAAGGTACCAATTATGATCTAATTTTTTGGAGGGAAAACTAAATTACATTAATGCCCTTCATTTTGCTTTTATATATATATAGATTCCTTCTACATCCCGTGACAAAGACTAGCTATGTCAGACGGAAGCATGGCCTCATCCAACGGCGTCGTGGCAGTCCCTAGGCGCAATCTCCGGTGACTGGATCTTCCTAGGTTCGATTACAACGAGGAAGAGCGAAGGTGCTAGTTAACCCCTCTAAGAGCTCCTATTTTATTTTTTACTTTCCCCATACATCACTGTACACTCACTGATTCTCTTTCAGCGTTTGCGTTGTTGTGCGGAGTTTTGGGGAATATTGAGAATAGGTCAGATCTAGTATCCGGAGAAGTATTTCGATGATACCTACGAGTACAGACATTTGGTTCTTCCACCGGAGGTTGCCAAACTGCTTCTAAAGGATCGTCTTCTCTGAAAAAATGAATGGAGAGCTATTGGGGTTCATCAGAGCCGTGGGTGGGTCCATTATGCGATACACCGCCCGGAGCCACGCATCATGCTCTTCAGGAGGCCATTGAACTTTCAGTAGCAGCAGGAAGCTCAAACCATGCTTGCCAAGTGAAGAGGTATTTGGTCTAAGCAAAGTGAACGGAGAAGCTCTAGTTTTTGAACTTGTGAAGACCGTAAATGTTGAAAATCATATATTTTCAACAAATTGAATGTGGCAAGCTCGAAAAATATATTGCTAAATTGAATGTTCTTCTATGCGCTGGTGTTGCTATATGAACAATTTGTTGCTTTGTTTATGTTTTGTTGTTTATGGGTAACTGCTAAAAGGCCTAAATATTCAGGGGTCTCACTACAATCTAGTAAAAGTCATCTATGCTCCCGGGTTGCATCGGTGCAACAATTGCATAGTAGAATGAACCCTATTAATATAGTTATATGAACTCGTTAATTGGTTTATAGTTTTATAAATAAATACGTCATATGATATATATATTTAAATCAACTCTACATTTCTTTAATCCAATCACTAAAATTTATTAATATCTAATATTTAATCATTTCCATATATAAATGTCAAAATCCTAGACAACTCACTGCACATAGTTACTAACCTGATAACTTTATAATTTAGTGTTATTATCTTTAAGACGAGACACCTACTTCAGTAGCTTGTAATTGTTTTTTATAAGTAAGGGCTTGAAATTTGTCTTAATATATACTCTATAAGTTGTTAAATATTACATTTTTTTTCATGATATAGTTTTATTGTGAATGCAACACTAATATTTTTGTGAAAGTCTCATGTGCACCAATAACGATGCAATCCGGGGTGAGTATCACAATTTATGCTTAAAGATATTATATGTCAATGTAATACCTTTAAGCATGATACATTTTCAGCATGATACATTTACCCATCAAATGTAATACCTTTAGGCATAAATAGTAATAATTTGTCACCCATGACCCGAATTGCACGGATCTAACTGGTACACAAGAGACCTCCTCATAATTTTTTCGTGCATTTTTTTAATAAGATTAAATGAAAAATTTCGAAAAACTCCGAATAACCGGACCGAAAGACACGATCTCCAGAAGGAATTGAACAATATAGCGGTTCTGAAAATCTTCGAATATCTTCGAGTTTTGATTCAATTCTCGAGATTTTCATATCTTCAAACCACTCAGGACCATGCTCTCCCCTACCTTTTCTAAAATTATAATATTGTAACAAAGTAGTATATAAGTTAGAGAAAAATATTATTTAAACCTATTTTCATATATTTGTAAAATTCTCAAAAAGAAAAAAGAGAGAAAAAAGAAAAAGAAAAAGGAAAAGGAAAACAGCGTTTCTATCAGGACAGTAAAAAACGTCAAAGAAGCATTCATCTTTTTTCATCGGAGAAATGGAATGCGCTGGACAGGGAGGCCGGACGTCTTGCTGCGGCCCACCCGTCAGACGCTGCGAACGCTGCCGTGCCGTCGCCTACTGCTCTCTCTCTCACCAGGTTTTTCCCTTTATTTTTTATTTTTGCTGTTTCGTTTGATAATATCACGTACTTAGTTCATACTTTAATTGTTTCTTGATTTACGATTAAAAGCTTTCTCACAGAAGTGTGCACAAAAGAGAGTGTGCAAGACTGGAACAACAAATGAAGCGCGCTGATATTCTGAATAAATTTCCCTTTTCATTCACTCAGGAAGCTACAGAGGTTCTATTATTGAGTCATTTGTTTGGATTAGATGGTTAGTTTGTTGAGCAATTTGGCAGGATCACTGAGTCTTGATATTAGAATACTGTTCATTGTAGGTGACGAGATGTTCATTTTTAACAAGGCATGGAATTCACCGTCTAGGAATGTGGATGAGTGAGTGCAGTTGTGGAGTCTTAGCTCATAGTTTAGATAATTCAAGGTACTACTTCATCTAAGGGCTGCTTGTTTTGTTTAGTGGTCATTTTGCGTTTCTGATACACCGATTAACTAGATATTAAAACTCAGCTGATGTTGCTGACTTGATTATATTGATTTATTCAATAATTTGTAGGTTGATTAATTATTGGAGTCTGCCTAGCGAGTTATGTCCTTGTAAAGGTATTTATTGTTCCTTATAATCAGTGTCTTATGCGTAAGGCATTTTACTTACAAGTGCTCTATGACTATCCAGGTCCTTCCTCTCCGATACCCGGCCGTTTAGCTACATGGAAGGACTACTATGAATGGAGGCGTATCCCTCTTAATAGTCCTGCTGCTTTACTTCTTCATTGGGTATATTGTCTATTTTATGAGTGTATTCTGCATGTAAAAATGTCGATTTCCATAAACATTAATTTATTTTATGAATCCTTATTTTGTCAATAGTCACAAGTACAATCAATTTGCTATGCATACCCTAGAATTTTAAGGTTTATTAATACCTTTTAGAAGTATGTTGAGCCCTGAATGCAGTGGTTATGCCTGTTACAGCCTCTAACTGTATATTGGGCGATTCAACTAGCAATGCTTGAAAGGTTGCTTCCTGAAATTAGCAACGAACTGCGGATACATTACCTAGGTATCTTGTCTATTATAGCGTCATTTATGACAAAAGCTGCATATTTCTTACGTTTTTCTTTTGTTTCATTACTAAATGGTCCATGGGCTGAGCTGTCGAGGAAATAATTATTATCTCCAGTCAGAATGGTCCTCGTGTAGTAGATACAGTTAATGTGCTGTCTGGATTTTATTAAAACAGTTTAAGCTTGTCTCATTCTGTAAATTTATTTCTTCTCGTTTATTTGAAATCTTATTTTGACCTGAATAAGAACTTATTTGATGAAATTCTAAGTGTGCAACCACTTCGACCTCGCCTCGTACTGGAGATTGTTGTCCAAGAGGGGCCTGTCGTGGCTCTGTCTACATAACTTGTAGGAGGAAGAAAAAGTTTCCTTCGAATAATGCAACTTAACTTTGTCAAATTAAAATATATAAAGGTTATTGCTGAATCGAGCCCTTCTTTAAGTTGAGATACTTGGGGCCCTGATATGTTTCTTTTTCCACGGAGAACATACTATATCCAAATTCGTGCTTCTATAATAATTTACCAGGATAAGAGAGATTGTGCTTCATCCAACCTTTGTTATTGTTTGTTGATATTCTTGAATATACTAGTGGACACATGTTAATATTTTTCAAACAAAGATGACACTTGAAATCACCAAATCGTATGATTTGGACCTGCTTCAAATTACAGTCTTTTACAAGGCAAAATAGACTCATGAGAGTCGTGTTTTACCAAATGATGCTCTAGACATCTCCTTCTATTCAATTTTGAGTGTAGTATACAAGATTCTGATATGTTTCCTTTTTCGCGGAGAACATACTATATCCAAATTCATGCTTCTATAATAATTTACCAGAATGTGGATAAGAGAGATTGTGCTTCATCTAATCTTTATTTTTGGTTGTTGATATTCTTGAGTTTACTAGTGGATTTTTGAAACAAAGATGACACTTGAAATCACCAAATCGTATGGTTTGGACCTGCTAAAAAAGTCTCTTACAAGGCAAAATAGACTCATGATATGTCGTGTTTTACCAAAATGATGCTCCAGACATTCTCTCAGTTACGCTGTCTCATGCACGATTTGCTGTAGTCTTCTGATATTTCTTGCTTAATCTTTATTGACCCCATATGTTCTGGCACTTAAATTTTGCTTCGTGAACTTAATTCTTGAAGGACCAGAGAAAGAACTCCTTCAGCTGGCAGTCTTCGGAGAACTGCAAGCACTTTTCCCAGGAGTAAAGGTGCACATAGACCTTGTCGGACCTTCAATTTCACAACTGAGGTTAGGCATACAGTACATACATCTAACTTGCAGTAGCACTTTCACATAAACTCTTAACTTTTGTATACTTTTCTACTTTACCCTGCTTAGCTACGTAAAGATTGATTGCCAATTTTTCAATAAGCCCCCAAAAGTTTAATGCTTTTAGCAAAGAGAAGCCAGGTGCTTGACTTTCTGCCAGATGAAACTATTAGTCAAGCCATGATCCTTATATGAACGTTCATTCTTTTCTTCCTCGTCACACCCCTACCATAACACTAACAGCTGATTTCCAAAGCATCTTAGGTTGTGTTTGCATTGAAGGATTTGCAAATCTGTTGGTTGTTTAGATTGATATAGATTTGAAATCCATGACTCCCCTTGTAAACTGAATTTTGAGTTATTTGGGTGAAATCGAAATCCACTCTAATTTGGGTGGGATTTAAAATACACTCATTCTGATACTTGTATTTGACATCCCTAGATCCAAACTGGAATATTATTTGCCTTCATAGGGGCCCTATAAACTGCCAAGAAGATGTCATTTTTTCAAAGATGGAGCTTGCAACCATATTTTTCTACCGACTCCAATAGTCTCTCGCAAGGTGCCTCCACATCATGTAGAAGTATCAAAGATTTATATTATATCTTAAAGCAGTCTTCTGACACATCGTGGCCATGGAAATGATTGGTTTTGTTGATTTTCGCTTGCATTAAATTTCAAAATACTTATCTCATTTGCACATTATTGTTACTTTGTTGATTGTATCCAGGGATGGTGAAAAGATTGAGCTGTATACTTATGCTCAGTGTAATGAGATGGATTGTGGGTGTAAATATCCTGTTGAGGATCACAGAGATATGGCAACGACCTGCCAATCGTGTCCAATCACCTTACGGCTTCATGCTGGCTATTACCATGACTGTTACAGAGAATCACTGAAGGTTATCGCATGTTGAGATACCTCACCATATTTTCATGAATTGACTCAATTTCTCACGAGATTTGTTTGATCCACAGAATTCTCCTCCTCATATAATCGTAGCTCCAAATGCTGGTATTGCTGCCTACACTAGCTGGTTACCAACTCTTGTTAGTGTTTGAACCCTGGACTCTAGCAATATGCATGCTTGTGATGTTTGTTTAGCAAAGTTAGGGATGTGAACTAGTAAGGTTGGATAAGAGTAGGCCTCCTCTGTATCCTACCTGCACCTTTACATCCTATCCTGACCCTATTGTACTACCTGATATTTGCATTTGCTATCATGTAAAGATGGTTATATCTCCAATTTGATGTAGGAACTAATAAGGGAGCTCAAAGTAGCAGCAGTTTTTTCCGATTACTGTGAAGAAGCTTCTCATCTGGCTGCTGGTTGTATAAGCTCTGTAACAGGGGCTTCTCCCAAAATTCAAGTGTGTCTCTTTCAGATCTATATATGTATATATTATTTGCTGAACTAGTGCAGTCTTAAACAAAAGATATAAATTTGGAGATCCTTTCTTATCTTCTGCAGATTCAGATAAATCCATTCAGGCATCCTTGTCTCGTTGAAGGAAGCGTGCTTTGTCTTCCTTGCCGTTCCAATTGCTTTCTCTTCGGCATGTGAATAGTATTATTGAATGACCTCTTTATTTTTATTTTTTTTCTCTTCGGCGATAAGATGTTCAAATAAAGGATTTGGCTCTAGACTTGGCCAGTGGCCGCTACAAACTGGGTCTTGTAGATTATTCTATATATTTGAGTGAACTACATTGATGTATGTAGTTTATTCATATAGGGAAATATTACAGTACAATCATTGCATTATAAAATCACTTTTTTCACTTACTATGGGGTGTTTGCGATTGCTTTTGCTTTTAAAAAAGTGATTAAAATTAGAGATTTTTATAAAAATCACTTATGTGAAAAGTAGGTATTGTTTGCAAAAGTGATTGTCAATAAAAGTAGAAGTTGAAGTGTTTGTTATAGAATTATTTATGTCTTTTAAAAAATATCATATTATTTACAGAATTGTCATTGAGTGGAGAAACGCATTAAATTTTTGTTTTTCACTTTTACATTGGAAGTACTTCTTCTAAAGTAGAAGTTGATTTTGCAAGCACTTTTACATAGGAGTAGCTTTTTTCAAGCTATAAGTTGAAATCACTTAGAAAAAGCAATTGCAAACACCCTATAACAGGTAATAATATATTAGGTTCCACTTTTAATTAATTTCAATATTTTTCTTTTGTGGCCCAATGATAGAAATTTGCATATTTCCTCAGTTACCTTGTCTTCGATATTGGTTTTTCTTTTTCCTCCTTATTTTCTCATTGTATTATTAGTTAAAAAAACCTCCTCTCATTTATTCTGCTTTTCACCCTTCTTATTTTCTTTTTCTTCCTTTATTTAGATAATTCTCATTATCTTTCTCTTTTTGCTTGTCATTTTTTCTTCCTAATATTATTAGACATACTTATGTACCATGAAGAAAAAGAAGTTACACTATACAAAATATGCACATGTAAACAAGTAAACTAAGAAAAATTACCCATATCAAATCCAAAAGCAAAATAGGCATAACAAAAATTGAAAAAGAAACACAATTTTGTATAAATCAAAATAACACCATGATCTAGAAAAATATTAACTTTTAAATAAAATTTAAAATTTATAAGTGAGAAGAAATTATGACTTGCATTACAATGATTTACAATGACAATAAAATTCATCAATTTTTCTATAAAAAAAGGAAGGTGTCTAAGAACAGTAGATGGAATGAATCTTCACTAAAGTCAGTTCAATAGAATATTTGGGACTACAACTAATACCTATATATATTATCACATATTTTTTTTTTTAATTAGGTATGAATAGTAATTTTTATATAAATTATTTTTTGTTAAGAATTTATACCTATATTTTTATTAATCAGATTATCAACTTATTATTTTAATACGTAAATAAAGTTTTCAATGTTTAAAAATGAAAAATTAATATAATCAAATCAAAGAAAATTCTTTTAAATTGTTCATTGACTACCTCCGCCGATATATATATATAAACTAAATGAGGGACTTTTCTGTAATTTACTATTTCTCGTTTAAAATTTGTCTTTAGTGTATTCTTCATTTCTCTTAAAGCATTAACTATATTCATTAACTATATTATTTTCCTTCAAATTAATGCAATATTATGTGTTACCTTCCTTAATACATCTATTTGTTTCTTTTTGAGAAACCTTAATGAGTAACCTTAATACATCTATTAATGCAATATTATATATTACCTTCCTTAATATATCTATTTTTTTCTTTTTTGCGAAACTTTAATGAGTAACCTTAATACATCTATAAATGCAATATTATGTATTACTTTCCTTAATACATCTAATATTTTTCTTTTTGTTGAACCAGTATTACTCCCGTGCGATGCACGGAAGTTTATTTAAAAAGTAATTATTTTATCTAAACTAAAGATGAGATAATCTAATATTTAAAAATGTGACAGTTTTATTCTATAAAATAAATATCTAGAAAATTTAAATAAACAAAAATAAAATTAAAAGTAATGTAAATATAAGTTTCTCTCATGTTATATATGTAAATTTAATATAACTTACTACATATATATATATATATATATATATATATATTATAGATTAACATTAATATAAGATATTAAGTATAAAAATTAAAACATATATGTCTATTTTCAAGGTGTTCATTTTTAATCTTTGAAACACAAATACGTTATTGATTATGCATACACAAGTAGCTTAATTAATTATGAATATTCAAACAAACATAAATATCTAAATTAATATAAACTCATAATGTTTAACAAAATAAATTGAATAATATTATAAGAAATTAGTTTACCTTTTGTATTTCTATTTTATTTTAAATATTTTAATTTGTCTAAATAATGTTTTAAATTTTAATTATAACTATTTAACTTTTAAACAATCTCATTTGCAAGATTTAATATTTTACTTGGTGATTTCAGTTATACTAAATTAACAAAAGAATAAAATAAAATACAAAAGATATTCAATAGATGGATATAAAGTATATGAGATTTTCAATATTTCTTAATATTTTTGTATATGTGTCGAAATTTTCCAAATAAGTTATGCATTTATATTGTAAATAGTAGATTTATTTAAAGATACATATTGCATAACGTATTAAAGAAAGGCTTAGGTTCAAAATGTAAAAAAAGGCATAGTTGATATTTATTGATGCGACAAAGTATTGTTTAAGTTGCAAAGTCTAAATATATATATAGTCCAAGTTGATTAATTTTACTTATTTTAAAAAAAAATTAGATATCAACGCATAAAAACTCATAGTTTAGGGCGAAATTTTTTAATCTTTATAAAAATAAATATTAAGAAATTTAAGAAAAAATATAAATAAGTAATAAAATTAATTTCCAGATTAACTATCTTATATAAAGTTATATATATGAACGAAAGACGTAGGTCTGCTATTAATTAAACAAAAAAAATTATTATAAAAAATAAATATTAGCAAATTTAATTATTTAATAAGCTGATTATAAATCAAGTATTAAATTCTACTTTTAATTTAATAAAGTACTTACCTAATTATATATACATTTCAAACGTAATAAATGCAGAAAACTTGAGAAAATTCATGTCAGATAAAACATATCATTTAGTTGTGGTTTTAATGAAACAGTCAAGTATAATAACTTTTAGAAGATAAGTATTTGACCGACTTTTAATTGTATTCTAAACCAATACTATATAGTACAACACACAATAAACACTAAAGTATAACTCAAATAATTAAAAAATTAATAACATAATATTTTGAATCGAATATCTTATGATAATATATGTGATATGGATGTCAAATCAAACATCGTCAAGAAAGAATTAATTTGATGTATTATACATAATATATTTACAACTTTAAAAAGTAAACAATTTTGATTCTTACCAAATGTGACAATAACTTACACTTTATAGTCTAAAATTTTAGGCTAAAGAAATTGTTAATTACAGAATTGTCCCTACTGTGACTTATACACACACACACACATACTAATAAATGAAAAATATTTTTTTTAGTTCTACTATATATAATTAAAAATAATCATGAAATATGTTATAAAAGAAGCACAAATACTTTTTTTTTTTGATATTTCAGAGTAATGTAAAATTTTATGCTTTTTCTTTCTATTTCTGCTTTTGTTTTTATAGTTTTTAATTTATATAATTAAATTTAAAGTTCGAATAATAAATATTTAATTTTATCTTTCTAAAGTTAGATTCTAGTTTGCAACTTTTAACATTTCACTAGGTGATTTCAAATATACTTAAATACTTCTTATTTTTCTATTAATCCTTATTGTAGCAAATAAAATCTAAAAGTTATTTAATAATTCGAATAACAAATTAAAGTCTATGAGTTCTTCAAAATATTTTCATATTTTATTTGTTATTGTAACTTATTTATATAAATGTTATTATTTTCTCATAAATAGTTTAGTCATTTAAATATTAAAGTTGATTAATGCGAACTAATTAAGGTACTTAGGTTGTTAAAAGTAAAACATACATGGTTGAGGTTAACTAGTGTGACAAAATATTGTATTAGTTACAGAGTGTGAAAAACATACTTGAGCCTTTAAAAAAAGTAAAAAGACATATTTGAGGTTTAGTTAACATTAAAAAAGTAAAAAGATTGCAATGCGTAACAAATTAAAGTTTTTTTTGCAAAGAGTAAATTTCCTTAAAAAAATTCTTTTAACAAAATATACATTATAAAAAGTATAAATAAATAATTAAAAATTAGTACATAATTATACGTATGCTCAAAGTTTCCGTACTCTCGTGATTAAAAATATTAGCAGATTTTATAATTTAATAAATTGATTATTAAATAGATATCAATTTTTTGTCTTTGAGTTAATAAAGTGGAACTCCATTATTTAAACAATATTTTTCTCCCTGCGTAACTTAAATAATAAAAATATTTGAAAACTCATGTCAAACAAAATAAATTTATTATTTATATTTTTATAAAAAAAATACACAATTATATATTTTTATTAGAAAATTATTTACTAATTTTTAGTTGTATCTAATTCACAATAAACACTCAAATTTAGCATAAATAACTAACTAAAAAACAATCTCTTTTTTTCAAATCAAATATCTCATTATAATATATGTGATATAGATGTCAAAACGAAGATCGTGAAAAGATGAATAATTTAACATATTATGAATAAAAAACAGATTAGAAATAAAAAAGTTATTTGCATTTTACAAAAATAAATAAATTTATCAACTTACAATAAGTGACAAAAGCCTACCAATTATGGTGTAAATATTTAGGCGGGAAAGTAAAAATTACATTAATACCCTGCATTTTACTTATATATATATATATATACATATACATATACATATAGATAAGCTTATCATTTTCTTAGTTTAATTTTACTATTAATTAATTTGCTTATTTTCTTAAAAATGCATATGGACTTGCATAGTTTAGCACTAATTCTATATTGTAACATCTTTATACTTTTTTTTTTTTTAGGTAATGTAACATTCTCATACTTAACATTAAGTAACTATTGACTTATGCATTACATATTACAAGTAAAACATCATGCCATATTAATTAAATATTTGGGCATACAAATACCCGGTTATGTATGGTTGAAAATTTACGCTTGCACTATTATTTTATCTTTTTCTCTTTCTACTATCAACTATGCTACTTATCGTCTTTTTACTCCTATATTTAATCTAATGCTACCTTCATTTTTTTAAATGCACTTTTAGCTTTGGATAAAACAATTAAGAAGTAGAGGAACGAACAAATTTTAAACTTTCAATTATATTCTTTTTAATTTCTCCCCCTCATCTCATTTATATTGTCTTTATTTCCATTAATTTATGGTATTTAATATGATATGTTAGAAAATTAAAGAATTTCTAGGGATCATGATATGGTAGCATTGAAAAATTGGTGCAAAAACTAGAAAGACCGTCTATCTATAAACATTTCACGGAACTTAAACATGTATCTAAATGAAGCGGCAGTAGTACTTCATATATATGTGTGTGTGTGTGTGTGTGTGTGTGTTAGGTTACAAAGTTACTACTTTTTTCTAAAGAGAAAAACGAATCACGGAGAGGTCAACAACTTAATGTTTAACAATGTTATAACCTTAGTAGATTTCTTAGATTTTCATGCCATTAGAAATGATAAGCTTATTCAACAAGGTATATCCTCTCAATGTCTCTTTTTATTGATATACTAAATGGTGTTTTTTATGTGAAGTATTACGAAAAAATGTCAAGTCATTAGTAGTTATATGAGTAATTTCTACGACGACGAATTGCAGAGGATTGCAAAGCTTGATTTTTTTTTTTTTTTATAGGGAAGTGTTATAAAGTTGTTGAAAATATAATTTATTTCAACTATTACCAGGGATGCAAATTATTGGGATTATCAGATATCGAAGAAATATCGAAGCTGTGTGTGAAATTTTGATTTATGTATCGATGCCGGTGTGGTTGTTCCAATTTTTCTGAATATCTCCGGAAGTATTTGTGTTTCATTAGAATTATCGGTGTGCTTCATTTTCATTTTTTCCCTTGACTTTAACAAAAGAAAAGAAGAAAAGAAAAACTACTCCCTATGCTATTTTTCGAAGTTGATGTTTGATTGAGTTTGGAGTGTTGGTTGATGCAAATGTACCAGAGATAATTGTAGGTGCCCATTTTTGCAGAGTTAGACGGTGGAGATGGTGAACAAATGGAGGAGAAACTCTTTAATTCAATTGAATAACTAGGATCAAGCTATGGACCTTTAAAATTGATTAATGAAATTAAATAGAGAAGCCCTAGGAATGGGTCTTCTTAAAATGAAGAACAAAACCTAACTGAATTAACTATTGTTCCGATTTTTTCCATTACAATTAAGTGTCGTACATTTATAATATATATATGTGTGTGTGTGTGTGTGTGTGTGTGTGTGTGAGAGAGAGAGAGAGAGAGAGAGAGAGAGAGAGAGAGAGAGAGAGAAATATTTGTATTTAAGTTATTTATTACAATCTCTAAAATATCATGTTAAATTTTCAGATTTTTAGTACATTTTTCACTATTTTTAAAAAATGCACTGATACATATATATATCCGTAAAATTGAGACATCGATATTTTTGTAAAAATCGATATTTTCGTTCTTGACTATATAACTCAAAATATTCTTATTTTTATTTATTTTCCAACAGATATATTTTATGTATAAGTTGATTATGAATATTTTTTGATCGAAAATGATGGATATTTTTACAGTTTTAGTAATTTTAAGAAACTTAAATTATAAGTATCCCGTAATGATGATTTAAACTTTTAATTTCGACAAGTATATATTAAATAAAATTACAGGGGAGAATATCTCTCGGGGAAATGATATTTTTCTCTCTATGCACTTACCATATGAGTAGATGACAATTAGCTTCCTTTATTTTAATTATTTGTCTATGTACTTGTTTAGCAGGTAACAAGTTATACATAAATTATTAATTTAATGGTTAATATTTAAAGTAAGTGAATCCAATTGTGTAGACTATAATTGTATCAATGCAATTATTGTACTATAAAAGAACCCTAATCTTTAAGGTGGGAAAATTTTCATTCAACAATTACAACACGAGCTAAAATCATTTTTGGTCCCGTAACTCTTCACTTGTACAATTTTGGTCCCCCAAAAAGTTAAAAATTCAATTTAGTCCTGTAACTTTGGAATTGGTTCAAATTTAGTCCATTTTCTTTCAGATAGTGACCAATTTGACTGGAAAATTGCATGTATCACTCACATGACTCATTTTTCCAACAAAATCTTTAATATGTGGCACCAACGAGGTGATGAGAAACGAGAAAAGATAAAAAAAATAAAAAAATCCTCTTTCTTTTAATTTTTTTAATTATTAATGTTATTTTTACTTCAAAATCACTTACCAATGCCATGTATTAAAAAATTGGATGAAAAAATGAGTCTGATGGCCAGTACATACAATTTTCCGGCCAAATTGATCACCGACGGCGAAAAAAAGGACTAAATTTGGACCAATTCCAAAGTTACGGGACTAAATTGAATTTTTAATTTTTTTTGGGACTAAAATTGTACAAGTGAAAAGTTACGGGACCAATCAACATTCTGTACAATAAAGTGTCCTTCTACATTACAATCTTAAATTATAACCATTAGATCTCTATATTTTAATCTTTGGCCTTAGATGAAGTTACCTACAACCTGCTAAACTGGTCACCAAACTCTAGTTATAACATTTTATTTTAACCTGATCATGCCTATTATATATGTCTCATTTTATTCAACTTTTATATTTTTCTTTTCTTTTTCTTTTTCAGTTCCCTTCTTAGCTAATGTGGCGTTAGGAGCCCATTACTTCTTCATGATCTTTATTGTCCTTTTCATTTCCCTAACCAATTTTCTAAAGTTAAAAAATAATTGATATATATATGTGTATATATATATATATAATATGTAGATATAAATTTTACAAAAGACATTTGCATAAATTAAAATAAATAAAATTTCACATAAATGAAAATAAATAAAATTTCACATAAATGAAAATAAATATGATTTCCTTGCAAAAAGGTGAATAAAACTAGCACAATTTATATAAATTAGCATAATTGTATTAACACGATTATAGTAATTATGAAAGTTCCTAGAGAAATATCCAGCAAATAAAAAATTTCAAGAAAAAGAAGAACGAAGAATTCTAAAAAAAAGAAAAACCTTAATCTGTACAGAAAAATGGACCGTCCAATTTTTTGTATTTTTTTCTTTTTCTTTTTGTGTTTTTTTATAATTTTATTTTGAAATTTTTAGTATTTGCTAGAAGTTTATTTATTCTTGATTTCCTAGATTTTTTTCTAGTACTTTCCAGAATTCTTCTTTTAAACTTTTTTGCATTTTCTTTTTATATTTTGTATTATCTCAAAATCTTCCTAGAATTTCTCTTCTTTTATTTTCCTTTATTTTGTTTCATTATTTGATAACTTGGATAAGTTGCTTACAGTCACATGTGGGTTGGTTCAACTTGCACATGTGGACGAAATGAACAAAAACCCCGATTCAAATAACTTGTGATACGTACATGATATTTTTTTGTGAGCTTTATTTTTTCGAAAATAAGAGATTGTTTAGATTGCTTATGTTTGGACAAGGATGAACACATTTAGATGAAGAATGCATTAGTCCAAAATGTAAGTTTGTCTGGAATGGAGAAAAGTAGTATGTGTTTCGCAGATATCAAAATAATAAAGTGGTGGATGATGAATGATGAATTATATTATTATATTGTGAAAGTGATAGGTAATGAAATGGTTTTTGTAATTGATTAATATATATTATTATAATGTGAAAAATAGTAAAGATGATAATTCTTTATTGAAAAAGTAGTTGGCATTTGCAGAAGAGAGTAAGGTTTTAGATGGGAGATGTGCTACATTTGGATGGACACATCCCTATACATCCTTGTACAAAAATACATTTTTCAATACAATTATCACAAAGGAGAAATATTAACAACAACAACAACAATAATAATAATACTGGAAGTAACTTATGAAAAAGTTGATTAGAAAATTCGAATATGGATTGTATTAACATATTTATTAGAATTGTGGAAAATCTGTTAACTTAAAGATGAATTTAAACATATTTAGACAAAAAATATTTTCTAATAAAATAGTATAATTTAGTGTTACCGGTACTTACCACACATATGAAATCTCTTGATTTGAATCTTTGAAAAACTAAAAATATTTAGCCCATTTAGTGAATTAAAATGTGTTAACTATATTGCATATCCTACTTCTATTAATAATTATTTGTAGGTATTGTAACAATAAAATTTGTACGTAGAATAAACACAAAAACAATTATAAGATCGAATTTCTCGAATCAAATGGATAAAGTTTACAATTTGTCGGTTCCAAACTCAGTTCTCCTCTGATTCTTCTTTTCGAACGATATCTTCAACCCTTAGAGTAGATTAATAGCTTTAATCTTCTACGCAATAATTTTGTTCTTTAATTACGTTAATCTAAGGATTCGAAGCCTTAATTTCGGATGGAACGTAGAAAATCTCAAGAACTTGAAGAACAATAATTCTTAAGTCTTGAATATTTCGATGAACTTTGGGCTTTTGATTCGCATCGATGAACTTTGAGCTTTTAATCTGCACCAAATATGAATTCTTCAACTTATAACGTTAAATTTAAGGACCGGAGTGAAATCCTAAATCAAACACTATTACTTTAATGGATTGACTTTGTAACACCAGATTGGTTTTGTAACGCCACTGCCGGATTGACTAAGTAACGCCGGATTGGCTTTGTAACACTGCTTTGTGACGCCTAACACCTTAAAAATCTAAAGATTGACTTTGTGACACCTTTCTTAAGGCTGTGTTATTGTATTTTTGGTGGAACAATGAAGAGGAGAACCCTATTGGGTCTATGATCTAAATAGAGCAATTTAATTGGTCATCCAAAATATCAAATATATTTTGAGATAATTATAAAATTAATTAAATTTAATTAACTTAAGGGAAAATTGGTATAAATGCACAATATCTTTCTCCTATTTAAAAGTTAGGACACTAAGTATACCATTTTTTAAAAATGCTTTCTAACTTATAAAAAATGGGTGAAAATGCACCTGTGACTGACTATAGATTGTTACATAACCGATCACTGATGAGGTGGAACTCTTTTTCTAACGTGGTATTAATTTTTCTTTTTTTTTTTTTTCTGCTAACTCATTTTTTAATAGAGGAAGCATATTGCATATTTATACCAATTTTCCCTTAATCTAATAATCACTCGCAACTTAACAAATCAAAATCGTCCAAATCTTTTAATTGAACTTTGATGGAATCTCCTTGATATCACTTATCCCATTTTGGGATAATATCCACGTGGATATGTAGATTGACTTCCATAATTTAACGGTTGACTAATTTGATGGTTTCCACAACATCTGAATATATGAAGTATTTTGATTGGTCCGTCATAATTTGATATTCATTAACATTTTTTTGGATAATTACTAAAGTAAATGGTTTGCACAACACCTCGATATATGGAGTCTTCTGATTGGTCCGTCATAATTTGATATCCATCAATAATTTTTGAATAATTACTAAATTAATTTAATTTAGTTATATCTGCATCACTTTGACACGTGGCGGCTTTTAATAGGTCAATAAAATATATAGCAAGTCATCAATTAAATTGACTATTTAACTTAGGAATTTAGTTTGATTAATTCCTAACATTAAAATAATTTATATGAAATTAAATTTGAATATTTATTTTATTACGTGATGTATTTCAATTGAATATGAAATTTGAGTATAAACAACTATTTTTATATCTTCTTCAAATAAAGTATAAACGGTAAAAATTCTTCCATACAATTAGTGTCGAGTTATTATTATGCATTAATATTGTTGGAGGAAGTGATTTTGGAGAAATTTTAGTTAAAAAAAAAAAAAAAAAGAGAAGCGTGGATTGTATAAACATATTTCCTAAAATTGTGGAGATATGTCATTACTTTTTGTGGGAAAAAATACGTTAATTTTAATTGAATTGAATTTTAAAAAGTAGACGAATTTTGAAATATTTTAGATGAAAATCATCCGCTAATAACATAGAATTTAGTGTTACCAGTACTATCCACAAATTTGGCTCAATAAATAAAAATGTGTTAATTACATTGCATAACTTATTTGTATTTATACTTTGGGTAGTTTGTATTATTATTTTTCAAACAAACTATAAATTGTTTTCTCTATTATATATAGTTTTTCATGTTTTTATTATATTTTCAACCATATTATATATATTTTTTCATGATCTTATTATATTTTCAACCATATATGTAATTATTCACTAAAGAACCATACAAATAATTTCAATTAATATTAGTGATTTTACAATATTCTTTTGATTATTATTTTCTTTTTCAATTGGAGGGGGGGTTGGGGGGTGAGTTGGGTAGGTGGGGCGGGAGTGGGGGTGGGAGGTCAAAATTCGAAAGAAAAAAGAAAACAAGCTTAGAGGGAAGGGGAAGTTGGAATTGAAATAGGAAAAGAAAGCTTAGATGATTTTTTAGGACCAAATAATAGAAAATCTAAACAAAATATTAAGAGAAAGAGAAAAACAAATTAAAAGAAAGGTAAAAGTTTGTCCGCCTACGAAGGAAGAGAGAGGGGGCACTAATGGGGCCTACTTTATCAAATAAGTAAAATATTACTTATTTTACCTGCGATAGTAAGTTAAAAGTTGATTGTATTAACGAAATAGTTGTATCTTAGAATTACCCATATATTGAACAAGACACATTATGGCCTAAACATAGACCACGTTGGGTCAGGGTGACTTGTTTGAGTTGATAGATCTGGTAAAAAGACTACGGGTATGCTTTGGCTGGCTTGTGCCAAGCAAGATAGTAGTGGCCCGTTACTCACAAATGTTTGGTTTGAGCTATAGATGGAGTATGGACATCTACCCATTCAACTAATCCTTATTTTTATTCCAACTTATCTATTAATTTGACATATATAGTTCCCTAAACACTCTAAACTAACATATTAATTTTACATGTATAACATTTTTTATGCTTATTTTAACTTCATCACATTCTATTCTCTATATAAATTTTAATTTTTATTATTAAATGGTCACGCACATCCTGAATATGTCCAACCTAATATGCTACAAAAATTACAACCCAATGTTACACGTAAGACTTTTACTAAAATAAACTTGAATGAAGAAGACCTGATTTAGGCAAGGCGTAGGCCACGTCAGGTAGACTCATTGACGAATGCACATAGGTACCAAGGCAGTGACGGAGGCAGAAGTTTCGTCCAGGGGGCCATCTAATAATATAACTAAAATAAATATATTCCAAATTTATAAATAAACAAGAATATTTACAATATTAAAAAAAAAAAGAAATAAAGAACAAAATACTTCATAGAAATATATTACAACATTTCCCTTCGGTTCTTCATATTTTGATACCGTTGCATGATAGCTTCATTAGTAACTTCGCTAAACACATCCTTTTCAATATATGTTACTAAACAATCATTCAAAAGCCCGTCTCCCATTCGATTGCGTAGTGTACTCTTGCTGATTTTCATAGCCGAAAAAGCTCTCTCCGCAGAGGCAGTGGCAACTGGTAAAGTCAATGACAACTTAACCAACAAATACACTAATGGAAAAACATTATGTTTTCTTGTAGAAACCATCTTCTGTGCAAGACCTCCTATTCCTGCTACTTCAGAGAAGTTCTCATCCATATGCACATCATAAATGAAATTCTCAAGCTGATTTTCTAGTTCTAACAGAGCAACTTCAGGAAATTCAAATGGATAAAATTCTGCAAGACGAAGTAACTTGGTTTGATCAAATACCGAAAATGAATCCCGAGGATCAAGGCATGCCATACACAAAAGTAATTTCGTGTTCACTTCATCAAAACGATCATCTAGCTCTGTAGCTTGCACGCCAATAACATAATAAAATAACTTAGCTCGATAATAGTGAAGATTAGTAATTTCTTCAACTCGACGTCTTGATCTTCCTCGAGCTATATATACATCGTCCATATTTAGCATAGCTATCTCATTCTTGCCACAAAACCTAGAAACTTCAATTAACAAAGCATCCCAACCATCAGCTCTCATCGCTTGCAAACGAGCTTTTGAAACTTTCACAAGATTCATTGCATTGACGATATCTTGATTCTTTCTTTGTAGAACTTGTGACAAATCATATGTGATTCCCAAAATTTTCCTCATAAGATGTAGCACAAAAACAAACTCAAACTTATTCAGTATATCTAGCAAATCAATTGCTTCAGCCCTTTGTAGATCATCATTGCCATTTTCCCCAACATACTCGAGAACTTCAACAACAGAGGAAAATAAATGCATCAAGTTAAGAAGAGTACCATAATGAGAACTCCAACGAGTGTCTGCAGGTCGTTTCATTGCCATTTCTTGATCCAATCCTTTTCCGGTCTTGATCACCAGTTGCAATCCCTTCGAGGGCCTTTTGCATTTGCTTATCTCGAAGCATATCTCTACGCTTACAAGAACCTCCAACAATATTACATACACATGTAACAGTATTAAAAAAAGAACCAATGATTGTATGCTTTTTAGCAACAGCAACAAGTGTGAGCTGGAGTTGATGAGCAAAGCAATGGACATAATAAGCCGCTGAATTTTTTCTTTGTATTAAACTTTTGAGGCCATTAAATTCACCGCTCATATTACTGGCCCCATCATAACCTTGACCTCTTAAACTGAAATACTCAAGCCATAAATAGAGAACAAAGACTCAATGCCCTTCTCAAGTGATGTTGCAGTTGTATTTGTAACATGTAAGAGACCAAGAAAACATTCAATGACAATTCCCTTCTCATTTACATAGCATAGAACAACCCCCATCTGCTCTTTAACCGATACATCTCGACACTCATCGACTAAAATAGAGAAAAAGTTATTCCCAATATCCTTAATAATAACATTGGTCGTCTCAACTGCAAATGCATTTATAATATCCTTTTGAATCTCCGGAGATGTAAGTTTGAGATTTCTGGGGCATTTTTCAAAGCGACACGATCAATTTCCTCATTGCATGAGGCTAGAACCGTCAGAAGCTCAATGAAATTTCCTTGATTTAACGATTCTTCAGACTCATCATTTCCGTGAAACGCTAGTCCTTGCATGATGAGATAGCGAAGACAAACAATTGATGCATTTAATCGGCAACGATAATCAATTTTTGATTGTTTTGATATTTTAGAAAAAGACACTTCAATATGTTGAGCTTGATACATCAAATCTTGACAAGCCAGTCGACATCGGTTATGTTCACTCGCACAATCTCCAACATGTTCTCTCAATCTTTCTTTCTTACGCCAAGCATTGAATCCTTCGGAGACGAAAGCATCATGACCTTTGTCACTATGCCCCATTGAGAAAAGATAACAATATAAACAAAATACAACATCTTTTGCAATGTTATACTCCAACCAATCTTTGAATTCATCAAACCAAGATGCAACAAATTTACGTTTTCGATTCCCATCTATTGTTTGAGGAAAATTATGACCACGTGGTTGACATGGACCCTTTAATAAATAAGCTCTACGAACCTGTTCAGTTAAGTTAGGTGGATAGCTTATTATGTTAGGCCGAAGCCCCGGATCACTTGGAAGATTTTCGAAATCAACTTCAATATTGTGTTGGCTTGATGATTCTTGAAGTTGCACATTAGCAATAGGCACATCAATTGATGGAGATTGTGACTCAACAAGAGGTGGTACTCTTGAATAATATCTCTTCATTAGCTAAAAAACATCAAGCAAAAACTAATTAATTACTTAAACTAAATTAATTAATTAGTTAATCTACAAATCGGTGGAGGTTGTATAGTTATATTTATTAATGGAGACAATGTAACTACATTAGAGGTAGAAACATCAAAGTATCATTTTGCATTAGTTTATTAATGGAGGTAGAAAGAATCCATCAATTACAATATTACTTAATGGAGGACATGAGGAGAAAAGTCAAATTTTACAATTTCTCATAAAAATCCATGTCTCCATTGTCTAATTTGTATGTATCTGAATTACCCATGTATTCCCCAACCCCTCCCCCCCCCCCCCCCCCCAACCCCCACCCCACACACAAAACTTTTATTATCTTTCCCATTTTCCACCAACAAATAAAGTTAACCATTCTTCAGCCTTCATTCACCACAACATCCACTCACCACCATTAACAAGAACTTCCAGTCAATTAATTCACATTTCATTATTTGACATACAAATTAAAAAAAAATAAAAATCCTTTCTTCAAACACTACCCCATCTACCTTCAGATCTACAATTTAAAACCCTTTACTTTCAAATCCATTTCTTCAAGCAACTATTACAAATTCACAATTGCAGAATAGAAAATAAGAACAAAGAGGAGTTGATTGAAAAGTCAGAGTTTGTGCGCGTGTGCAATGTAATTAAACTGAAAGACATATAAATATGAAATTTAATGTATGGTAGAAGAAGTTCTTACAGAGTACAAACTTTGTAAGAACAGAGAGAAATCTTATTCATAAGAGTTAGGAAAGATTACTCTCTTCCTTACAAGCAACAACTTTAGGATAAGTACAGTAGACAGAGGATACTTAGTTACTCTCAGAAACACTCAAGAATCCCTCTAAGTTACAGTTTGTACTCCCCCTAAATTGGTGCTCACTCTTTTGATCTCTCAAATGATAATTTCAGTACAGATGATCCCTCAATCTGTACTAAATCGATTCTCCCGAATCTCTATATGTTCTCCCGAACAAACAAGATACAACTTCTCCCGAATTGTATCTAGTGATCTACTGAGGTTCGTTCACAGTTTGAACTACAGTAGAACAGATGCAAGATTTGATGAATTACACAAGTGTTCTTCTCTCCAAAACTCGATGGTGTCTTCATCATCTTGTGCCTCTATTTATACAGAGTGCCTTCCTGACTTTTCTCTTCACTCGAATCACTTCTTCATCAACTCCATCAATCTCCTTGATAGTTGATGTTTCTTTTGGAAGTTTTGACTTTAAATCCTTGATCCTTGGAATTTGATTTATTCTTGGAATAGAGTCAAATTCTTTTGTCCTTCTTTCCTTTTTCCATTTAGTCAATCCTGCCATAAAGAAAGAAGCTACAAGAGAGTATTTTTCAACAAATGCCACATTAGATAAATAATGATTTTACAATCTCCCCCTTGGCATTCTAGTTCGAAAAATACTGCTGAAATTCCTGCAAGACATAGTCAGAAAATCTGGTCTCTTGTAAAAAAGACTTTAAACCAGCTCATGGCGTATTAGGGCAAAATCAAGAGAGTTCTCTAAAAGATGCAGAATAACAGGTCAAAACACTAGTTACTAAACATTAGTCCAAAAGAAGAGTAACAGATAGTAATTATAACAAAAAGAACTGTTTATCTCAAAAGTAGAGTAGAGAAGAGACATTAATCAAGAGAGATGCTAGGTCAAGCTTCAAAAGCTCTGGCTTGGACTTTGGTTGGGCTCCTCATCTTCATTTGTTGAAGCTTCATCATCAGAAGCATCATCTTCATCTTGCCCTTCATCATCCTCATTCAGACCAGTTTCGACTTCTTCATCTTGGTTAGATTTCTTCTCCCCCTTTTTCGACCTGGAATGCTGAGGTTTGGTGAGAGAGCGTAGAATTCTTTGGTAGTATCCTTTCTGGTTCAGGGCCGACTTGGCCATGTCAGTAAAAATTTGTTGATGTAGAAACTGTTCAAGCTGTCCAGAAACAGCACCTGGTTCGACCTGTGATGGGACTGAGGAAGAGGCATGAAAATTAGTGGTGCGAGAAGATACCGTAAACATCTTTGGGGATGGATCAAGAAAGTCGCCACGCCTGTCATCAACGAAGACGTCTTGGTGAGCAACAATGTGCCAAATTAAGCTTGGAAATGGGAGAAGTTTTCGAGCATCGGGACGTCCTGAAAATTCCACAATTGTTTGGAATGCATGTGCTCCAAAGTTAATCGGTTTTCCTGTCAACACTCGGAAAATGAAGACTCCTTGACTAGGATTGAGGGAAGATTTATGAGCCGTGGGAGTCCAATTTCGCATTCCAATTTTGTGAAGGAAATTGCACTCGAGGGTAAGATTAGTCGGAGAAAGACCAGAACTGGGCCATTTGTCCACTTTACCCTTGGTGATAGTAGAAGCGACAACATCCATATCCTCAACAAGATCATACTCCGGAGGAGTTTCCAAGCCATAGAGATCATTAATGATGTCAGGGGAAAATGTGCATACGGCATTTCTGCAGAAAATCTTGTGAAATCTAGATGAGGTTGGGTCAGAGATAGACGGTGACAGATTTGAATAAAATTCCTTAACAATAGCCCCACAGAAGCTTTGAATATTAAGGACAGTAGAAGACAACCCAACAGCAGAGATAAGAGACAAAATATTATATTTCTGAAAGGAGCGCACATCAAGCAATCGTTCTTCCCAAAAGTTCATGGTTTGAAAAGAGACAAACCTATCCTTTGCTCGAAGAGAGTAGAACCGCTTCGAGAGAGCTTTGATTTTGTCGAGAGGCTCAGTATCTGGATCAAGAGACATGGGTTTCTTTCCCTTGTCCTTTGAAGGAGTAGGTGGAGCCTTTTCTTTGGTCAATCGAGAAGATTTCCGAACAGTAGTGGGCTTGGCAGGCGGAGGGACAAAATCAGGATCAGGGGTTTTGTGCCGAATAGAGCGCCGGGAGGGACCTGAGATGACCACCCCGTATTTGGTCTTTCGGGGAACGATCAGTGAAGCAGATTTGCGAATTGGAGGTGGAGAGGGGTCCGAATCTGGTTCTGTAGAGCGCAGCGAGGGGGTTGGAGATACAGGCCGTTTTTTAGACGGGGGCCCTGTAGCGGTTTTGGAGGTTGAGGATTTTCTCAACGGAGTGGCTTCTGGGGGCCCTTCAGAGAATGACCCGGAAGAGTCACGAAGGCCTGGGATCAGGGGAGCATGAACAGGGGGTATGGAGCGAATAGGAGTGGCATCAACTACAGGTGGTGGGGAAGGGACAGTGGATGGAGGTGGAGCCGCTGTAGTGGTGCGTTTGCGTTTTGCCGCTTCTTTAGTGCGCCCCATTTTGGCAAAACCCTACAACAATGAGAGAAGAGCAAAGGGTGATAGTGGTGGAGAGAAGATGAAGAGACGAAATTTAAAGGAAAAAGTAGGGAAGAATTGGTGTCCTGATTTTGAAATTCAAATTGACGTGTATTTCCCAAAGAAAAGCAGGTAATCTTGGAACATATATGACCTTCCATATTTCTAGGAACTGAAAATCTCCTTGCTTTAAATAAGCAAATCTAGATATATACAATAAGGAAAATCCGATTTATGCCTAAGAATGCAAAAATAAAAATAAAATAAAAAAATAAAAAAATACACACAGTAGATAAGATTTGTTACACCACATGGGTAAGATAAATCCAATGAGAGAGCTGAGGGTATCAGTGTCGCTAGTGATGAAGTGACCAAAAACAGAAGAAAAAATGCGTTCGATACAACACCTTATTACCCCTTTTTTTTTTTTTGAATCGAGAGGCCACGTTTCACTTAGAGACAACATAATTTTTTCATCTGAAGTCTACCCCACTACTTTGTGGTTTCCTCTATGGAGCCAGCAGATCACGTTTCACTTAGAGCAATCGGAATTTTCGCCCGAAAGCTACCCCATTACTTTATGATTGCTATTGTGCTCTGTCATCACTTTTCACTTAGAGCTATCAGAATTTTCGCCTGAAAGCTACCCCATTACTTTGTGATGTAGTATCAATTTTCACTTAGAGCTATCAGAATTTTCGCCTGAAAGCTACCCCATTACTTCATGATACTTTGAGATTCAAAGAAAGATTACACCGGAATAAAACAACATTATACAAAGTACAATGCCTGTCATTAGCTATCACACACTCGGTCATTTTCTGTGCATGAGACCCTGATTCCTTTTTGGATGGTTGCTCACTGCATCATTTCCCGACGGTAGCTCTTTCTGACAGTTTTAATAGGTCACAAATCACAGAAGACAGATAAGAAACCATAACAGTTCTCTTTGGGATAATCACCAGTGGGTATTGTGAATCATAATCTAAATATGTGTACATGCATACGGAGTATGACTAATGCAGTAAACAAAGTTTTTTTTTTTTTTTTTTTTTTTTTTTTTTTTTTTTTAAATGTTCAAGCAGTGCAAATACCTAAGGACTTCCTTAATGTTAAAAATCTATTGGAGTCAAGTGCCTTAGTGAAAATGTCAGCCAGTTGTTCCTGTGTAGGAACATGTTCCAAGATTATTGTTCCTTCTTCAACCAATTCCCGAATAAAGTGATATCGAATATCAATATGCTTTATTCGGGAATGTTGGACTGGATTTTTTGATATATTTATCGCACTGGTGTTATCGCAAAAGAGGTTTACAGACAAAATATCAAACCCGTAGTCCAAAAGCATTTGTTTCATCCAGACAAGTTGTGCACTACAACTTCCAGCTGCTATATACTCCGCTTCGGCTGTTGATAGTGATATGCTGTTTTGTTTCTTGCTAAGCCAGGAGACTAGATTGTTTCCAACAAAGAAACATCCTCCAGAAGTGCTTTTGCGATCATCAGTATCTCCTACCCAATCTGCATCACAATATCCTGCCAAACTTGCATTAGTGTCACGAGAATAATGAATACCAAAGTTCGAGGTTCCTCCAACGTATTTTATGATACGTTTGACTGCTTTCAAATGTGATTCTTTGGCGTTCGCTTGGTACCTAGCACACATACCAACACTGAAACAAATGTCAGGGCGACTTGCAGTTAAATACAAAAGACTACCTATCATGCTCCGATAAAGTGTGGGTTCAATAGCAGTTCCAGAAAGATCCCTGGACAGTTTTGTATTTGTACTCATCGGAGTATTAGGATGTTTTGCTTCATCAAGACCAAACTTTTTAACCAAATTTTTGGCGTATTTTGTTTGGTGGACAAAGATTCCGGTCTTACTCTGTTTGACCTGCAGACCCAGAAAGTATGAAAGTTCTCCAACCATGCTCATTTCAAATTCTCTGGACATGTTCTGTACAAACTCATTTACCTTAGCTTTGGAGGTAAAACCAAAGACAATATCATCAACATAAATTTGTGCAATCATAATGTCTTTGTTCGTACTCTGTATGAACAGTGTTTTATCAACCCCGCCACGCTTGTAGCCTTGGTCAAGAAGAAATTGTGCAAGTTGCTCATACCAGGCACGAGGGGCCTGTTTGAGTCCGTACAATGCCTTCTTGAGTTTATACACATGTTCAGGGAAGAAAGGATCTTCAAATCCTTTTGGTTGCTCAACAAACGCTACTTCTTTTAGAAAACCATTTAAAAAAGCACTTTTAACATCCATTTGGTAAAGAATGATGTTTTTAATGCATGCAATAGAAAGTAGCAACCTAACAGACTCTAGACGTGCAACAGGTGCAAAAGTTTCTTCGAAATCAATGCCCTCTACTTGAGTGTATCCTTGGGTAACAAGTCTGGCTTTGTTTCTGGTGATATTTCCGAATTCATCAGTTTTATTTCGAAAGATCCATTTTGTCCCTATTACATTGGAACTTCTTGGTCTAGGAACAAGTTCCCAAACATCATTTCTTTCAAACTGCTCCAGTTCTTCCTGCATAGCTTTAATCCAACATTCGTCTGTTAGTGCTTCTTTGACATTTTTTGGCTCAATAATCGAAGTATAACATGCAAAATAAGAGTACCCCAACATTTTTCTGTAATTAGGTTTGGGTTTACCTCTGGTTTTCATACCTTCATCTAGTTCCCCTATAACCAAATCACTTGGATGATCCTTCTGGATTTTTGCTGGTGGATCTCTCTTTAGATCACGTTCTGTCTGAGGCTGTTCGTTGTTCTTACTGGATTCTGAAACTTGTTCCTCCGGAGAACCAACTCCCGAAGGACTCAACTCACTCTGAATTGAACTCCAGGTCTCTTGATCTACTGTGGTTCTGGAATGGTCATCAAATACCACATTGATGCTTTCCATTACTGTTTGAGTTCTAAGATTATAGACCCTGAAAGCTCGACTATTGTTAGAGTAACCGAGAAAGAAACCAAGATCACTTCTAGAGTCAAACTTACCGTGAGGTTCTCTATCCTTGTAGATGTAGCATTTGCATCCAAAAATGTGTAGGTGACTAAGATTAGGAGTTTTACCTTTCCAGATTTGGTATGGTGTAACGTTCATACCCTTCCTTAGGTATACTCGGTTTATGAGATAGCATGCCGTATTCACAGCTTCAGCCCACCACCTTTGAGACACTCCTTTGGATGCCAGCATAACCCTAGCCATTTCCTGCAGTGTCCTGTTCTTTCTCTCAACGACCCCATTCTGTTGTGGAGTCTTTGGTGCAGAAAATTCATGAGTAATACCTTTCGAGGAACAGAAATCATCAAAAGATGAGTTTTCAAATTCACGACCGTGATCAGATCTGATTCTTGAAATGCCAAATTTCTTTTCATTTTCCAGAATCAAGCACAAGCTTTTGAATATTTCAAAAGTTTCGGATTTTTCTTTGACAAAGTAGACCCATGTATATCGTGAGAAATCATCCACACACACAAAAATGAACTTCTTACCGCTGAAGCTTTCAGTTTGAACTGGACCCATCAGATCCATGTGAAGCAGTTCAAGTACTTGTTTCGTAAGTACATCACTTACCGCCTTGTGTGGTGAGTGTTTCTGTTTTCCGTATTGGCATGGTCCACACGTACCCGACATTTTTCTCTTCAATTTGGGTAATCCTCGAACTACCTGTGAGTTTGACAGTTTCACCAAATGATCATAGTTAATGTGCCCCAGTTTTTCATGCCAGATTTCAGTTTCATTCAAAGAGCTAAAATGACATGTGTTATCATGATCCAAGATATAACAATGATCAGCAGTTCTAGTGCCAGTCAGAATGCATGTCTCATTTTCATCAAGAACGCGACATTTGTCTTGTGTAAATTTGACATTCAGTCCTTGATCACAGAGTTGGCTAATGCTTAGAAGATTTGCTGTAAGATTTTCAACAAGTAGAACTTCCTCAAATTTGGGTATACCATTAACATTTAGAGTTCCCATTCCAATTACCTTATTTCTTACTCCATCACCAAAAGCAACAAATTTATCTTTTACAGGAATAACACACGTAAGGTTTTTATGGATACCTGTCATGTGTCTTGAACATCCACTGTCAAAGTACCATGTTCCTTCAAAGTTCGACTTTAGAGCAAGGATGGATGTGAAACATTGATTTTCCTTTCGAACCCACATTTTTGTTCGCTATCGGTTGCTCAAGTCTACTTTTATTTTAGGATTTGGTCTTTGATAGTGTCTGGTTTGAGCCCTATAAATATCCCTTAAGGTTGTTTTACCGGTATATAAGTCATATCGCATCCTATTGCACATAGGTCGGATATGTCCTTTTATACTGCAGTAGTGACAGGTAGGAATGAATTTAATGCTCTCAGTTTCAAAGAACAATCTTGGACTACCTTGTTCTTGGTCAGTTTGTGACCTCTGTTCGAACATAGTTCGTTCTTGACTGGAATGTTCTTCAAAGAGATCATTTTGATTCCTTACCGTTTTACCTTTACCTTTAGAGTGATTCACAGATGTCCATTTTGACGAGTTGAAGAATGGTTCCTGCCCCTCTCTCATTATTCTTGCCAACTCCCTTTTCAGCATGTGTATCTCCTTTTCCTTATTTTTGCTAACCTGTTGCACATCAAACAATTCTTGTTCTAATGAGCTAATGGAAGCATTTTTGGAATTGATTACCTGTTTTGCCGCTTTCAGCTCATTCTCCAGTAAATTGTACTTGGCATTGACCTTGTCATGAGTTTGTGAGGAAGTACTCGGATCTCCTTTTTTCTCGTAACTTCTGACCTTGGCTTCAAGAGTTCTTATGATTTCTGCAGCCTTGTTTGCTCTTGAGGAAATTTCTTCGTACATGGCTTGCAGTTGCTCTGCAGTAGGACATGACTCATCATCAGAGTCCATGGTGTCTTCTTTGTTTCTACCAGTCTGTTCTTTGGAAGAACGAACATGTGCCATCAGACATGTATAGTCCTTTGAGGAGTTACAGAGAGCAAGATTACTCGTGTGTTGAGTATTTTCCTCAGTCTGTCCATCATCATCTGATTCTGAGTCACTCCAGGTAGCCTTGTAAGCTTTGTTCTTTCTCAGAAAATTTGGACATTCAGCCTGATAGTGTCCGAAACCTTTGCATTCTTTGCATTGATCATTGTCTTTCTTGTTTCCTGTTGATTTTGAAGGCACATTTTTGCCTCCAGTTTTGTTCTTTCCTGGAACGTTCCTCCCAGGGCCTTTGTTGAATCGTTTCAACATCTTGCCGTAATTTTTGGCAAGGAGTGCCATGGTGTCTGCAAATGCCACCATATCTGGATCTCCAGCTTCTTCTTCTGGTTTTTGTGAAAGTTCAGCCTTTAGTTCAGCCTTTAGAGCAATCCCTTTAGTCTTGACCAGATCATAACCGTTGTTGATCTCAAATGTTCGTAGTTCACCCATGAGATCATCGAGAGTCATTTCCTTGATCTTCATAAATGATTCGAGAATAGTGATATTTTCTCGAAACCGTCCTAACAGCGTCCTCATGATTTTTGAAATTTGTCTTTCTTCTGAAATGTTTTCACCAAGAATGTAGCATTCATTTACAACATCACAGAATCTAGTGTAGAAAACCTCAATGTTCTCTTCTTCATTCATATGAATATTGTCGAATTGTAAGGACAATCTTTGGAGTTTAGAGGTTTTGACCAACGCATTTCCTTCATATTGACTCTGCAGTACCCTCCACGCATCTTTAGCTGTTGTGCATTTCACGATCATTTTATGACGCATTTGATCTACTGAAGCAAGTAGTGCAAATAAGGCTATGAAGTTTGCTTCTGATTCTTGCTTCTCTTTTTCACTGAAGGTTTCCTCCGGTTTTGGAATCGTCTGTTGTTCTTCATTTTCAATTTGTGGCCATTCCCATCCATTGACAACCACAAGCCAACATTTCTTTGAACGAAGGTATACCATCATCATGGATTTCCAGTATGAATAGTTTGCCCCATCAAGACAAGGAGGACGTAATGATGCTTGATCAACAGAAGCCATTCTAAGTCCCTTGATCTACCTGTTTTTATAATAAACTGGAACCTGCTCTGATACCAATTGAAAAGTCAGAGTTTGTGCGCGTGTGCAATGTAATTAAACTGAAAGACGTATAAATATGAAATTTAATGTATGGTAGAAGAAGTTCTTACAGAGTACAAACTTTGTAAGAACAGAGAGAAATCTTATTCATAAGAGTTAGGAAGGATTACTCTCTTCCTTACAAGCAACAACTTTAGGATAAGTACAGTAGACAGAGGATACTTAGTTACTCTCAGAAACACTCAAGAATCCCTCTAAGTTACAGTTTGTACTCCCCCTAAATTGGTGCTCACTCTTTTGATCTCTCAAATGATAATTTCAGTACAGATGATCCCTCAATCTGTACTAAATCGATTCTCCCGAATCTCTATATGTTCTCCCGAACAAACAAGATACAACTTCTCCCGAATTGTATCTAGTGATCTACTGAGGTTCGTTCACAGTTTGAACTACAGTAGAACAGATGCAAGATTTGATGAATTACACAAGTGTTTTTCTCTCCAAAACTCGATGGTGTCTTCATCATCTTGTGCCTCTATTTATACAGAGTGCCTTCCTGACTTTTCTCTTCACTCGAATCACTTCTTCATCAACTCCATCAATCTCCTTGATAGTTGGTGTTTCTTTTGGAAGTTTTGACTTTAAATCCTTGATCCTTGGAATTTGATTTATTCTTGGAATAGAGTCAAATTCTTTTGTCCTTCTTTCCTTTTTCCATTTAGTCAATCCTGCCATAAAGAAAGAAGCTACAAGAGAGTATTTTTCAACAAATGCCACATTAGATAAATAATGATTTTACAATGAGCTCAATATAAAAAGGGTAAGTCCTTTACCTCAGAATTTCAGAATAATCGGATGGTCATAGACTTTGGAATAGAGTTTTGAAGATGTAGAGTAATCTTATTTTTTTCTTTTTTGAATTCACAATGAAAATGTGGAGGGCAAGTTTCTGCTTCTCTTCCGTCTATCGTACAAAGCTGCAATGCCTATTCTTTTTTTTTTTTTGTATCTAATTATGAAATTACTAATATACCCCTAATTTTTTTCAAAATTCCAGGGGGGCCCAATGCCCCCGCCCCCCCCCTCCCCCGCCCCATGGTGAATCCGTCTCTATACCAAGGGGGGCCCTCGGCCCCGTCATAATGTGCGATTATATATGTATTTTTATTTTATTTTAATACAACTTAATTATAAAAAATAAATAAAACTATTTTTTTAATTTAAATTAGATGGATGTATTGTTATCTATAAGCAATAGAGTTAAAGATGTTAAAAAATATAATGATTACAGAAATATTATATCTTTTTATTTTTATTTTTTGTAATTAAAATAATTTATTGATCTTATCTTAATTGTTAGTAATTCTCTAGTTTTATTTATAGAGTTGACTATTGTTGAGGCTCATGGACATATTTAGGGAGGCACACAACAGTAGTCCTTCTTTCAAAATTTTTAAAATATTATTTTTAATGTAATTTATCCAATATTTTAAGTTTAGAGCTATATATAAAAGAATTTGATTTCTAGCCTACTCAAAATTTGCCTCCTAGTTGATAAAACATTGGCACATAACCTTCGAGCATAGTAAAAAATAATAAAAAAATTTATCCTGTGAGACGAACTCCTAGATCCGTCTATAAATAGCCCTCCTCCCTTCCCCGTTTTCCCGACTAAATCTCTAGGTCCGTCACTGGGTAGACATGTCCAAACGGTTCGAAAACTATGAACCTAGCCGGTTGAAATCCAAAGTCAATGGTTTAAAAGCCATTGACCTGGTTATAGTAAAAAATCTGAATCAAAACTAGAAATTTCTCGATTCAGTTTCGGCTGGTGGGGTGCAAACCGTAAATCGGTGTTTAACCGCCGATTTATGGTTAATTATTTTTAATAATTGCCACGTGGACGTCTCAGGTTAAGTTTCAGTTTGATTTCGACAACGAAGATGAAGTGGTCATTGGATGATACCCGACGGTTTGAAACTGAAACCGCCGGTTTGGGCACTATGTTTTTTTAAAACAGAACGACCATTATCATTTGGCCGTTAGAAATCAACAGTCATGATCAATTGGTTGTTGTTTTAGACAGTAGGGTGGTTTTTTTTAGAGAGTCGGGGGTTGGGTTATTTAGTTTTTTAGATTGTCTACTTCAAGAAATCTAATAATAACCTATATTCTCATCCAATTTCTCACACCTTACTCTCAATCTCTCAATCTCTTTCTAGTATTACTTTTTTTTAGCAATTTATCTTTCATCACTCTCACTTCTTTTAATAAAAAAATTGCAACCCGAACGAGTGTTTCTTCAAGCAATTCTTCTTGATCTCAAGTCGACAAGCAGAAGATGATCGCCGATTCGTCTTCATCATTACCACCACTTTATCCGGCGAACTACAACAACCTTCTAGATGGAGATGATATCAACTGGACAACATTTCGATCTATATGAATGTTGATAACATTCCAACATTTGATATGCCTCATCTTTGAAACTCTACATATAAAATGTTAAATGACTCTTATGAGTATAAAGAAGCATCATGTGCCTTTTTTCAAAAAAATCAAGTAGATATTGAAATATTTCCTAATCAATGGGATGAATGTGCTAATTTGATTACGCTTTTAATTTTTTTTTGAAGATACAACTTGTTGTGCCCTTAGCTGAAGTGGAGTATCTACGCCAGTTTAGATGCATAAAACATAAGGCCTATGTACAACCAATTAACATGACAATGTACCGTGAAGGTCAAGCTGGATTTGGGCTACCAGATTACTCAGTTATGGTGTAGCCCACCTACTTGACCGGCCTGGAATTTTCTTACTCGAGCATTTTAATTGCAGCCATAGGAACATTCCCTGCCTAGATTGGCCAAACTGATTTTTATCTGAAATAGTGCGGATATGATGACCTACCTGGATCTAGCTGACCTCGCTGTATGAACCCAAGACTTCTAAACACATATGGTAAGGCAAGGAGAGATATGAGAATCTGGTTATGCCTAGCTCATCGTTCATTTATTAAATATAGAATCAACTTGGATACACTCCAGTCGGAATCAAATCAAAAGATCAAACTAAATCGTACAAAACTGACTTAGTGAACTTCTCTCAAAAATCACTCCAAATCACTGAGATTAGAATGATTTTTCGAATCGCAAGCGTACGATTTATGACATTGGTAGTATATAAAGTTATTGAAGCCACATTTAGGAAATCCGTGTGAACTAGCTGGGCCATTTGTAAGATGTAAGTTTAACAATTCGATTTTTGGTTTAGTTATAGACTAAGAAGACAAATAAGATAAGATGTAAATCAACTAATGAAGAATGTCCCCGAAGTTTTGGTTTTGCCCGAGCTAACTAGGGTTGATATTTCAAAGACTATTATAAGATATTATTGTGAGTGTTACGTGATAGATTCTCAACTAAAAGACGTCTCAATTAGGTGTAATTTTAGGAAAGAGGTTGAGGTTCCCTAACCCCCTACAGATAGACAAGCACACACGATCCTATGCAGACTACCTACACAAATAAAGAATTAAGGATCGATCCGGGTCCCGGTGGTCTATGTTACGTAAGGCTAGAAGGTTTTGTGACGACTTCTTCTGCATTAAAGACTGATGCGGGGTGTAATTTCTACACACAAGCACATATCAATTTCGCCTTTCATAACAAGCGTACCCCAGAATCTACCCCCCTTCCCGACGTAGCTTCTCCCTTAGGTCTCTCCTACATTGGTAAGGTCTCAATTAACATAATTTTATAATGCTCATCACACAATCGCGTGTTCTAAGGTGTAGTTCCTAGCATCTATTCGCATATTAGGATCCAATTTGAACAAGCTTCGAACAACAAGCAACTCTAAGCCTAGGGGTCAAATTGTCTTTTCCTAAATGCACAACTAAGGATTTCGTTTATCAAGCTATCAAAAGACGAGCTACTGTCAGACCTATGAAAATAATACGTAAATTCCTCGAAGTAATTACATGTTAATTGAATTCTAACTCAAGGTTATTGCAACTCACACCATTCATCAAACCCGAAGCTTGGTCTACTCTAGCTTCGGGAAA